>VXBT01012115.1:139024-390376 GCA_013400235.1 Oriolus oriolus | reverse complement strand
CGGGGCCTGCCCCTCTGGGCAGGCCCCGCCCCCTGCTCCGCCCCCGTGCGGGGCGGGGCCGCGCAGGGACTACCAAGACCGGCGTGCCCCGCCCGCTAACACGGCATTCGCTTTCCGTTGCTCAGCGCGCGGTGCATTTCGGGGCTTGTAGTTCTATGTGTCGCGGTGTAGTCCCGCGTGGTGGGGCCGCCCCCTGAGGGTGGCTGCGCCTCCGAGCAGGCAAGGAAGGCTCGGGCGAGCTGGGAGTCTCCGCATTCCCGGTTCCCGGGCGCAGGAAAGCTCCTGGTCTTTGCCAGGTGCGGGCTGTTAACGTGGTTTCACCTAGCCCTGCCACAGAGCCCCGCTGTAGCGCGGGCTGCCTGCGCAGGGCAGCGCCACGGTAGCGGAGCGCCCCGTGAAATTTCACGGGTAAAAGTGATCTGGGCATTTCCTGGGGAATCGGGGGCGGAAATCACTGCTCTTAAATAGTGGTGGGAATAAATCAGTATCTCGCTATCTCATAGTGACTTAGGGTATGTAAACAGCAGTGTGATACTCTGGAGAAAATGAACGCAACACAATTCTTGTTAAAAAGTGCATTTTCTTAATGCGTTTTACGTTCTTTATACATAATTTAAAAATGCGATATCCGCTGCTTAAGATCTCTCCTGTGTTCACGGCTCTGGAAAATACTGCACCTCTTGTTTGTGTTGCACAACTCATCTGCTCGTTTATCATAAACGCGACACCTTTTGCAGGGCACGGGCACACAGAAAGCATAGCAAAACTACTCTGTAAGGTGATCTGGGCTGTGGCTGCGAACACTCCAGGCCTGAGACATTGCCCATGTCGATACGTACTCCCCCGGGGGCTAATGTTACCACCAGAGTGTAATTCTTTTGTTGGGATTATATTCTTTGGATATTAGGGAATTTTTTTCCTGTGCTTGGTGGGTTTTTTTGGTTTTGGTTTTCGTTTTGGTTTTTTTCCCTGCTCTGTCAAATTGTTTCAACAGCACATTAGACTCTCTGGAATTAATTTTGGACTTAGTGGTTTTTCTGGATGCTAGTCTTTCAAGAAATAGTCTCAGATTTGGCAGGGTAGCTCGTATTCATCATGAGTAGAATTAATACATTTGAAAAGCATTTGTGAATGACTACTTCAAAAGCCATGCAATGGGAACTTTTTTGGATCCAATTCTGTTTTAAATATGTAGTACTTGGAAGAGACAATGCACTAGATTTTAAAATGCCATATTAAATCAGAGGAAATTGATTAAATTACATTTTGAAAATTGCACTGCCAAACCAGATATGCTGGGCATATAATTATTATGAACTTTAAACTTAATCTCTCTCAAGATGAAAATGTTCCGTAACATAGAACAGCAGAAATGAAAAAAGTTAGGAACAAGAGAATTCTAATTTCCAGCTGTTCAGAACACTTTTCTCTATAGAAGTTGATCGTGTTTGATCATTACAATAATTTAGTTGTGTATTTTATGTTTGAATTTATTTAACTGTAAGTAGTTACTTACAAAGTTTCCTACCTATATGAAGCTACCTTTAAGAAAAACGAGGTTTTTTCACACCTAGAACCATTTGATAGTTAAAAGTGTACATTTTTCAGTTTGCTAGTCTGCTTTCTTAACATGTGATGCGATTTTATTGTAGAGGTTAACATAAGAATTTTACCACCCCCCAGTTGACAGCAAGGTCAGTTTTCATAATGGCACTGTCGATCGAACAGGAGTCCTATCCCATGCCCTCTGAAGAGAACAAGATCTATTTTGTCACAGTGAGCAGGCACAGGAACAAGGCGTGAGGCTGAATTTCTTTGGTCATTTGGACATTCCAAGGAAGCCGGTGGGGTTTTTGGCTGCTGAGGAATGTGGGCTCATTGCCTTCATGTCACGAGGTTCTATCCGCCCGCAAAGTCATCGGGAATGACTGTGGGTTCACTGGCGGGAGAGGAACTCTGCAGGGTTAAGGTGAATTAAAACTGGGTCCGCGCTCTTCCTGGTTTTCTCTCTGTAGTGGCTCTTCCCTGCGTACTCCGGCTGTGGCAATCCGGCTCGGAGAAGGAGCAGCTTTGCTTCGGCTGCTTGTGTAAGCAGAGAGGCGAGATGAGGCCACCCTGTGGCAATACCCTGCAATTTGCCTTTATTGAGGCGAAAGGACGACAAAACTAGTTGCTGAACGTGTAAAACTGTGGAAAGAATTTGCTGGCCTTTTTTTTTGCACATATTGGTACCAGATGTCATGTGTGTTCTGCCTCCATTTGCTAGTTATTTAGTTTTCCAGAGGATGGGTGTATATATATATTATAGGCCTGAACAAAATCTGTGCAGCCATGGTAATCCTGTGTGCCAAAACCATGATTTTTGCTATTGCTGGCTGGCTCACTAGCTTAATTTTAACCTTGTTTAGGGGCTGGGGCTTGCAGAATCAGGAAAGCCTATTAACATAAAATAACTTTATACAACCTCTGTGAGCTTCCCAGCACTTTCTGTGCTGGGAAGAAGGATGCAGAAACTGCTAATTGTGTAACACTAGTGGTTCAGCAATGCCACCTTCTGTTGTAAGAGAATAAAGCCCAAGAAAATAATCCTATAGGTGACAATGCTGGGATAATCTTACTGAATTAAATGCAGCTTTTTTGCTAGTTGAGGCATAATGTGATATGTTTTCAAAGTCCCACCTGCCCCCATGGTCCTGTGAAACACTGAGGGTAGACTTTCAATCAGATGATGGGATTTAGGTACTCAAATCTAATTGCATTTCAATTGGATGTAGGCACTTAAATTCCATTGTAGTTTAGAATGCATGTATTCAATCCCATTATATTCCAGTGGGATTTAGACCTTCTTCTCTCAGGATACTATGAAATCCATGACTTGGAGGATATTTGTTTTATGACAAAACAGCCAATTTTCTTTCTCAGCTGTAGAGCCTTCAGTGTTAGAAGTGATGGAGTTTCTTCTACAGGCAATTCTTTAATTCCTTCCAAATTCTAAAAACTGCACAACTTTAGCAATGTGCAGTTGGATATTTTGAAAGTAGACATAAGCATTGAAACTGGGAATTTCGTATTGACAGGAATTTCACGTGGGCATCCAGATCCTAAGTTGTGATCCTTGTAACACTTTCAGCAGTTGCCCTGCCATTCTAATGTCTCCACTTCAGAGGTGGTGCATTAGTGTGCGTGGATGTTGTATTTTAATACTTCCTGTGCCTGCGTGATGTCAGCACACGTTGAGAAGGACCTTGACTTTTGAAGAGCTAATAAACCATGACCTTTTTCACAAATCCTTTGAGAGCTCCTGACCTTGGGAGGTTGTAATACTCTATTTCAGATATCCAGAAAGGACTTGGGGAGAGGTGAGAGATAGAATTTAGATTCTGTTGTGGTCTGACTCTTTGTGATTCACTGCTCTGTGGTTGACTGTGTTCAAGTTTCCTTTGCAGTCATTGCGGGGCACCTTGCTTGTGCAGTGTAGGCTCCTGGAAGCCTGCAGTCCTTGTTCAGAGTTTAAAGTGGCATGCTGAGGGCTAGGCTTTCCCAAAGTCCATTTTTTATTAGCTGTAGGTCTTTATGGTTTCTAGCTCAGGTTGTGAATTTCAGACTTGACCCTTGACCACGACTTCACTTCAGGTGATTACACCTTTGGCACCTGACTGATTACTCCCAGACTGGAAACATCTGTGTAGTGTCTTCTGATGCTTGTCATGAACCTTACTCGTAATATACTGTTACACCTAAATTGGTTCCAATGTGGTATAATGATAATGGTCCATTTCTGGAATAAAAGTAGACTTGATAGGCTTTTTGTGGAATAGCAGCTTCACATGGGGAGTTCAGTTGTTGTGTACTATTCTGGCAATTCACTGAGTTATGAATGGGACTTAACAGTTTTCTATTCAGGTATGCCTCTTGTGCTTCTCTCTCAGATGGGAGTCCTTTAAGTAAGAAAGCAGAAGCCTCTAAGAAGTTAAAAAATTTCTGCCTGCCAGAGGCTAGGTCTGCTTTGAATTATAAGAAATATTTCTCTCAGGGATTGCTTCTGGGTAGAGAAACTCTTGGATGTTATGGCCTGAATTTTCAGAAGAATGAACTATAAATGTGAACTTTAAAATAAATGGAGTCATGACATTTGCTTCTGTCCAGTAGCAGCTATTGAAATGCCTAGAAAACTGTGTCCTTCCTTCTTCCTTCCTTTTTATTCTCACCATTAGCATTTTTGGCCCCTGTCCTGGCTGTGTATATCTTGCTTCAGCTTTAAAATACACAAGTAGTTATGATCACCACCTGCTAATAATGATGTGTCATTAATAAATGGAATCATGGAATCATCAGTGTTGGAAGAGACCTTCAAGATCATCCGGTCCTACCGTCCACCTAACACTAAACTGTATCACCCAGCACCACATCCAGACACTTCTTGAACACCTCCAGGCATAGTGACTCCTCCACCTCCCTGGGCAACCTACTCCAGTGCCTGACTACCTTAACAGTGAAAGAAATTTTTCTAGTATCTAATCTGAATCTCCCTTAATCTCATTTTAAGGCTGTTCCCCCTGTTACTCTCACTGCAGGCACGGTAGAGGAGACCACCCCCCACCTCACCACAGCTTTCTTTCAGGGAGTTGTAGAGAGTGATGACATGCCCCTTGAGCCTTCTTGAGACTGAACAAACCCAGCTCCCTCAGCTACTTCTCATAAGACTCGTTTTCTAGACCTTTCATGAGCCATGCTGCCCTTGGCTGGACACACTCCAGCACGTCAGTGTCTTTTTTGGAGTGAGTGGCCCAGAACTGAACACAGCACTTGAGGTGCGGCCTCACCAATGCCAAGTACAGGCAGACACTCATCTGCAAATGAGAAACTGGGAAAGCTGGAATAGTTCAGCCTGGAGAAGAGAAGGTTCAAAGGTGCCTTGCCAATGTACAGAAATATCCGATGGGAGTGTGCAAAGAAGCTGGAGGCAGGCTTTTCTCAGTGGCACCCAGTGACAGGAAAAAGAGTCAGAGGGCACAAACGGAAATACAGAAAATTCCATCTGAACATAAGAAAGCACATTTTTACTGTGAGGGTGATCAAACAATGGAATAGATTGTCCAGAGAGGTAGTTGCGTGATGATATTTAAAACCTGACTGGACACAGCCCTGAGATACTTGCTCTAGCTGACCCTGCTTTTAAGCAGGGGTGGGCTAGATGATTTTGAGAAGTTCCTTGCATCAGTAACCCTTCTGTGATTTTGTGAGCTTAGAGACCCTCCATCCTGCTGTTGCTGCAGAACAAAAGGGTACATGCACCGTTCCTATTTCTGTTTTCTTAAAAGCATCTACTCTTCAAAGAGTATGGGAGCAAAAATTGTTCTCATTTGCTGTTGTGTGATGAAATAAAATTCAGCTTGTGGCAAGCTGACAGGTAATCTTTGAATGTACTTTCTGATACTTTCTTTTCTGAATAAGGTATTTTTTTCTTGCCTTCTTTTTTCTTCCCTGTAATCATTGTGAAAAGAACATTGTAAGGAAGACCCAGGGAGCAGAGAATAAGGAATTATTGTTAACGGAGTAGACTATGTTTTCTTTTCAATCTAAATTAAAGTATTATAGCAGGGATTACAGGCATTTAGTTTGAGGAGTCATATTCACGTATAATAATGAGTTCTTTTCATGCCTGTGAAGCTACAAGTTTAAACATAGTTGGTTTGCTCTTAGCTAAAAGTAGTGATTTTAAATGGTCTTGGTTTTACATCATTGAACCATTTGCTTGCTTCCATTGCAGGGAAGAGGTGGTTCCTTCCCAGTAATACACTTTTGGACGCAATGGTACCCTGGGTTTTAATGTGACGTGACAAAGCTTCTGGTCCTTTGATACAGCTTTTCTTGAAGGTTTTGTTTTTCCTTCCTAATGCTCTACAGCTTACTGTTTTGTATGGCACAATCTATTTTAGCATTGATTTGTGAGTCTGAAAAGTATTTCTTTCACTGTGGGCTAAGGAGAAGAAATTTGGTCTTGTTAAAACACGAGCGGACACACAAGTGGGACAGACTGTTAATTGTTTCCACTGTTTCTCTGTGACCTTGGACAAATCACTTAAATTTCACTTTATTGTCGATTCCCAGGTTTTGCTATAGGCTCATTCAGCAAGCTAACAAAGTTGCAGTGAATATAATCTTCTAAATCTGAAAGGCATCACTATTACTCGTGCAACTTTGTGTTCTGAATTTAAAGCGATGCTTGTCTTTCCTGCACAACACAGCTCTGTTACAATGCTTTCCTTTTGCCCAAAATCACTAATACAGCCCTACAAAGGACAGCGTTTGTTAACTGTATCCTGTGCACAAAGGATATAAGTTTCATTGTTTTTTAACAATAACAGAGAAACCTTTCCATTTATTTCCAAAGTTCAAATAGCTGCAGTGGTGTGAAACAGCTTTGTCTTGGAGAAACATGTGTTGCATTGATATGGAAATGAGCACACCCCGTGCTTCGGTAAGTGCCAGGGTGGCAACGTTCAGTATTGCCACACTTAAGTAAGCTTCTGCATTGTGCTCAAATTCTGATCAGCCAGCCAAAATTCTAGCAGCTTTTCCTTCTGTGTTAGAAGTAGACTTTGAAATAATACTGCTGTACCTGACATCCACATGTGTAAAGTTGCATAGAATCATGCTCTTTTCTTGTGGAGTAGCAATATGGAGTTAGTTTTAGATGAATATTATACAGTAGTGTACTTCATTTATGGTAAAAAAACCTGCAGATAATTTGGACTTCTAGCTTTGAAGAAGAACAAAATCTCTTATTCAGAAGGACTTTGTTTTCTGTTGTTTTCTTTTTATTTGGCATTTTGGTCTCTTTCTGTTTCTACTTTACTTTGTGAATTGCAATATAAGGTATGTTGCACACTGACATGTTAATTATGCATTAACATTTGCAGGCTATTCTAGCACCAGAGGCTACTGTTTAGTGGTTGTCATTCTTGCTATCTTGCAGAGCCCACGGGTGTGCTAAACATTTGCAAAGACATAGAAAAACATTGTTATTTTCTGGATGGATATGTAACTTTATATTGAACAGGAAGAAACAAGTGATGATAAAAAACATTTCAGACAAGTTGATAAGAGAGAGCAAGGGTTATCACCGGAAGATCAATCACTTACTCACCTGAGGCCTTGACTTAGAATTTATTATCAGACAGTATTTATCATGATGGATGATTACAGGGAGCAGACTTTTTTTAGGAGAGATGAGGTCCAGAGGGAATGCCTTAGCAGTTCTCAGCTGTGTCAAGTTTCACTGAGTAAGCATGGTAGGAAACCCCCAATCACCAAAACTGCGAGGCAAGGCCACTGCTCAGTGTTTTCTGCACTACTTGTCTTGCTGTCATCTGGACATGGTTCCAGGGTCTGGAACGCCAATACCTTCCTTCAGAACTGTCCACATGCCTAATTTCCCAGTGAATATAAGAGTATGGGAGGGAAGCAGAAGTTGGGGTGATCCCAGCATGCTGGTAGGATACAGCCACATCTCTAAGACTGGGGAAGAGTCATGGGTACCACAATTTAGAGGCAGTAGTGGTAGTTTCACCTAGAAACACAGATGCAACTGATTAGTGGCATATTAGAGCATTCCCCAAAACTCAATAATTTTAAATGAAAGGGAAAATTAGTAAATTGTGTGAGTGAATAATATCCTTTATATGCTCATGAGGAAGGCAGTCATTAGGATGCCTTTTGAATGAAAACATTGCTGTGGCTGCATGTAATGGGAACGGCAGGTGTTGCAAGTGTAGGGTGAGATGGCAAAAAACAAGGGTGGATTAAGCAAGGTAAGCAATGTTCGATGGAGATTTGCTCTCAGAACTGTCACAGGCATTTCAAGGGAGACATCATATGTAATGGAACAAAGCCAATGTTAGAATGGCCAGGTTTTAATCAAAAATCAATATTGCCTTTCATCACTACAAGCAGTAATACCCACATCTCCACAAATGCATACTACTGGCATAATTGAAAAAAAACTCCTTATTTTTGATGGTGTTACTTTCATAAGTATTCCTAAATGTCTCATGTTAGTCTGGGTCACTGTAGGATAGTGAAGTTTCAGCATGGAGACCTTGGCTTATTAGGTCCACAATTGACACTGAAAACTGTTTTAATCTTTTCATAAAGATATGGAAAAAAGGAAGAAAAGTAGTTAGAAAATTTGAGGTATAACTTAAGTGGAGTTTTTAAATATACATTTTAAAATAAAATCTGTAAAAGTATGTGATACAATAAAAATGAAGAAGTTTTCATTTAATCGGCATCCCCTAATTGGTTTCCTTTGTATATAAAAAGATTTTAGAAAGGAGTTCTTCTAGCTAAACTCTATTATATGTAGTATTATAGACTTTATTAAATGTCTTTTTTGGAAAAAGAAAAATGTACTTGGAATGGATTCAAGCTATTGTTTTCCCTAAGTTTATGTTCTGATGTCATTTTGCTGGGAACCAAACAAGACAAATAGACATAAAAGGGAAGAGAACAATAAAAGCTGATGTTGCACTTTTTATTGTTGATGCTGATTTTTTATCTTGCAGCTTCATGAATTAGAATGACAGGTACACTATACTATCTCTACATCCAGCCCAAAACCCAGGCTAACCTGCATCAACCACCTTTCAAGGCATGGGTTGACAGTGTAATAAAAAGAGGTTCTGTCTTGGTTGGCTAAAACAGATTTCCACCAAAAAGAAAAAGTGAAATAGGAAAGAACAAAAATAAACCAGAACAAGAAAAAAAAACTCAGAAGAAATGTTACATATAGGACCCAAATCCTGTGCTCTGGAGGGTGTTGCAGATTAATCTAAAGAGCAGTGAAGAATTTTGGGACAAAGGGAGCTGGACTTTTCTTACTCTGTACAATGTAGAATACCGATTTTACACCACAAGGTGTAAAAAGTATTGCCTGGTGTTTAAAGGAGCTTCTTTGGTGTGAAATGAACAGTGTGCTGTAATTTGAATGTAGCAATCTGACTATTGTACAAGAGAGATGGTTGAGAGGAAGCATAAATAATAACCTTACTATTTCCTTCTGACATGTAGATCATGCTGCACATTAGATGATGAAGATATTTCTGTCCTTTGATATCCTGTGCTCTCACAACAAATTATTGTACATCAAAGAAATGAGCTCTTAGTCAAAATGATAGTAAAAGTGATGAGCTAGAAAATAATGTAAAGAGCTAGTACCTATGAAATTACTGCAAATGTCTGAAGAAATGGGGTAAAGGAAATTGCTCTCAAAGTTGTTCAAATAACTTAAGCTGCTGTCTGAAAAATAAATAATCTGGGAGATGACTATTAAAAATGAAATGTGATTAGAAGCTGAAGTTTTGGAAGCACTGTATCTGATGCTGCATTACAAGCCATCTTTCCTTAACCTCCTTTCCCAATGAAAGTTTTAAGAAAGATTGTAGTGGGGGCAAGTAGAGGGCAAAAGGATTGCCAATATCATAAAGCATCTTTCTTACCTAAATCATTAATCCTTTTCCAGACATGTCAATAGTGGTTTGAAGTTGTCATGCCAGGAGATTATTCAGTGGCCTATGTGGTATGAATTGATTGTTTTGTTCTCATTCCTGTTAGATATTTACATCACAAAAAAAGATTGTCTGGACTGATAGCACCCAAATGATACCAAAGAATAAGCAGTGGTTGAGGATTCATTGCAGAGAGAAAATTGTAGTTAACATGACAGACAGTCCTTTTAGGAAAAAATTAAGTGAGTGATGTAGAGTGGTCGGGAAACTTGATCATTTTGCTGACTAGATTTTTGTGCCATCTGGTCTAGTGTCACATCAGTGGAGTGTCTTTCCTGCCCACTCAGGGACAAGGCTTCCTTCTTACCTTTGTTTAGCCATCTAAATGTATGTTCAAAGTGGATATCCCTAATAGTCCGTAGTAAACAAAAGCATTTTCAGAGGACTTTGGTTTTTCTGAGATAACCTTTTCTTAAGATTTTTTTTTGAGATCTTTTTGTGTAGGTTGTCTATGTACATAAATGTTGGACTCCAATTCATCCATGGCTGGGTGTCAGTTTTGTTCCTATGGCCAGAGAGGAAATGCATGCAAGAACTCTTAAGTAAAATGATTTATGGATTAAACTTTTCCATGAGAGCTACAAGATTAAGAGCAGAGATTAACAGAAGATGTATTATGTATTCTGGGGGACACGCTTCCTGTTAAACAAAGAAAAGCAAAAGAGGAGAATGTGACATTTTAGTGAATGTTAAATATTCATGCTGAAAATGTTAGTGATGAAACTCACTCTGAAGGCAGGGTTTCCTGTTACTTAAGAGCGTGGACTTCCCATGACTTCCTGCAGTGAAAGCTTTTCTGTAATAACTTTTCTTTCAGGGGCCTCAAAATAGTTCTTGAGGTGTCTATTTCAGTTCTGGAGTCAATAAAGTGGGAATAACAGTGCTTTCTACCTCCCTCAAAAAATGTTACTTAAGAATTCAGTGTTGAATTACAGGTCAGCAGTGGTAGGTATGTGCTGTATGTGTTCAAAGGCCCAGACTAGCACCAAGATCTCTTGAAGTGGGTGTTACAGACTTAGATACCTAACGATCACATTTCTATCAGCCAACAATTGTTAAGTTAGAAATTTTTCAGCTGCTGCTTTCAAGCCCTCCCTTGTGCCTAATTTTTCTTTTTTTTCATTTTCAGAGAGAAAATACAGAGGAGAAGGGTTACCCTGAGCTGTGCTCTTGGTTATATATTTGGATGTTATGGAAAATTGAAAAACAAATTATTGCCATGTTTTATTAAAGATCCATGTGTCTGGACCAGATGTTTGTTCTAGAGCCAGTGCTGCTAATGAGGAAAGAGGTAACTAACCATAACATGATTGATTTCTGGGTGAAGGTCCATCTTTGCCTCTACCCCTAGCAGGTGCATGTACTTTCTGTATTGCAGAGAATTCACATTTTCTATATTGAAAAGACTATTATATAGCCTGTCCACCATCAAGACTTAGGGAAGAAAATATGCTGGTGAAGACCCACAGATCAGCACTCTTTCTTTAGGACCACATCCATCCTTATTTATTAGATGTATCTAGACAACTGACAAGTGAGTTTCTTTGATTTTGACTTATTTTACTGCTTCTGCTGCCTTGAAGTGTAAATTGTGACTGCTGAAACACTGTCTGTTCCCACTTTGGCTTCCTGAAATACCTCATTATGTTTTTCAGTGAGGTACTGTTTTGTAATTTGCGGCATCAGTCTCAATTGTGTGAATCTCTACACATATCTCAGCAACCTCTTCAAGAGTGATGGGTATGGGTACAATTTCCTTCTGCTTTCCAACAGTGAAAGAATAATGCTCTCACAAAGCTGTGTGAAATTAGAAGACTAGCTTTTTCTGTGCTAACTCCCTATTGTTATATGCCATTTTAGTCAGTGTGGTTAAAGAAAAGGATGAGGCATCCCAGCTTTCTGGGTGGTCTAAAAAAGTCTGTTATCTCCCCTCAGGTTTTTCCACAAATGTACTTAAGCTTTCCTTTAAGTCTCATATCTGGATCTGAGAATCCCCATAAAGGAAAGGAAGATTCAGGGAATCTCTGAATGCAGGTTTTAAAAGCTGGAAATAGGACTAATGGAATCTCAGTGGGTGTCCCTAAAAGATAATGTAGTGGTAGGTGCTAAATAGAGCATGCTGTGTCATTTGTTGATGAATGCTGGGATATTTACTTAGAAGTAGGATCAACCATACTGAGAGCAGATCAATAATTCAAGCACTTCTCCTGGGTGACAAAATTACTGTCTTCCTATAGCTGAGTTAGTGCTGAAAGGCGCAACAAGCTAGCTTGTATATTTTCAATAGGATTTTTTAAATAAAAGGCAATAAATTTATTATCTGTTCTATAAAGTCATCATAAAAAAAGGGACAGTGTGTAATAAATTGCCTATCATTTATTTTCAAAAAGGGTTTCTAATGAAAGATTAGCACTAAGTGAATTAAGTCACGCTGGGAAAAAATTGACAATTTTCCAAAACTTTTAGATTTTGTTCATAGTTATTCTACTTTAATGCTTTCTAGATTTCTATCTCACCTGCAGTATCTCCACTGTCTTTTAAAATTACTTTTTCTTAAAAACCAGAAGTGACTTCTTCCATTATGAACTGTAAGTGTTTATAGGCAAAATTTTGAATCTTGACTAGCTAACCCCACTTGCAGAACAAACTTTTCCTTTTTGCTGCAAAAGATATGTGGTCATATTAACTGTTAGCAATGTGTATTGCTCTCCTTAATCTCTTTCTCCATATTCTCCTATCTTAGTATTTTCCTATTCAACAGAAAAAGTTTTGAGATTTGGAGAGTTTGGGGTGGTTTTTTTGCTGTTAGTCTTATTCTAACTTTATCCCCATTTAATTGCCTATGCTGTCTGCTTGCTTAGTTTAAAACTCTTCTGTTCTTGATTGCATTTGCTATCATCTTTGGCTATGTTTTTAGTTAAGTATAATATGAAAATTTGCCATTACTCTTTTTGCTTGCTTTCTTTTCTGTTCCTTTTCTAACCCTTAAAACTAAAGTGAAGCAAAATTTACCTGATCTTTAGTTAGGTTAACATCCCAAAAAGGAAAAAGACATTGTTAAATAAATGGGTTCATATTGGTTCTGAGAAAAGGGTCTTCTGTTTCTACTTAATTTGCTTCAATATGTTAGAGTCCATTAAATTATTTCAATTGGGAAAAAAACAAAAACGTGGTTTATTGCAGAGTAAATACACCAATACATATAAGTTTGCATTTGAGACAATTAAATACCCTTTTTATCCACACAGAGGATGCTTTCAAGGACAGTGACAGTAAAAACTTGGCACCAATCAAGGACATAAAATTGACTGGTTTACTTTTAAAAAGTCTTTAAAGATTTCTCTAGACATTTCTGTACATGCTGTCTGCAGGCTGAGAAGACTTCTACACTCAGAAACTCTCTGTAATGGACTGAGACATCAGGGCTTTTTAGCACTGATAAAATAACACCCTGTCAAATACTTGATGGTGGAGGGAGGGTGAGTTGATCACTCAGCTGACTGACCAAGTCACAGTCTTAAGATTTCAGGGTAGAGGGAAAAGTATTGCTTTTGTTAGTGCTTTCTCTTACCTTAAGGTGCTGTACTAGTTTGAAAAACAAACCAGTGGGAGATCACAAGTCAGAATTATAATTTAATAGAAAAATTAAAAAGAAAATAAATGTAATAGTACAAGAACACTGACAAAGTCAGGATACAACCTGACACCCTGTTGGTCAGGGTGGTGGTAGCAGTCCAGGTGGAATGGTCCTGTTGAAGCAGTGATCCTGTAGAAAAGGGTCTGATCTTCACTTGAAGATCTAAACAGTAGCTCTTGTCCTCTGGGAGTCCAGTAGATAAGAGCTGCTCTGCTCTTCCAAAAGCCCAGATTATATCCAGGTGGGAATGCTTGGCTCCTCCCCTCTGGGCAGAGCATCTCACAATTGGCTGATGTAATTCTGTGAGTCATGCGGTGGGTCCTTGATTGCCCATTAAACAGAGAAAGCTCCCGGAGGGAGTTATCAGGGATGAGTCATGGTAGGGGATAATGAACATTGCCCCACCTGCTTTAACAGCTGGTGAAGATGATAATAGAATACATGCTTTTGGTTACATTTTACACTGTAACCCAGGACAGGTGCCAAGAAGTCAGGTGATGTGAAGCCAATCTTTTAAAAAGATAGTTTTTTGCCCAAAGCAACTTTTACATTTTTGCCCTATACTTGGTTCATGTTTAACTCTTTTAACCTGATCTTGCCTATCATTGGTAGAACGTGAGCTAATTTCCTTCAAAGTGAGTTCTCAGGCGATGCTTACATTTTCAATGACAACTTTCTCTTGCTGAGCTTTGAGCCATGGCTCTTTGGGGCCCAGTCATGTCTCAATGTTTACGATAGACTTTTATAAAGTTTATAATAGAAAGCATAAGGAAAGCTTATATGGTCTCAGTGGCTCCCACTGGTGGTCTAAGGGCTGCAGTTGCTGCTGTTGTAGGGTGTTTTCATTCCCCCCTTTCTCTGCAAGGATCTATGTCTGAAAATTTGAACCTCTGATAAAAGAGTGGAGCACTGACTGCTGGGTTACTTTTATTCCTGTTTTTTGGCCATGCACACCCATTAGTCACTTGCTGTCGGTCTGCTGTGCACAGGAACACCACCTGGGTCCATCACTCACACTCTGTACCTTGCTAATGACTGTGCAGTTAGCACGCACAGCACTGGTTTTGATCTGACATCTGTATTTGCATCCATTTCAAGGTCCTTTTGTACTGCCAGAGCAGTGCAAATGGGCAGTGGTGGTGTGTACCTACAGATTAAGCCCCCTTTAAACAGGAAGCGTTCAGTTCTGTCACTGACTCATTTCAGGTAATACGTTGCTCTACAAGTGCTTGTAGGTTCAGTGCATTTGTTTATGTGACAAAGTATTGTTTATGTGAGAAAGGGTGACTAAATCAGGGTGTTTGTACTTGAGCTCAGTGTCAGGATATTAACTCACTCTCTTACAGAAGAAGAGCTGTCATAAAAGAAATGTTTGATTTTGGGAGAGAAAGAACAAGTCAGCAGGATAACACACCTTGAGGAATACAAGCAGTAATTATGTTACACTGTTTGTCAATGTTCCCCTTCTGTAATCTAGAGCTGTGTTGGCAAAATTGGCTGCAGAGCTCAGTATTAACTCTAGTGGGTTGCTGGCATCCAGGTAAACTGGATGGCTTAACTAATGCGAACTGAGTGTGATTGCTAGCAGGCAAACAGAAGGCAACTTGCCTTCTATTGTATTTTCAAGGATGTTCCTCATAGCAGAAAGCATTTCTTTGAAATGTATTTGTTTAGAAGCACTTGCAACCACAGGGCTCATATTACCTCTGAAAACTTGAGAATAAAAGTTTGAGAGGAATCTCTGTGCATAACAGACTCTACACTTCTGAGCTATATTTTCCCAGCATGCATAATTCTAAGCACAGAACGATGGCAATCACTAAGGGCATTTGAAGAGTGAGACATTGAGGAGTGTTGTCATATTATATTAGTTATGGGTAATAGCTGCTGACTTTGGAATAGTGATGTGAAAATCAGACCACTTCAGAAGCTCAATTTGGAAGCTGGGAGAGTCATGCAAGGTGACAGATCTGTACCAATGTAGGAAATGTCTTGGAGGCAGATAAGTGCTGTTTCATGCATAAGTAGTCAGAGTCCCAATATTTTTTCTATGCAAATCAATGTCAAAATTCAGGTTAACCTGATTAGGATCATGTCCTTGCATAAAAGGATTTTCTGTTGCTACATTACAGATAAGAGCTATAATTACATTTTAGATGAAGAAAAGTTATGAATTCCATCATTTACATAATATGTTGAATCTAGCAGCCCTAGGAAAGTTCTTAATATCAGTTATTGTCTGTATAGAACAATTCTTGTTCAGAGAAACAAATGAGGGAGGTGCTTTTCTGTGAGTTTAGGAAGGCAGTTTGAATTGGTGTGCATGGTGTGCATTTGTGCTGATCCTGCATTATGTGTTTCTCATAGATGTATCACTAACTCACCTTACATTTGGTGAGAATACTTTGAACATTCCAGCAAACTGCTTGCTCATCTTTGGTAGTTTGCCTAAAACAGTGTGATCTCCATAGCTAATGATGCTTAAGGTTTTTTGTTGCATCTCATCCCTCATCTACATGGGGTCACCTTTGCCATTTTTGAAGAAAGACTCCCACAAAAGAAGCGTGTTCAGGAGACATTGACGGAGACCTGCAATATGTCTCGGGTAGGAAGGAAGATTCTCTCTAATCTGTGCTATAAGTAATAAAATGTGGCCAGGCAAATAATTTTTCTTCTCTGGAAAAGTTCAAATAAACCGTAAGGGAGATATTATGAACTCATCCAGCGTATAAAAACCCTCATGTTCTCATTCATTCGCAAGGCGACAATAAAGAATTTATTTTGTGTCTTGCATATTTATAATTTTTGGATGTCAGAAGTATTGCTTTCTGTTATTATTTTAAAAGATTTTCTGATAAACCCCTCACGTCTTCCACGGAAGATGTGTATTATACGAGGAAAAGAATTCTTTTGCTATCATAATATAATCTATATTTTAGAATGGAATGAACTGTATTCACAAAGAACTGTTTGTAGCGTCTGGTTATCTAGGTTAGGAGTGTTGCCAATGTAAACAGAATTTTCAAATGGGAAAATTTTATAGATTAGGAATTACCATGGACTATGTAGTGGCTTCCTGAACACAATAAAGTATGTCAGTGCTAAGATTTTCATAAGCTGTGCCTAGTGAGGAAGAAGTATATGTTGCAGTGAGGCTGGTTTGGTAGGTTGTTTTGCTCGATATGGAATGCTCAATGGTCTTGGCCAATATATGATTTAAAGTTACTTCCCCTGATTTGTCTCAGTTTGCTACCTCATTCTGCCTTTCCAAACAGTGAGACTCCTATTTCTAGAATGGATCTAGTGTTATCACCAACATCAGTCCTTAGGTGATAAATCCAAACATTATTGCAATTTTTTTACCATTGAAAATTATAGAAATGCTCTTCTGGATGTGCTCTTTCAAAGTAATTTCTTTGCTTCTTTGTTCCAGTGCTACTTTTTGCTTTTGTAAAACCTGATTTTCTTTAAGTGGTCTGACAGAAAAATACATGGGCTGCTGTTTAGATTATTCCTCACATTATTTTAGGATTAAAATGGGAATGTTGTGTTTTAGTGTGCTATCGAGTATTTACAGTGATATTCATCCTTGACTATTAGCCTTTTTTAAGAATATAAAAGGAAGGAAAAGCAGAAAAATGCACAAACTTGGAATATATGAATTCCTATTGTTACGTTTTGTATATAGTTCCATTCTCTAAGTAGTAAGGGTCATGCTGAATGTAACTACACAAGAACTGTCCAATTTTTAGTACATTAAGTAAGGTTTGATTTTGTGTCTATAGACAGCTCTGGCTCCTATTTCTTTACATTTCAAGCAAAGTATAATATACCTAAAATTTAGAAATAAAAATAGAGCATAATATGCACTGAAGCTGTACCCATTATATGATGGTAGATGTTGCTTATGACATGGTCAATTATATTATTACCTGGCCTACTTTTTTGTATAATGTCTGTATTAATTTTCATAATCTTTCCCTTTCTAAGTACTTGTCTAAAAGGGGTTTTAGAGATGAAGTAGTGGGGAGAATTTTTTCTTTTCAAAGCAAGCACTTGGCTTTTCTCCTAGAAAATGCTACTGGTATATTTATCTTTCTCTTTTGATAACTCTGGGGTAGAGAGGTTAAACTGCAGTAAATCTTTAGTGCATACTGTGTGTTGTATATTTAATTATGTCTGTTCCCTGATAGACAAGTAAGAACCTTAACATTCCCAGTTGTGCAGTCTAAAGTTATTTACTACTTTTTTTTTTCCATAAGTGAATGCAATGATAGTACACTGAAGCTTCCTTTCTGGAATCAGGTTGCTGATTTTTGCCACCATTTGAGAAACTTGAAAACAATAGGAAACTCTTGAATTTGGTGCATTTGCATGTACTTGGAGAAAGTACTTTTAAATAGAACAGCACTGTATCATTTTAAAGCACTGAAGAGTAAGTAATACAAAATCAACCAAGAGGATAATCTCTGACGTTTACAAATATTTATAATGGCATTAGTTCCAAATAAGTTAGCTGAGGCAATTTGAACCTGTAGACCTGAACAAATAAATAAACATGGCTTGCCACCAGCTTTTCCAGAAATGTACCCATATTGCTGTGGAGCTTTGTGTATCCAAATAAGCAAGGAGATCTACCAGATTTCTCTGGGGCTCCCTTCAGTCAAGACACTGTCTGCTTTATTAGGAAGCATTTCACAAACAGGTAAAAATGTAATGTCACAGAATTTCTGGGCTTTCTGGACTTTATGCAGCAGTGTTTTAGAGCTGGTCTAAGACTAATAGGTTTACAAAAGACTTGGACACAGGGCTTAAAGTTGAAATTAGTTTTAATGAAACGTCCCAGATTGGCAGGTCTGGCAATAGTTTCCCTTGCTTGCCCATGAAACGACTTTGGTCTTTATGCAACTCGGTGCAATGGTTAGAATGCGTTGCCAGCGTAGGCCAGACCTTGCACTTGATCCCAAACTGACTTTGCCAAATTCACTGAACCCTAGCCAATGCTGAAGCAGTTTTCCACAGACTCTGAGTGCAGGGGAATACCAACTGAGCCTGTGTAAATTTTTAGCGTGAGTGAAGTGTACACTTAGGAAGGAGAGCTAAGCATGGGTGTGCCTGCTTTCGCTTAGTCTGTCCCCTGCCAGAAGGCCAATGGCATCCTGGCCTGTATCAGGAACAGTGTGACCAGCAGGACCAGGGAAGTGATTCTGCCACTGTATTCAGCACTGGTGAGGCTGCACCTTGAGTCCTGTGTCCATTTCTGGGCCCTTCAGTTTAGGGAGGATGTTGAGGTGCTGGAGCATGTCCAGAGAAGGATGATGAAGCTGGTGATGGGTTTGGAACGTAAGTCCTGTGAGGAGCAACTGAGCAAGCTGGGGGTCTTCAGCCTGGAGAAAAGGAGGCTCAGGGGAATCCTTATAGAAGAGGTAATTCCATTCCCCACTTACTCAGTTGCAACCTGTCCTCAGGGGAAATCTTATTTATTGAGATATCATCCACATTATTCCTCAGGAAAAAAATATATGAAGAGGAGAAAGAAGTGTTTGAGTCAGCAGTCTGAGGGCCAAAGGAATTTGAAGACTAATAAGCAGTCATTGCAACAAGTCATGCTAAGAGACTCAAGTGGGCATAGTGGGGCTGACCACTTGCAGAGACCCTTCATAGGACAATATGCATCAGGGTCCCAAATCCCTGCATCAGCAGTGCTCCTATAACCTCTAGGCCTCCAAACTCAAATCCAAAACCTAAATATTTGCCCTGAGAACCATTTAAGATTTAAATTAACCTGATGTGGTGTTCAATACTAAAAGCTTGATTTAAAAGTAAGGAATTTACAGAACCACAACTGAGAGATAAATTTGTCTTGTGAAGCCTTTATTTCTGGTACTAATGTTTAAGATGGAAAAAACCCAGCTTGACTTCCTCCTCCCAGGAGTGAATTTGTAGGCCTGAGATTTAGAAGCAAAAGTAATTTTGCTGGTATATTGAGATATTTGACCTGCAAATCTATAAGAGAAGACAAAAATGCAATTCTCACAATGCTTTGGTTGCATTTATTTAGAGGAAAACCACATCTAGAAACTAGAAACAGTGCTAAATGCCAATTGTAAGATGCATGCTTTAATGCTGATTTCCTGCTACCATCTGTTCTGTAACAAAAAGGCAGTCTCAGTTTCTGGGTCAGAAACAAGGTAACTTTGTACTTGGAGGATGTCATGTACTTTAAACCAATTCACTCCTGTGGTGCTGTGCAGTAGGAGGTCATCTGAGAAGTTTAAGATAACCCAAGACAATTTAAATCACAGTTTTAGCAAGGATCTGTTAGTTTAAAGCACTAGCACAGTTTGGCCAAGGACTATGTGTAGATTGATTCTTCAAAGGTTAGTGCACATCTAAGTAGGACCTGGAGGCTTGCTGGAAATGGTTTTATGTTTATTCTTGTTCAAGGCTACTTTATAGAAGTTTCTAACTGGGTGATACTTTCTAGTTTATACCAAACTTTTTTAATGGTGAAATTTAGAGTACAGGATGATAATCCATCCTGTCTGTAACTGCAACTACAGCTTCTTGGAATATAAATCTGTTGTCCCATTCTCTATATTATTGTTCTAATGAAGAACAGCTTTTTGTAAAAGATGTCACACAAGTAATCTTCTGAGTTAACAACATACTATATACTCAAAATTTTTACAATCGAGTTTTTAGAGGTACCTGAAAGGACAAATTATTCCACTGCCACAGTGTGTAATCTAATGGTTTTGTATGTATAGGGTTTTGTGGGAGCTGAAAGACTTGCTTTTTGTTACCAATTTTCTGAAATTACTCTTCTGACCTATTTTTTTTGTCCTGTTTTTGTTCTTTTTCCAAGTGAAGTTCATTTATTCTTCAGGAAAGAAAAGATACCAGCTGTTAACCATTTTCATTTTCTGGAGTATTGATTTATCAGGTTTAGTTTGGGTTGTTTAGAAGAAACCCAGGAGATCAATATTTCCAAATATCACCACTTTGGAAATGAATTTCGAGTATTCTAAGTAAGGGTGGAAATGTCTTGAAATTGGCATAAGAAGAGCCACCAGCCTTCAGTGAGGATCTAGTCTTCCTAATGTGAAGTCTTTCTTCCTCTCTCTACTGGCAGCCTAGGGAATGTAGAATCCCCAGTGTGTGTTGGAATTCACTTGTAACGGGACGTTTCATCTGAGAGTTCAGGAAACCCACAGGACACACAGGGTGGTCCTAATTGCCAGTCTGGTGTTGGCATTTTCACCCATCTTCTGCAAGAGTCAGGGAGCACTGAAAGTCTACATCTTCTACACAAGAATCGAGGGAAACTGAGGTTACAGCCCCTGCTCCTGGGGAGTGGCATGTGCTTTGCATGGCTGGATTGCCAGATAAGCACGGACATGCTTCCCAGGGAATGGATTTCATGAGCCCTGTTTCCCTCCATCTGTGGAATGAGTGAGCCCCTCTGCCTGTCACCAGACCTCATGGCTCCCGAGATGGTGCCCTGTGGGCTGGCCCACCATCCTGATGCAGCCTAGTGAGCCTGCCTCCTTCCCTCCCATACCAATGTCAGTAAATCACTTGTAACTTTTTCAGGGACTGGAGTCCTTATGCTTGTCTGCCTTGTCTCGTCTTGCTCTGGATCTTTGCTTTCAGGTTCAGTGGTGGCTTCCCAGTGCATTTAGCAGCCTGTAATGTTGATAGGTGGACTTAGTCACCTTATCACATGTTATGCTAGAAAGTAACTGCTTGGATTGCGGTCTTCGACATTCAGTGCATTTTCTGGAACTTTCTGAATAATTTTCTGTCCTCTTTTTTTCTCCTATAACCCTTTGAATGCTGGTAATTTAATCCTGCCTTTATTCAGAGAAACATGGTCAGTGGCTCAGAAAGGCTGCACGTATCACAAACACTTGAGAGTTTACCTTGCTGAAATGAAAGCTGAGGACTGAATCCAAATGGAGAGATTAGAGTTAATCCTTGGAAGTAAAATGAAGTTCACAAATTGTTTATTTGACAATTTAGTTTTTTTGTCTAGCTGCTGCCATCCTATATAGTCCACCTGTTCTGTCTTGATAAGGTGATCATTAATTGTTCAGAAACATGCCTCAGTTTTTTTCTGTGCTGGTGCACACAACTAATGCGTGTCATTAGTGCCATCCAGAGAGAGCAGTTTGGAAGATGAAAGGATAATTTACTCACCATGTGCATTTAGTCCTTGGCCGCCTTGCTGAGGTTCCCCTGCTGGTTCGGATTCTGTTTTCTTATATAAACCTGCCCTACCTGTGATAACCAGAAATGTAGTGAGCCTACCAGTTTAATTCAAGGATGGTACAAATTCTGGTTTCAGTCTTTGGAAATCGGAAAGCTCAGTTCTGTTTTAATCTGGAGACAGATGCCTAGTTCTGGCATTGGTACCTCAGTACAAGTTGAGAGCTACATTAGGAAAGACTGTGAGATAATTACAATCACTAACATATGAATGGACTTTAATTTATATTAGAGAAACCAGACACTTTGTACAACAAGTAGATAATAGTCATCTAAATGCTCAATAAACATTATCCAATAATGTAAGTGGGAAAAAAGCTTAAAAATCAGTCGATGTACAGTGCTTGCATCTTATTAGTGTACTCTGGTCTGTGCTAACACCATCATAAGCAGTAGCAGTCTATAGGGAATTTGAGTGGGTTTCAGTGAAACATTTAGGATGACGGGAAAAGTCCTCCTCTTTCATCATCACTGGAGACACTGTCCAGAGGATGAGGCTCACCTGGGACCCCACGTCTGCCCTTACTTACTGGACTCTAGAGAGTTTTTCTCCCCCTCTCTGCATTTTCCTCTCTCCTGTTCTCTTTTCTTTGCCATTCTCTGCTTTTGTTTTTAGTTTTTTCCCTCGAGATTACTTTGTCTATTTGAGTCGATGCGTGTCATCAGCAGTGGATCCTGCTAATAAATCTTTGTGCACATTCCCCTGCCTCAGCATCCTTTGTGCAGCAGGGAAATTGATGATCAAGGCTGAAGGAAAAAGCTGTAAGAGAAAGTGAAAGTTGGTAATTCAGACAGGTGAAAGCTGAAGAGGAAAGAGGGGGTCAAGGTGCAGGACCTCAGGCCAGACATAGTGCTGGTATAGCTATGCTGGTGTGGTTGTGCTGATCTCTGCTATCAAAGTGCTCTTGCTGCGGGTACAGTTTGTAACAGGAAAATTATGGGATGCTTTCAGCATTGTCTGCAAAATTGCAGTTTTTCTGGGATAAACGCATCTGTGCAAGGACACCGGGGCACTGATATGTCAGGCAAAAGGACTCTTAGTGCCAGCAAATGTTTGTAGGGGACCAGAGTGTGTCTGTGCATGTTGAAGAAAGCAGGATGCACACAGAGGCACAGGCTTGCATCCTCTGCAGGGTTCACCATGTTTTCTCTGACAAAATGGGATGCAGAATGTGTCCTTCTTCAGCCCCTGAATCACTCTGGGCTTCCTACAGTTTGCTTATTAAGTGTCTGTTAAATTGCTTCTCCTTCTTCCTGCTACAGAGGGTTCCAGGCACTGTGTTATCCCAGAATCATAGAATTGTTAAGGTTGGGGAAGAGCTCCAAGAGGAGCAAGTTCACCATTAAGACACGCAGTGAGGCAAGCAGCCCAGTCAGTGAGCGCTCCTGAGGCTGCGCTAGCCCAAAGGCTGGCTCGTGTGCGGGTGCCGCAGGGCTGAGATCCCCACCACGGCGTGGGCTGGGCACTACCTCACACCAGCAATCCCTGCCTCTGCCTGTCACTCCCAGCAGAGCTCCCAGTACCCATCAGAAGCCTGTCTGCAGATCTGCAGGACCAGGAGACTCTCTAAAATGACCTGTTTGTAAATTTGCTACTCCTTTTGCTTAGAAAAGCAGACTTAGCTCAACCGTTATTTTTAGTTTTGTTTGTCTTTTGTGTATGCTAATTGTATATTCCATGGAAAAGTATAACTGGGTGACATTCACAAAGAGGTACAATATCCAATATAGTGTTATTTTTTTCTATTCATAAGTATTTGATAGAAAATAGCAGGTGTTATATTTTATCTTGGAGCAGATAACATTCAAGGAAGAAGAAAAGAAAACCTCTCCTTTTCCCATGGGTACAGGACTGATAAATTATTCCAATGATAGATAAGGATAGAACTCACCCAGGTAACAAAGCTTTGGGAAAGAAATCACATAATAGTAATAGTTGTAGTAATAATAGTAATAATAAAAGATGAATGTATGCATTCACTGCTAAAACCTTGTTTGGATGCACAGCTCCAAAGCTTTACATGTTGCTCATTCTAAAGAAAGCTTTTTATTGCCCTTAAATTAAAAGAAGCAACAAAACCAATCTACTGTACAAATGGATTGGATTTGAGGCTTTGACTGACAGTAGATATCCCAAAGTCTTCCATTTTTACTTGCTTTTCTACATTCATGTGTGGCAAAAAATTGAAATCCCTGTATATAAGAAGAATGTGTAACCCCAGCTGTCTTTGCATCTATCAAATAAGGAGAATAAATACCCAAATGCTTCTAAGACCCAAGAAAATTCTCAGGGGAGGAAGTTGAAATAAGAGGAAAGGAGCCACATGCATCTCCCTTTTGTTTCCACTGGCGTGCTCTTGATCATGAGGAATATTCCTTCAGCATGTTCCTCCCATTGCTCCTGAGCTACTTGTAGGATCTAATCATCATATACCCAATGAGTTGTCGAGATTCATTCAAGGTTCTTGGTCTATTAAACAACATCTCTAAGCACATTCTCAGGGTGCCTGGCTTGGGAACTGTGACACAGCTTCACCCCATTTTTCAGTCACTCTGAACCCTCCTTTCTTTGATGCTCCTTGGTCCATTCTTGGTGGCTGCTTTTGCCAGGGTCTGCTCTGCCAGAAGCTGTGTGGCAGGTCTGGCTCTGCCGTGCAATCTGCTGCCCTGTGCCTGGGATCTGCCGTGTTGCTGGGGCTGCTTTCATGGGCTGGGGGATGGTGAGAAAAGTCCATGTGGAGAGGTTCAGCAGTGAAATCCACACCTAGACCCTGGCCAAGACAAAATTTACCAGATGGTCTGGGTGTTGGCTTGAGTCTGTCATTGGAATAATTCTGTTAAGAACAGTAAAAAAAATTCACTGATTTTTATGGACTGGATCATGGGCTCTGTGCACATACTTATACTGTTTAAAAGTTTTGTCTTGTTCACTCCACCCAATCAATCAATATGAGAAAAATAAATGATTGAAAGTTGTTTGTGATGAAGTACAAGAGAATTAACTCACAAAATCGGTCCACATTATTATATATTCATACAGTCCCTTGCTGATTATATCTTTTATTGATATCCATCTGAATTTGTGATGAATCTCTTCTGTGCATTCTTCACTCCCATGTAATTGAGCCTTACCTATTTCAGGTATATTTAGATAACTAGCTGACTGCGGTGCTGTGCAATGGATTTTAAATTAATGCTGGATAGTAGAATAGTTGCTTGTGGTACAAAATAATAAATGGAAGCAGCTCTGAGGTGTGCTCAAGAGCATTTTAGAGATCATTATTTAATTAGACCTTGAGGAATTGGGCATAGACCTGTGCAAGTCAATGGAATTACTTATGCAGAGCTGAGTGGGGTATAGTGACCTATGAGCTGGGTTTGCAAAGCTTCTGAGTGCACAGAACACCATCTGAAATAAGCCTTTTTTGCTGGTCTTGGTTGAACATAGGGAAAGCTTTAGATGCTTTGAAATTTGCTAGAAAATAATGAATGCAAAGGTGAAAACTTGCTATAATGGAACAGAAACTATTCAGGTATTTAGGACACTAAAAGTATATAATGGTAAATAAAAGTCTGAATCTCTGCTTTCCTTGGCCTGAAACAAAGACTTAAACATAGTTGCTTTTTTTTTTCTGAGGTCAACACAACATAATTTGCCATTTGACTCTTCTGTTAGGTCATTCTTCATCTGTCCTCTGACATGGCAAAAAAATCTAACACATGTTTCCAACACAAAAGTATAAATCTTCATTCTGGAAATCTTTGCATGTAATGAAGTTTTGTTAGAAATTAGGTTAAGCTTAACATTTTTTTCACTTAGCTTGCTAGTACATCCTTTTGCCTGAGTAAGGCCTTTGACCTGTGTCTTCAAAGCAACTGAATTTTATGTTAGGCATCTACTGACTCTTTGGAGGTGAAAACGAGTGATAACTTGGGATTTTAAAAGTTGGAAGTTTTAATATAGGTATCAACGTAGATGATTAGACTTGATGATATAGTGTGTAGAAGCTCATTGCAGCTTCACCAGTTATGTAAGAAAACTCCATTGTGTTTACCCTGGGAAAATGATGCCTCTCTGCTAATGTCTGCATATTAAAGACAAAGATGGGCTTATTTTCAGTTTAATTATTAGCAAAAAACTCAGTATCTACTCTCTTTCTTGGACTGGTGGATTGTAAATAGACTCAGGACTGAATCAGGGATTTTGTGTTGTGTTGCCATTCATTAAGTAGACTGAAGTAAAAAGAAAGGGCTGAAGGTCTGACTTGCTTGGCAGGCAGCAAGGGAGAAATCCTGAGCTTGCAACTCTGCCATTCAGTTTGAAAATGTTGAATGCATCTGACAAAATGGAACATTATTCCTGCCTGTTTTAATTCTCTCTAAAACTTTCGTAGTCTGACTTTCCTCAACAAAATGTGAAGGTTTCCCCTCTTCTTTGGTGATGTCCTGGAAGATACCTGTTGTTCCCAGCTGCCTTTGAACTAAGCTGCAGCTCAGTTAATGAGGCTCAGTTTTGCCAGTTGGATAAACGGAACTGGTCAAGCAGGTGAGAAGAGAAATAAAAATAACCGAGCCAGAATTACATTTTTGTGGCAAAATTTGACATAAGGAAAATGTCATTTTATGGGTTCTAGCTGAAGGAGAAGGTATATTTAACAATTGCAAAGGAATTTTTGTTGAACTGATCTCGTCCATTTTTCTTGAAGTGAAAGGAGGGAGCCAAGTCCTGAAGAAATTTATTTTAAAATCAGAAATTGACTAACAGGTGGCAAGGAATAAAAAATAACAAAAGTATGTCTGTGGACTAATTGTGTACTTGGAAGGTTTTGTCAGTTATTTCCTTTGATGTCATCCTCTGTTTACCTGAGATACTATACAGAAAAGAGTGTTTCACTTTCTTGACACATAATAGTACAGATGTTTAATATCACAGTTCAGAAATTTTAAAATAGTAATACTTTAGTAATATTTTGCAGACCCTAATGATGATTTTGAATTCTTACAGTCTTGGTCTGTTGTTAGCTTTTTTTCTATCTCATTGGTGGTCCAAACATTATAAAATGGGGATGCTATAGTAAAACATTTACATTACCTTTCACATATCTTCAGTGATGGAGGCATGCTTTCTTATTGTTAGAGTATTGCATTTCACCTTATTGCCTACTCTTCTTGCATACTAAAATTACTTTTTTAATTGATAAAATTTTTGATGTTAAAATTATTAAACTTACTAACAGTAAGACTAGTGCTAGTACCAAGCTCTGCCACAGACATTTTGACTGGTCTTGAGCCTCCTTCCCTGCCTGTTAAAAGGAAGGAGGAGTGTTGATAGTTCATCCTTTCTCACATTCTACTTCTAGAAGAAACTTACTTTGCAGAGTGTTTAAACATAACTTAGATGCCACCATATCAGCAGTTTAAGTACGTGTTTCCACCTTTGCTTAAAAGAGCATAGATATATGCCATTAAATCCTTTCCTGAACCAGGATCACGGACTGAAGGTTATTCAAGGTAAGAAGCACCCTGAGAGTGTGCCTGTGCTTGTACCCTATATAGGAGCACCCGCAAGGAAAGAGAGTTCAGAAGGCTGGATTGGTACAAATGGTTATGAAGGATGTTCAGTACAAGGCCACTTGGATAATCACCACACAGTGAGAATATTTTGTTTTGTCTTGGGCTCTCTTCAGAGAAAGGATTTTTCTTCCTGTCTGCACAAATACTTTCACACATGTGCATCACTCTTCAGGCTGTTCCTGGCACTCTGGACCTACATCAGTTCTGCTACCACAGCATGTCTGGAGGGTGGGCTGAGGTTTCTATTTATCACAGTGAAGGATTCATTTATGGTCTGTTGCTTTGATTTTATCATAATTGTACCAGGGTTGCATGTGAAACTGCTCTGCAATCCTGTTAAATTTGGAATGAATTTGTCCCACTGTCCTGCAAAGGAGGAGTGAGCAGCTGCTGTCTGAAACTACTGAGAAACTGAGACAGTGAGTTCTTCCCTATTTCTGTCTTACTAAACTAATGGTAAGCCCAGCTGGGAGTCAGGTCTAGTCTGGTCTCTTTGCCAGTCAATGCTGACTGTGAAGATGGTGTAAATAACAACCCTAGATGCAGCCCTGGCAAACATTGGCTTTATTGGTAATCAGTGTGAAAGGAGGATACTTGTTTCTTTGCAGAATTGGGTTGTTTATGATTGGAGTTGGTGGAACAGAGGGTAGACTGTAATTTTACTTACTTAATCCCATGCTTGAACATTAATTTAAAGCTTCTGGGGTTTTTTTTCCCCTGAGGAGAAGATTATCTGTTTGGCTTAACATTCAGTGGCATTTACACTATGTCTGGATGGCTCACATAATTTCATTTTAAAGTCTGAAACTAGTTTTACATTTTGAATCCCCTTTCTCCCCGCAGTACTCAGAAGGGAGCTGGAGATTGTTTTAGCTGTCTCACAACCAATGAGCAGCTGTATTAAGTTTAGTTTTAATCAAGTTGTGTATAAACAAAACGCTTGCTCTTAGGCATTTCTCCTGAACATTGAGGAGCTAGGATTCATATTATTCTGAAGGAAATATGGATTGACAAACATACATTTTTTCCTCAATACATGATTAGTAGGAGCCATGTGAGGGTAGTGAGGATTAAAACTATCCGAATAGCAAAAGAATTAAAAATAGAAATCTGCTAATATTTCAGTTATACAGGTAAGAGACTATAACAAACTGTCTATCCCTTCTGAAAAAAACTTATTTGTATTTTAAAAACTCTGAGTTATAGTTGGGACAGCTGCGTGTTTCCTTCAGGGACTGTGTATGTTTGTGTATGAATCTGATTTAGATCAACTCTGTGTGTGGAGCAAGGCATCCTTCTGGAAGACAGTAAACACAACTNCTTCTTAGAAAGGTACTGATGCTTCCTTTTACTTCTTTTTAGTTACATCATTTTAAACCCGTGTTCCTTGGTGTTTATTTTCCAATATAAACTGTGTGTGATTGATACTGTGGGGCGACTAAAAATTAAAGCATGATGTAACTAACTCTAATTGCACTTTCATTTGTAGCTCAAGCTGTTGTCTCCTTATGTCCCATGAGATCAAGGTCTGTCATCAACTGTGAAGCCAATTTCCATCAGACATTTTAAACAACTCAGAAAGTAATGTGTGCGAATATGTAAATTAAAAACAAAAAAAGGAGTTCCTCTCAGTGTTGGAATTAATTTCTTGTTGTTGTTTTTCTCCAGTCTCATGTACCATGGAGAAAGTGTTTCATTCTAGATGAGTGGGTTTGTAAAAGGGTATGTTGTCCCTTTAGACAACTTGGTTCAGTTTTGAGTGTAGATGAAAGCATGCCTGACATTTATTTCCAAGACTGTATTAGCAGGCAAGGCTACTCTATTCAGTGACTGAGTTTTGTTTGTGCTGAGAGTCAGAGCATGCTGATATACCTCAGAACCCTTTCTTACATGTCCTAAATGCACTGCACTTGGATTTCACTGACACAGCATATCAGGCTTCATCAAGGTAAACTTTGTTAAAGACTTATGTGTATTCAGTAGTGGATGTCAGTGAGTGGTCTAGTATATTTATTGTGATGGTGAAAATGGAAGCTTTCAGAATGTGTTGTGGAATTACTGTACTCAGAAACCCATGGAACAATACTGGTTCTTCTTCATACCATACCAAATAATCTTTAGAATACAGAATTCAAAGGTAGATAGTTTTATTGCACATATTTATTATAACTTCAGTGAACCATCAAAAGCCTACATCTACCTCTAGCAAATTTTGTTATTGTTCCTAATGGATAAAGGATCAAATCTTTCTGATATGGGTTCTCTTCTGCTGTGTGGAAAAGGGAAAAAGGAGGATTGCTCAGCTGCCATTATTGGTGGTGGGGCAATATGAAGCTTGAAGCTAAGATGAGTGTTTTGTGAGTTTGCAATAGCTTCCATACTAGATGGAGGCTGCCAGGAAATTGCTGTCAATGCCCATTGCTGTTTTTAGAGCTTTTTGTAAAGTTGATGCTGCGGGTCTGTTTCTTCTGAGAGGTCCCTTTACCTGGGGAATTATGAGAAGAAGGAATGTAGGACTCATTTCTGCACACCATGAACATGACTGTGGAAGTAGAGCATTTGGCCTTACATACTGTAGATGTATTAAGCTGCTCATTGCCCTCAGAAACTGAGAAAATATATATATATCAAAGTTAAGTTCCATGTAATTTTGATGTCTACTCATGAATACCCTGAAAAAGTGTCATGGTTTAACCCCAGCCAGCAACAAATCCCCACACAGGCTCTTGCTCACTCACCCCTGGTGGGGTGGGGGAGGGAATCAAAAGGGTAAAAGTGAGAAAACTTGTGGGTTGAGATAAAGACAGCGTAACAGGCAAAGCAAAAGCCATGCACACAAGAAAGGCAAACCAAGGAATTAATTCACCACTTCCCACAGGCAGGCAGGCATTCAGTCATCTCCGGGAAAGCAGAGCTCCATCACACATAGTGGTGACTTGGGAAGATGAGCACCACAACTCTGGATGTCCCCCCTACTTCCTCCTTCTTTTCCCCAGCTTTTTATGCAGAGCATGATGTCATAGGGTATCAGATATGCCTTTGGTCAGTTGGGGTCAGCTGTCCTGGCTATTTGCCCTCCCAACTCCTCAGGGACTGCCAGCCCTCTCACAGTGGGAGAGGCAGAAAAAGCCTTGACACTGTGTAAACACTGATCAGCAATAACAAAAACATTCCCAAATTATCAACACTGTTAACATAGCCCCACACTGTGAAGAAATTTAACTCTACCCCAGCCAAAACCAGCAAAAAAGTCATTGCACTGCCGGCTTTCAGTGTATTGTGAGCCAGAAGTCTTCTTTCCCAAAAAACATGCTAAATCCAGCAAAAGAAAGAGATGATGTGTGGGAAAGACATACAGCGTATATACCATCACTGTGCACTGAATTCACTGACTGTCAGGTGAGGCCCTAGGCAATTTTACTGTTTATACCAGTTTTTGGAAGAAATCAAGCTGTGCAGGGTGGAACTGGTTCTAGTGACTCTGAGCCCATGCCTCAGCTATCCCAGATCTGTGTGGAGATCTTCCCAGGAGTGGCTCTCTCATTGCAGGACATCACAAAGGGACTGCCCTCTCAAAACCTTTTCATTGAAACATAGATCAAAAAGGACAAACTGTTGCATAATATCTGGTTATAACACGTGATTGAAATTTTTAGCATTCAAAAGTTTTGAAGGAATGGAAAGGGGTGCTTGTTTTCCACCTCTACTTTATAAGCTTATCTGAGCCTATAAGCACTGGGAACGGGTTGACCTTGGAGTCGTGGAGGTTCCTGAATATGGAAATATTTTTTTCTTGTTGTGTTTTGGTAGACTGTCTCTAGCCCTGTAGTTCAGAGCTTGTCCTTGTACTGGTCTCCTCCCTTATCTTCCCTGAGCCTGAACTATGCTCCAGAAAATAAATTTTCATGTGGGGAAAATGTGTTTCCAATCCTTTAGTTGCAGAGGCAACTCTAAAAGTATAAGCGAGTTAAATCTGTGTGAGCTCCCAGGCATTCTGGCTAAATCTAAAATGAAGATGTAACCTAGCTGTCTTTGAACTGTGTAGAGCCCGTATAACAAGGACAGTGTGCTGAATTAAAGTAGCTAATTAGCTGTGATGAAAAGCTGATACACAGGGCTGGGTCAAGGCAGCTGCCTTGCTTCTGGACTGGCTTGTTCCAAGGAGCCTTGGGGTTCTCTCTGCAGCACTGCACCACGCTGAGAAGGCACACCTCCAGCAGTGAAAGGCTGTACAGCTGTAAGCTGCCATTGCTAATCTTATTGAGGGGCTGTCAGAGACTGCATCCTGGCTCCTGGTCAGGCTCTGACCCTGGAGCGCACGAGGCTGCTCCCTCCTTTCATCCCTTTGCTCTGATTTCTGCAGAAATGAAAACTAAGCAAAGTCCAGGAGGATCCCAGATCTGCAATCAAAATCCTGGAGCATGCCCTGTTTTTTTCTTGGTAATTAGGTACAGCCTCAGGCAGTCAGGGTGGGAATGATCTCATTTAACTGAAGGTGTTGGAAGGTTAGCTATCAGGTCTGGGCTGGTTGGTCTCTCAGAAGGAGAGAGGCAGGTACTTCCATTGAATGCTTTATCTCCCCTGGAACAGATGAGATGAATCATGCTCTGGAGGTGTCTGTCTTTCTCCACTGACTGCATAGAAGAAGCCTCGATGGTAACATTGAACTTGATGCTGGTCTTTGCGACAGCTGGAGTTCAGTGAGGTGCATCTTTTGGTATTTGAAGTGTCACCTCAGCCATGTGCTGGAACATTTGATGCCCAGGGTATTGTAAAAGAAGAGGCATATTTCTAGTCTGAAGATCTGAACTACCTAGTATAAATAACAGCTTGTTTATTGAAAGTGATGAGAAGGTGATATGTGGGAATAAACCGCCTGAGACCATTAAAGAAAAACACAAACTAAAAAATCCTACAAAGCCTAGAAGTTCAGACAAATCAGTCTATGAATATAGCTGAAGAAATTGCACGAGTAACTAAAGCTAGTTTCTTATTAGATCAAGTCTGCAAGGCACATATTAGTGGGTAGTTTTGAAGAGAGTAAACTGCTGCTTTATTTTCCTTGGTTTGACTCTTATTCTAGCTGTGTATAAACCAAATGCCTTTCTAGTTAATTTCCAGTAGATAGCAGCAGTTCACAGAGAGTATTTTTTTTCTTTTTTTGCAGTGAAGGTGCGTGTGAATCAATGAGGACCTTAAAATGTTTCCTTTCCACTCAGAAAGTTAAGCAGCATTTTAATACATGCAATACATGCTGGTTTTGTCACCATAGATAATTTCTGAGGAGTATTGTTGAAGTATTGAATTTATCTTGAGACTGAGCCAGTTAGATACACTTTTATTCACAACACCAAGGAATGAAAGAAAAAAAAAGAGGAAAACAGGGCTTTTCTTGGTGAATTTTTGTAGGTTAAAGTTACATTAAGTTCATTAGTTGAAAGAGAGTGTATTTTCCTTGGAAACTTGATTAAACTCAAAATTTTAGGAGCAAGAATCATCAATGATTTGAAATGTCCCAGCAAACCACATCTGACTTCTTGAACCAAAGTCCTTAGAGTTCCTGAGTTTGGTACACACCCTGGTTGTGATAGAGGGATAGTTTCAGGCTACTAAGTTGGAATGGCTGTGTCATCATGCACCTGCAAGGTATCTCTTGAAGTGATTGTACGGACCAGGTGGGAGTACAGAGGTGTGCTCTCACAGGAGTTGATTCTGTTTGGCTTCAGCCACCAAACCAACCCTTTTTGAACTTTTTTTTGAGTAGATTGAGAACTGGTTTTGGGGAAATGATGAGGAAAATGACATTGCTACTAGATCAGATCTGTAATCAGATCCCTAGAAGGTAGGAAAAATAGATTATGAAGCAGGAAAATGAGTCATTATCATTCTTATGTCACACTGTGCATTTATTCCACCTAAACTTCTAATTATACTTAACACACTTTGATTGGAATAATTTCTTTAGTCTTGCCATTTGTATAGGTAATTTTATCTACTGTAGGTTTTTCAATATGTTCAGAATTAAAATCGTTACTCACTTGTAACTGTCTGAAATTCCTGCATAGCATTTTTCCTCTGTGAAATTGGTTACAGCTGGGTTTGTCAGAGGCAGCATGCTGTGTACAAGCACCTCACTTCCAATAACCAAAGGCAGTTGCATAGAAGTCGGTCTTTTTTCATATCTGCAGAAGAATTTTGGGAATCTTAATCTGAGTCTGTGTTCTGAAAGTATGCAAGATCTTTATTCAGCAGAATAGTACAAGATGAAAAGCTTTAAAATGAAGGTCAATCCCTTAGCTTTTTTTTTTTAATAGTACATTTAGCTATTGCAGTTGCTGTTATGTATTTGTTGCAGCAGTGAGTTGAAAGCTGAGATGTTATATTCATGGCTTAACTGTTAATGTTTTCTTTGTCTTGAAACCTTTCATGAGCTGTGAGGAGAAGGATGCTGCATATGGTGGAGTCCTTTACTAGGCAAGCAGCTCCCCTGACATAAAGGATGACAAAATCTGACTGAGTGGAAAGAAGATTGAGTTATTTTCAAATTGTGCGAAATTCACAATTGATGAAGTTCAGTACAGGAGACTGATAAATGACTGAAATCTGCATTTCTGGTACATGGCCTAAAAATGTCTGAAGGCCAAAGCAAACAGCCTAATTTTCAGCATGCTCAGGACTGTGCCTGGACTGAGATTTGGTTTATGATGATCTGACCTACCTCTCTGGTCTCTGCTTATTCCAGTTACCAAGCAAATGGATTAATTATTTGGCCTTACTTATTTTCATGTTTTTGAAAACACTGAATACAAGACTTAGCATATTGGTATTAATCAGCTATATTAAAATTTTAGGAAAAGGTGAACTGCTTCTTTCTTGTACTTTCTTGTAATCAAGCACTGATTTAATAATTTCTTGAAGCTTGGTTGGATAGCCACCACTAAGCTCTGCCTCAACCACTTCCTGTGCAGGGACCCCACCACCTTTGGACTAGTGTGTAGACCTCTGGTTTTAAGCAGAGCAGAATAAAATCCACTTAAACATTTAAAATAATTGTGCAAAAATGTGAAGGACAATTGAAAAAGCTTTGAATTGTTGGGTGTCTATCTTGGCTATGTTTATCAGAGCTTAATTGCACATGATTAATAAAAATTTTTGCTCAAAACTAAAATGGTAGTCAGTTGCCCATCCAATAATTGAAAATCCTAAATGGGCCAAATTTTATCCCAGTAATGAGATCCTTATTCCATTATTTTTAATAGAGTGACTGAACCTGCCTCATTGTTCTTGTTTCTGCAAACAATTAAGCAGTTAACTCCACATATAAGCAGTGAATAAAATACATGAAAAAACTTATATATAGTAGCTTGGAGGATTCTTCCATACAGTTCTATAACACTTGTGCAACTTTTTAATTCTCAATAAAAATACATTGTTTCTATGAATTGATTTATTCTCAAGCTCCACAGATACATTAATAAGCAGATCTCTGTGTGGCAGAGTAAAGTATACATTTAGGTGACAGCAGCAGTACATTTTAAGTGATTATTATTTATTTTAAGTAGATTTAATTACAGGAACACATTAATACATAGGTAGTATCAAGCTGGATTGGAAGACATAGACTGGTAAAAATCCAGCCTGCTGGTTGCATTTTGCTATTGTGGAGTATATTGATTAAAAGGAGGAAGTTAAAAATAGCGTGAAGCTAGAGAAAAAGTGAAATTAAATTTTACATTAAAATAGTAAATTTGATGTTGAGAATGGTTTCTGGCTATCAATTCAAAATCCAATCCATATGGAACAGGGAACCCTTAGAATTTAGAAGATTATAAATCCTCACTAGTGATTTCTTTTCACCTTTTCATCAACCCTGCCCCTGAAGATTGCGAAATGCTTCTCATGAAAGGAAAAGATTAAAGCCACAAGTATTCACTGAGCATTCATATTTGCATGTAGTATTGACTAGTGATTTTTAGAATTTGTGTACACCCCTCTCAGAATGGAATATAAATCTCTGTTATTAGCAGAGGCAGCTTCCATGTATTTAAATATCTGGAGTTCCTTACAGATAAACTTTTCATGATTATTTTGGCAAGCAGCAGCCACCACATTTAGTGAGATGGCTCAGTGATATGGGTAATTCAGCATTTATTCACTGAAAAGGGAAAATAAAACTCCTCAGCGTAATGGGTAATGAATGTGTCTGACTTCAGTGACTACAAGGGGTGGATGGTGAATCATCTTCCTGCAAGACTGAATATAGCTTTTTTTCCCCAATACTTTCTGACATCTTTCATGCTAGAGAATACAAAAATCTATCTCTTTTTTTCATGCAGCTTGGCTTTAACAGCATCAAGCAAGTTATGCTGAACAAATCAGTCTTACTTGATGTCTGTTTTTAAAGAGTTAATTATTCTTTCAGATTATCATACAAGCTATTAATTTTTACAATTCCAAGTGCACAGTTTTGTCTGTATTCATTTAGGCAGTTATTTTGCATTGTTTTAAGGAAGTGATTGATTGTAAAAGACATAATACATTAGGCCCTCGATATTACCTTGGAAGCTACAGAGTTTTCCCTTCTTATTTCAGAATGGAGGCACATAACTTCTCTCCTAACAGCTTCAGAATTCTTTCAGTGTACACAGTGCTAATTTCTTCTGTTGCTGACTGCTGGTGTCCAGATGAGTTGATCTGTCCCTCAGCAGAATAAAATCTATTCACTTACACCAAGCAATTTTGTATCAAAAAACATACCTTTGGGTTCTGACAAATTTTTTAGCATTTGTCATGCAGTAAAACACTATCTTGGTCCATGTTCTCCCTCTCTCCCAATCCTACCCTCTCCCTGTCTTGAGCAGACTCCTTTTTCAGTCTCTTTCTCTGTACTTCCAGCACTCTCCAGCGCAGTTAGTGGTGTATATCTGTGGTTGACTCTGCTGTCGGGCAATGTGACTGCCACTGTGCTGCTTGGCTCTGGACAGGACTGCCATGTGGACTGTGCCACACATCCAGTGACAGCATTTATAAAGTGTTTTCTTGTATGATGATGTAAAACTTAGTGTAATTGTTTCAGTCTCACTGTTTGGTCCTGACAGTTGCATAATTGGCATTAATTACTTATTAATCTTATTTATCTGGGATAGTCTTCTTAGTCTAATGAATCATAGCCCCCGATGAGGTCCGACAAGACAGCATAGGGTTTTAAAAGCAAAGGGAATCAGGTCTTGTTTTTTCCTGCCACAATGCTTCTGTTTTTCAGTGCCAAATACTGTCAACTGGCAAAAAATAAGCATATATGTATTATATTTATTCATCTGCTCCTCTTGATTATCTCAAAAGACATGCCAGTCTCGAGCTCTTACCTGCTGATGAGCTGATGAGGGAGTCATCTGAGTTAAGAAGAGAACAGACAAGATCTTGACGCATCATCTCAGTAAAGGCCTAGGGTAGGAGCTCGTGGGAGCCATCCAAGCTGCAGGATCTAACTGGCCATGTGAGCCTTTATTACCAACTTAAATCCTTTAAATGCAAGTCTTAGATGCAATTTGCAGGTGAGAGATCACTTGACTTTGAAAGTGTTCCTGAAGGACACAGCTCTCACCAAAATGCAGTATAATAGCTCTGCTCTGGGACTCTAAAAAAGGGGGGCTGTCAACTTGGTGAGAAATTGCTTATAGACAGAGAATTTTTCTTAAAGTAAATTGATATTTATTGATCATTCCTTTTACAGGAAGAAAAATGCTTTGTGTAGAGTCTTCACAAAAGGCCCTTCGACACAGCACCAGGTGAAGTAGCTTTGCTCCTCTCTGGAATGTAAACTGACTTTATCTTTTTTCTTCTTTGTCTAAAGCCAGTTTTTCTCCATGTGGTTTCATTTTCAAGGTCAGGGCTTAATAGGAATTTGTGACTGAGATTTACTCTGCTTCTAGTTTCCACTTTAGAAATAAATTATATTATTGTGATTATATAATGAATTGGTGTCATGGTTTGAACCTGAGTTGAGTGACAAAGTTCTGAGCCAATAGCTTCCTGCAATTTTGCATATCTAAAAGCAGCACAGAGGCGGGAAATTTGGGCTTCTTTTCCGGTTTTCGACTGGAGGGGGGGCCAGGCCGAGGCCCTGCAGGGCCAGGCCTGGCCCCTGCCGGGTCCTGCCAGGCTCTGCTGAGCCATGGGCCCTCTGTGCCCGCTCCCCGGTGCCGATGGCTGCGGGGAGACCCTCTTGGAACCGCGAGCAGCTGGGAGACACATCAAACTTCTGCTTGACTGAAAACCACCGGAGCGGTTTCTGCTTTAAAAAGTTGATAAGTTTTTTCTCCCTCCCACACAGCTCTGAGAAAACCTGGCAGGAGCTAATTCTCAAAAAAACATCGAACTAGCTAACTGCATAAAGGAAAAGAGGCTTTCTCCAACCTAAAGGCCCAAGAAGAAAGATCAGCTCTTCAAACATGGAGGCTTCAAAGTCAGAGAGAAAAAAACTAAGTCATGTGAGTCGGAGCTAAAAATAAACTGGGAAAAAAAGAGGGCAGCGGTGTTTTCTCTCACGCGTAGCTTAAACTGATTTCTCGCATGTTGTGGTAAAAACTGTAATTTCACAAACTGTTCTATATCTCTCTAAAACGTGGGGGGAAAGAAGAATTCTGCGTGCGGCCGGCAGGAGAAGAGATGTGGCTATGCCAAGCCACCTGGAGCTGTAAAAGACTTTTTAAAAATTCTGTGGGGCCGTGTCTTTTCAAGCTGGAATTTTGCTTATCCTTAAAAAAATAATACCCCATGTAGAAGCAGTGTGAAAAACTACAATGTTCAAGAGAGAGAGAAATGTTACAGCAGCAGGGCATTCCTCCAGGCGGGACTCTGTTTTGCTGGTTGGTAGCAGTTTGGAAACCACAAAAGCAGAAAAAACCTCTTTTTTTGTCAAACATAGAAAAGGCTTTTAAAACCTGCATCTGACCGATATTATATGTTGTTGTCCTTAATGCACGTTAAGTAAAGTGGGAGGTACTTGAAAAAGAAAAAAGAGGGTTTTTTGATTTAATTTCTTATTATTTCTTTTAACTTTTAATCTTGTTAGTAATAAACTTCTTTATATTCTCTAAAGTTTGTGCCTGCTTTCCCTGCTTCTAATTCTTATCTCACAAAAGGTTAAAAGCTGCAAATTAAACCACTACATTTAATTGGTGTTTCCGCCCCGTTTCGAACTAAACTCGCTACAATTGGTCAGTTAATGAGCTCTTTAGCAGTTACTAAAAATAGAAATTAAAACCTTACAGAACTTACTAAAGGATATTAAAAGATCTGATTTAAAGAAAAGATTGTTTTCTTTATCATTAAAATTTCAAAACCCAGCTTGATGTTTGATGGCAGATCTGAGTGCTTAGAGAATGACAAAAATTGTTTATACCAGTGTTTGTTGAGTTTGTCTTTTTAGCTAAGGAGAAACTAAATATAGTGAAGGGTAATATAAATTAGAACTAGCCCAGAAATGACATCAGGATTTTCTTGATTTGGGACTGAGTATGAAACAAATAGGAACACACAATGCAGTCCTTGTTCTCTGACCTCCTCCACAAGTCTGCATTCAGAATCACTCATGAACAAAAGCTCATCAACCAAAAGCTTATTAAAACCAAGTATATATACTAATGCCTTTGAACAAATGGAATTTTAGATCCAGAAGGCTGGAGTTATATGGAGACTCGATCCTACATTAGGAAGGTCTTGGCTGATAATCTTCTACACTTCTCAAAGTCCTAGCTGTGATTGTAGTAAGGCATTGTATGTGTTGTGATGGTGCTGGGTCAGCCGCACTCTGTGGAGATTACAGACCTATTATCACCTGCAGGAAGTTAATCTAGCAGTGCTCAAGGCTGTGGGAGTCTAGCTTTTTTCTTGTCGCCCTAAAATACTGATCTGGGAAAGACCCATTTGATCTTAGTCCTTGGCAATGCAGCTGTCCATTTTAGCTACCCACTCGAAAATGTAGAGCAAAGCATTCTATGCACTAATATTAGCTGTGATGAGATCACTGGACATATAACTGGTGGTTTTATAATTTTTGCATAATCTATTCTGCTGATTTATATTATGAGAAATGATTGCTTGGAGTGTTGGAATTTGGAGAGTGAAGCTTTTATTTTTTTCTGTCCTCCTCCTGCTACCCAGCACATGATTGGTTTCTCTTTGATTCTTTCTTGGCACTCGGACTCATATTATTCCTCTTCCCTTAATGTTGATACATGCTTTTTGTTTCTTTTTGACCTTCAGAAAAGCTCTTTTAAGATGATTGAGCTTAAGGCAAACCAAGCGTGAGGATGTGTCTTGAATGAGTGCTGCCCAAGGGAGTGGGGAGGGTGGAGGGGCAAGGCAGCCTAGTGGAAACATTCAGGGTATTTCTTAATTATCTCTTCACAAATTGTTTTTCAAATTGTTCAAAAGAAGAACAATTATTTTGGGCAGAGAGCACTACTTTATTAATTTCAATTAAAAAAAAAAATTCCCTTGAATGACCTCCATATGTTATTTCTTTGGTTGTGTTTATGCAGCATTTCCTCTTTGAAATCGTAAAGATAATTTCTATATGTAAAGAACATAATGAATTCACAGTGTCTTTTTAGCCACATTTGGTCATATAGCCAGACATGCCTGCAGCAAAATAACATTGGTGCTGGCAAAAAACAGGTAGTTAAACAGGTCGGCGGTAAATATCTACAGTCATTGCTTGAAAGCTATAAATTATTTGTGTTCCCAAGTTTAACTGTTAAACTGAATATTTACCCTGCAAACTGAGAAATGGCAGCCAATCTAAGCAAGTCATTTGCTTTTCAGTATTAATTTTGCTTCTTGTGCCAGGCTCTGTAAATGTTTCCTCACGTATCATTGTGATGGTGCCATACATTTGAAATGTCAAATTATGCAGTGTCTGGTGTCATAAGAATAATATTAGCAGCAGGGAGAGACAAAAAATACCATGCAGAGAATAAATACTTGTTTTCAGTATCTGCCTTGCCTAGTGTTGCAGTGCTATGGACAGAGTAATCTAGGGGTTGTTTGGATGTACAGAAAATACAGCCTTTGAGTATTTTAGCCACTCCTTGAGGAGCCTTTTTCTTGTACTGAAAACAAATGGTTTGTGCAGTTCAACTGCAGTAGTTCTATCTTTCCCTACGCTCTTGCATCCAAAGTGACCATACCAGAAAAGGCAGAAAAATGCTATTCTTTTTAGTACTTATTTTCCAATTATTGTTAATTCACTAGCCTTTTGTGAGATATTATAGTGCTAAAGCAAAGTAAGAGGCGAGCTTTCAGATGACTACATTTTACATGCAGTGCTTTATTCTGCTCTCCTGCCACCCCACTTACCATCAGATTTATACCACACTAGCATAGCAACTGAAGATTAAACAGGGATTAACCTTTTTGGTTATTCACAGTTCCTCACACTATTTGTAGAATTAATATAATTTACCACTGTGTTATTATTGTCCTGGTGGAGTCATACTTCTAATACTTCTATAGAGGTTAGAGAAGTCAGGGCTGTGTAACAATCTATTTATAATAATAAGAAAAACGTGATCACATTAATATTCTCAAGAGGTTTCACAGGAGGAGGGCCACGTTATGTTGTGTTTTGTCATTCAGACTGTGTATTTCTACCCAAACCAAGAGATTCTGTGCTGTCTGTCCCTGGAGCTAAGCGATGCCAACTTGCTTCCACCATCCCTGATCTCTTTTCATGCCTCTTCCCACTCCGTCTGGAGATTTAAGAAAGATGTACAGAGCTATTTCTGTCAGCATTTTCTCTTATGGTTTGAACATTTCAGGCTGGTGGATAAGTTGAAAGGGCTGAAATCCAAAGTTAGTGTCCTTGGACTTGATTAATTTGCTCATGCTTGAACATCCAGTGGTGTCCGAGCTATTGAGAGTATCCAGCAGCCTCTAGAAGCAAATGGGTCACACAGAGGTCTTGTGAAATGTATACCAGCTCTGCAGGGATTTGTCAGATACTCTGGTGTATCTCAAGTAACGCTAAGGCATTCAAATATGCATCACCAAACCAGACCCTAAATAATCAGTTTGCAAATTGGAAATGCATCTTCCATTTTCTGAGTATCCAGTTCTGTAGGAAAGCAGTGAAGAGGCTGTGAGGTTCCTGAAGGGAAAGCAATTGCCTGGCAAGATGTCTAAATGCCCACACTATTGGTCAGGTTCAGGAAGCAAACATGCAGGAAATTTTAGGCATTCCAACCAACTGCTTGTGTAGGTGCAGGGATGAAATGGAACTGAACTCCTGTTGTCATGGTGCTTCTATAACCTTATACATCTTATACAACCTTGTAGGTAAGCTCAGGAAATGTGGGCTGGATGAGTGGAGGTGATGTGAACTGAGAACTGGCTGAATGGCAGAGCTCAGAGGATGGTGATCAGTGGTGTAGAGTCTGACTGGGGACCTGTAGCTAGCAGTGTTCTCCAGGGATCAGGACTGGATCCGGTCGTGTTCAACCTGGAGGAAGGGACAGAGTGCACCCTCAGCAAATTCTCTGATGTTACAAAACAGGGAGAACGGTCGATGCCCCAGAGTGCTGTGCTGCCATTCAGTGAGACCTGGACAAGCTGGAGAGTTGGGTGGAGGGGAGCATAGTGAAGTTCAGCAAAGGCAAATGCAGGGTCCTGCACCTGGGGAAGAATAACCCCCTGCAGCAGTACAGGCTGGGGGCTGACCTGCTGGAAAACAGCTCTGTGGAGAAGGACCTGGGGATCCTGGTGGACAACAAGCTGTCCACGAGCCAGCAGTGTGTCCTTGTAGCCAAGAAGGCCATTGGTATCCTGGAGTGTGTTAGGAAGAGCATTTCCAGCAGGTTGAGGGAGGTGATCCTGCCCCTCTACTGAGGCCACATCTGGAGTGCTGTGTCCAGTTCTGGGCTCCCCAATTCAAGAGAAACGAGGAACTAGTGGAGAAGGTCCAGGGGAAGGCTACAAAGATGATAAGGTGACTGGAGTGTCTCTCTTATGAGGGAAGGCTGAGGCCTGTTCAGCCTCGAGAAGAGACGACCGAGAGGGGTTCTCATCAATGCATACAAATATCTTAAGGGTGGGTGTCAAGATGATGGGCCAAGACCCTTTTCAGTGGTGCTCAGCGACAAGAGAAGGGGCAACAGGCACAAACTGAAACACAGGGCGTTTCATCTGAATGTGAGGGAAAACTTCTTTACTTTGAGGATGGCAGAGCACTGGAACAGGCTGCCCAGTGAGGCTGTGGAATCTCCTTGACTGGAGACATTCACAACCCTCTTGGATGTGCGATCCTGTGCAACCTGCTCCAGATGAACCTGCTTTAGCAGAGGGGTTGGACTAGATGACCTCCAGAGGTCCCTTCCAACCCCAACCATTCTATGATTCTGTTCATATCCACATAATTTCTATTATCTTTTCAATATGCTGAAGCCCAGTGTCTGAGATTTTCAAATAGCACAAAGTGCTGGATTTCATTATTTAAACATGTGGCACATTTGTTTTCTATAGTCATATGAAACTTAAGGCCTGTAACGCGGAAGACATCTGTGAGCTGCTGTACACAGTTCAGAATGAATACTGATGTGTCAGGTTCCTATTTTTGGTACCTTCTCTGGCTCCTAGTGTTTCATCTTGTGATAAATCTTTTATTTTCTATTAAATAGTCTATTTCAAGCAATATGATTGTATTACATTGTATATATCTAGCTCTCTGGATGTCTTTGAGGACTTACAGAAGCACATTATTGTGTTACTCAGGTTTGAAATATACAGATGTAAAAATACTACACATACTGAACAGTGTATATGTCTGTTTCATGTATGTTTACCTATTTAAAAAAAAGATGGTTGAGCATTTCTTGTTGTTTATCTTTATTATTTTTTTTGATTACAGTGTGGTTGTTCTCTCAGTGTTAAAAGTTATGAGTCAAACTGGAAGTTGTGGAAATATCTGGCTTCATGAAATGTGAAAAAGAAATAATGTGCATGTGTTCTCCTGTATTCATATTCATACATTCATATGGGTCATCTTATAGCTGCAATATGGTCATGGCTTTCTAATCTGCCCATGACTAAAGAGATGTTGATAAGAAAGAATTAAGAGAAATCTGAAATATCATTGAATCTCTCTAACTGACACTATAAGAACAAGTCCAAGTGGCAGGAGTCCAAATAGGGCTGCATTTGTTCTTAAAAATCTCTGAACACAAGGATTTCTTAACTTCCCCAGCTGCTTCAGCACTTAACTCTCCTTATAAACAGACTTTTCCTACACCTTACAGAAGCCTTCTACTTTACTGGCGTTGCTGATTTCTTGTATAGAGGATACACAGAAAACAATTAATCACTGACATGTTTATGACAGTATTTCACATAATCTCATTATGCCTCTCCTCTGTCTGAAACTAAGTCAATCCTGTTGCTCTATACTCTCTCTTCATATACTCTGTTTATCAGTCTTGTTGATTTCTGCTGAACCTAATTTCCAGAACTGTCACCTCCTGTCTGATGAACCACATCCACATGTCCCAGATTTGCATTTGCCTTTTTGTGTCAGCCTTGTACAGGTTGCTCCAGTGCAGTTTATAGCACCTCAGTCCACTTTAGCTAGAGGGTTTGGGGGAGTTTTCCCATTGTTGATGATGGTGGTGGATATGAGGTACCTCAATAAGGGTCAAGAACAGGACCCAGCTGTGTGAGGTGTTCTATGACCAGACCACATCAGACAGCTCTGCCTCCAGGCAGATCCTGTTGCCTTCTTGCACACCCCAGTGCTGTTCTTCCTAGGAAAGTGGGGCATTTCTTTGCTGTACACTGCTTGTTGTAGCTCAGCTGAGACTCTGTCTCATATCTGCTACTTGAAGTTTGTTTGAATGGGTTAATTGTATAAAACCTCCTTCTGTTTCTAGTAGTTAGTAATAGTTAGCTGAAAGGACCAGTTCTCTGAAGAATGTGTGAAGATAGTTTTTCCTTGTAGCACAGAAACTGCTGCGGTTTTTATCCAGCATGTCCTCAGAAAGCAGCGCCTTTCAACTTGAGTATGGCATCAAACTGTCGGAGTTGCTTTCTGCAATGATCATTTTTGCCCTTGACATTTACAAAGCCTCAGCTAGGAAAAATCTCACACAGTCATTATATCCAAACTGTGGATATGGCAGGATAGTCATATGGATTGGTGAAAGCTTTGCCTTGGTGATCGGTATGGCCAAGAATCCCTTGATTCTCCTTCCCCCTGTCTTAAAGAAGCACTGAAAAGATATCTGGTGTCTTCATCTGACATGCAGCTGGTTGGCAGAGTTAGTTAAATCATCCTGGGGAATTAGACTCTTTGAAAGCCAACTAATACAGTATTTCCTCTCAATCTTGTATTTCCTGTATCCATCTTTAATTACAAATATCTCTTCTTCCTCTCTCCCCTGTCACAGTCATTAAAAGAAAGTGAGAATGTTAATTTCTAAAGCGGTTTATGTGCCTGGCATTGCCTGGGACCTGCCAGCATCACACACAGGGAGATTTATTGAATGTGAGCGTTTACCCTCTGTGGCTCATTCTGCTGGGACGTAACAGTCCTGCCTCTTCTCAGCAGTGTGGGTATGCTTTTATCATAGAATCATGAGGATTGGAGGGGACTTTAAAGATCATATAGTCCCAACCTGCCCTACCATGGGCAGGGGCACCTGACACTAGACCAGGTTGCTCAAGGCCCCATCCAATCTGGCTTTGAACACTGCCAGGGTTGGGGCATCCACAACCTCCCTGGGGTGCTTGTTCCAGTATCTCACCACCCTCACAGTAATGAATTTCTTCCCAATATCTAGCCTAGATTTCCCCTCTTTCAGTTTGTACCCATTACTCCTTGTTCTATCGCTACAGTTCCTGAGAAAAAAATCCCTCTCCAGCTTCTCTTCAGAACAGGCCCTCTTCAGACACTGGAAGTTTGCTACGTGGTCTCCACACAACCTTCTCTTCTCCAGGCTGAACAGCCCAAACTTTCTCAGCCTTTCTTCTTAGGTGAGGTGGTCCAGCCCTCTTATAAGCTTCGTGGCCCTCCTCCGGTCTTGCTCCAGAAGACTTTCTGTGTCCTTTTTATGCTGGAGGCATAAGAACTGCACCAGCAGTGTGCACAGCACTCCAGATGGGGTCTCACAAGGGCAGGGTAGAGGAAGAGAATCCCCTCCCTCGACCGGCTGGCCACGCTGCTTTGGATGCAGCCCAGGACTGTTGGCTTTCCTGGCTGTGAGCACACTGCGATTGCAAGTTGTTTTTTCATCAAACACCACCCCCAAGTCCTTCTCTGCAGGGTTTGTGGCCACAGAAGGGTCTGTGCCCTTGGCTGCTCGGCCGGAGCTGGCGCTGGGAAGCGGCGGCGGGGCTGTCCCGCAGGTGGCGGTGCGCGGCCGGCAGACGCCGCGTCCCCAGCGCTGGCACAGCCGCTGCGCTGCTCGGCTTCCTCGGAAAGGGGCGTTTGTGGTCCTGCTTTCCTCCCTTGTTCCACGCGTCACCTTTTCTGCCTTTGTTTGTCCTACGTACGGGATCGTTGGTATAAAGGGAAAGCTGTGAAATACCTTCCAGCCAGACTATAGCTTCTTTCTGTGTAGGAGTACCGGAGGTTTTTTCCCTCCTGGTAACCTTCTGGCTGGTTCTGGTGGGCTCTTTGCGGCCAAATCAGTCCAGCTGTTTCACTACAAACTCGAACACTGGCTACGCTTTCCAGCCTTGTTACCATAGTATTTGATATCCGGATGTCCCCTTTACCATTGACTTAGAGCTTATACATATGTTTTCAGTACATTTAGAACACTCTGGAAGGCATTTTCTTTGTAATGCATGAGTATCTTCAGCTTTAAACACTGTCAATTTTTTTCCTCACAGAATTTTTCTTTTCCTAATTAAGCTAGTTTTGCAGCTAATAGTGATATTTAAAGAAGAAAAACTAGAGAAGCTGAAGCAAACCACTTACTGAAATCTAGCAATCATTATCATAGACTTCATTACTCTTTATGTAATTTTATTCTGTTCATGTTTGATTTGATTAGAAATGTGAAACAGGTTGCAATATTTGAAGTGCTTGATATTCTTTAAGCCTTCTTCAGTGCTTAAGGAAATACAGAAAAACCTTGGATTTTTTTTAGCCTGTATTGTTTTCTGCTGGTTTTTTGTCTGTAGATTTTAGAAATCTTTGTAAGGCAAACAGCAGCTGCGAGTATGAGCCATGGCAATGGATACACATGGCTCTGCTAGAGCGAAGTCTCTAAAATATGCATTGTGCAATACCACTTCTGTACACAAATGCAAAGCCCACAAGGTTATTATTTCCAAAGAGAAACAAATGCAAATAAGGCAGATTTGCTATTATAAATGTTGTAATTTGCATGTCTGGATGAAAAGCTAGGAGTTTGACTTAAATTTTGCAGATATAAGTAGAAGGTTCAAATGCTTTCTGATGTAGTTGCTAACATTTCTGATTTATTGGTTTTGATTTATTAATTTTTATTTTTCTACAAATGTATGTTCCCATTATTGACTTTAAAATATCTAACACAGGCTGCAATGTAAATTGTAGTGAGTTATTTTAAACAGTTTTACATTATACTATACTTAGGATGGTGAATCCCAGATTTTGAGGTTTGCATAATTTTTTGTCTTTTATTTCTTTGTACAAAGCTTTGTTTATTGACTTTTACCTTTGCAAAGTCACATATTTTAGCCAGTGGCAAATTCCTTTGCCACATTTGCATTTGATTTGTGCTTTTCTTTCAAGATCATATGAGGTGATTAATGAATTGACTAAAGTATGTATTTCTTTTTCATGCTTGCTTTTAAAACAGTGGAAAGAAGTTCAAATTAATCATCAGTAGTCTATAAAGAATTTAACCAAGTTACTCTTCATCCTGCAGTGTGTTTTTACCACCTATATCAAAATGTATTTATGGTGTCCTTCTCAAATGTGTGTTCTTCTGCTCTCTTACTACAATTTATTAATCTGACAAATATGATGAACGTTCATGGCAGCATTGAGGAAGGGCATTCAGCAAGGTTCACTCAATCTCCCTGATTTTACAACAGCAAAGTTCCACAGGAGAACTGCATCTTTGGTGATTTATTATATTGTAGCACCGGTTCTGTGACCCATTTCTGCTGTTGTGATCTGTCTTGGATTCCCTGGCATTGCAGGGCACAACTTCCTGCAGTTTTGCCATTGGAAAAAGAGGGGTGTAAAGATGAGCAGCTTAGTTCAACCCTGAGTTTCATGGGTCTGTGCTCTGGGGCAAGGCACTGGATGAAGAGGTTACTGCATTTCAAGGAATGGGGCATTTCTCATCCTTGAGTGGCACCCAAGCATCCGATAATGATGTGGGAAGCAGAAAAGAGCTGGGAAATTCAGGAGACCCATTTGATTCAGTGCTCTGACCAAAGCCAGAAACAGCATAATGTGGCACCAGACTGATGGCATCTAGCTGTAGTGGTACCCTCAGAGACGGTGGTGATGCAAACCAGACTGCTTTTTTCTGGTGGCATCCCTTAGAGTGCAATAGCCTCAAATAGCAATTCCGGCATAATTTTCCCCATTAATTTATTATTACAACTATAATTATATTATTATCATTTGTATTATCATTATTTTAATTATTTTTATTTTTATAGCAGATTTTATTTGAACTTTTTCTCTACTTTTTTCACTCCCCTTGCTGATTTAAGCTGTATTTGAAACTTTTCTAGTGGAGTATTTCTACCATCTGCTCTCTGTAGCAATTATTCAAGTTATTTGCAACCCTCTGTTCCAGCAGGGGTGAACCTAGCACAGATTTCCTGACTGACATATTTTTGCCCTGCAGTATGCCACAACTGGTACAGATCTGTAATTCTGTGGGGTTGGGTGGGGGTGGAGGGTTACGCTTACATTTCCGATTATTTCAGTGTCTGACTCATAGGAAATCATCACTTAAATTTTACAGAACGAATAAAGAGTGGTTTTGAAGTTTCTCTTTCCTTTACAATCTCAGCCTGTGCTAGAATCCTCCAAATCCTGAATACTCTAAATTGTTCACAGCACTGAACAAAGCTCATCATGTGCCTGCACTGGCTGTTCTATGTGTTACTGAGAGTACAGACCCTTTGTTGTTTTGCTATGGTTAAGGTGCTGCAGTAGTCTGACCTGTGTTTGCCCTGCCTCTGGTGATATTCACCTGCTATAACAAGATGAATGATTTTCCTGCTTCTTGTCCTGTGTCACTTTTTCCTAGTAAATCAGGGTTTTTGAAATGCGAACCCAAGGTACTCAGTATCAGTGGATCTGCACAGACACTACATCGTTTAATTTTTGTGAAAAATTAAAAGGAAGTCAGGAAAGGTAATAGGCATATAACTGTGAAAAGAGGACCCTTAAACTGCATTAGAAAGTGCCATAATGCTGTAAGGAGATAAGTAAACACCCTCCATGCTAATGGGCATACATGTGAGCTGAGAGCTATAGGCACTTTTGGTCCATCTGTGGCCTCCTCAATGGAGGAGACTTTAAGAACAGTATCAAAGTAACTCCACAGACAGCAGAAGTATTTTTAGCTTTCAGCAAGTATTTATTCATTCTATAGACAGACATACTTTCAAAACAACATGAGAGGACTGTGCAGCCTCCACCCTGCCCCAAGTTTCCAAAGCTGTGTGGGGACTGCTAACACAATGTCCAGGCCTCACAGATGGAGCAAATGATGGAAGATTTTAAATACAGAAATACACTTCATACCGTGTACTATGAGAGGGGCTGTGGGTCACCGCTGTTGCTCTTCGTTTTCTTGTGGCTATTGTTTGTTATAGTTTTATAGCAGGTTTTTTTTTTAATATTACTAGGAGCCTCGCTTTGTCTATCTTAAAGAATTTTGACCTCTTTGTGTGTTGTGACCTGTCACTGACCTCTTTGCATGAAACACCTGTCATAAGTGCCAAGAGCGCACAAGTGACACCACTGCTGCTTTGATAGACATTCCAACTGCAGGCAAGTTTTATTTTATTCACTGGGCTGACAACCTCCAATCCTGCATGTTGCCTCACTTTTGTGCAACTCAGCTGCTTTTTGGACATTTGGACTTCTGTAGAGTCAAAATCTATTTAGGTGGCGTCATCAAAGAGTTACAAGATCAAGAGAGGTGGAGACTGGCCTCATATAAGGGTCTTAATCCCCAAACAGAAAGCCAGCCTCAAGCTATGTGGAAGGAGTGAAAGCTCCTGCTTTTTAGTACAAGGTCAACTTTAGCAAAGGTGTTACATGGATGAGTCCAAAAAGCTGGTAATCCACATTTGCGTGGTTGTAACTTCTGAGACACCCATTGCAAATCTCCTTCTGGGCAGACCACGGGCTAGCTGGAGAAGGAGTATGAGCTCTGGCTCCATCTCCAGCTGGGATAGAGGCTGAGGCTGTGCTTAAGTCTTCCAGTCACTGCCCATCGTGAGACCACTAACAAATTTAGGAGCTTCGAATGTAGTTCTGAAAGTAATAAAAAGTGATTCAACCCAAAGAAAAATGCAGGAGAGAGATGAAGTTAAAGCTCAGCATAATTGGAACAGCATCTATGGGTTATCTAAATGTTTAGATTAGATGATCTAATGGTAAATTTTATGAATCTTTGCATAAAATGTTTCCTGAAGTTCATTGCTGCATGAAATTGTCTACAGTCATATAATGAAGTGGAAAAGTTTCCACTTTAAAAAATTTCCACCTGAGAATATTGGTAAAAATCACTGTCTTTGCAATCCTTACAAAAATATTTAAAACAAGATCATTGTCCATTGGAGTTTTCCTTAGTGGAGCACTAAACTCAGTATGTGTAAATGCAGTTTGTCTCAGGGCTCAGCTTCAACTAGGGCAAATTTTCTTATCACACAAAATTTTCTGAGTTTCTCTTAGAATATTTGCCATGTCACATGAGGTTGAGTCAGGGGCTTTTCAAGGTGGTGGAGGGGTAAAAAATTCTGCAGTTTAATAAAGAGCTTGTTGATCAGGAGAGCTATGTGAGAGACCAAAGATTAAGTTCCCATCATGATTTGTAATAGCAGTTAATTCTGGATTTCAGATAGCCCAAAAGAGTCTTTGGTTATTTGTGGTTGAAATGTTCACTGTCTTCTTTTTTTTAGCAAAAATTTAGTGCTGAAGCAGACAAGCCTGGCTTTTTTTCCCCCTACAGCTTCTATATTCTCAGCTAAATCTTTGCTTTAGTCTAACAACAAATATACATATCTACATTTTTTCCTTATGGTGTACACTTACAGTATATTTTTTCTCTTTCAATTTGTCCTGTTTCTTGCACTTCCTCCCTTATACTTTCCAGATGTCTCCTTTCATGACTGGAAAATGCTGTTGAATAAAGATGAGCCCATAGTTAGTCCAGTCCCAGAAAGTCTTTTGTTCAGGTAATTGCTCGGAACCAAGCAGCTCTTAAGTGCCCTGACTTCCCTGACTGAGATTGACTGATGGAAAGATTAAGTAAGGCAGAGATTTATAGCCAACCTAGTAAAGAGAAAGGAAAAATGTAGACTCATTTAAATAAGGTGGTCTTGGTTTTGTTTTTTTTTCTTTCTGTCTCCCTACACTGTATTGAGGACACATCCTGAACGTTATCCAAAGTCATGTAGATCAGAGTCAAGCTCCTTTGGCTGGAGAAGTGAGCACCCTTCCAGCCACTCCTGAGTGGTGCTGGAGCTGTGCTGGTAATGCACCCACAGCTGATATCACACCCATCAGGAGAGCTAACTTAAAGAAGAAATTTTACCAAATCTCTCAGAGAACATAATGTAATTCTTACATTAAAGCCTGTAATTTAGATTTATACCTGATTTATTTGCCTTGGTTTCTCACTTGCTAAAGACATTTTCTAGTATATATCAGATGACACAATCCATTTAAAACAAATAAAATTGGCCTTGAAACCTTTGTTCCCATCTTATCAGTATGACCACAGCAGATTCTGGGTAAATAATAGTTTTGCAAAAAGCCCCAAACCCCACCATAACCTCATTTATATATGGAAACATGCATTGTAATCCTTGCTAAAAATTATTTAATAATTGATATTTAAATTCTATCAGTCTATATCTAAGAGACATATTTATGAGAAAATACATAAAATATATATCCATTAATATGAAAAAGTGTCCTATGGCTCAACAATGAATCTGATTAAGTGTATTTGCAATATTGCCAGCAGGTTTTTTTAAAAAAAATCTTTTTAATGAAACACTGAATAATGGAGAAACAATGCTATGTGTTGGCCTCTTTTTTAAAAGATTAGGATCTATAAAATGACTGACATTTTTATATACTTTGGAATCATAGTTAGATCATTTAACATAAATTGCAATATCATGGTGTCTCCTAAGTTATAGCCAGTATTACAACTGTATAGCTACTGGGTCAAACACAGTTTGGATGTTTAGATGACTATCCCTGGTGCAGACGAGCAGAGCTCTTTTTCTCTCATCCTACACATCATCTGTACTAATTTGTGCTTGGGAGGTGGGGCCAAAGCTCCCCCATTTTCTCTCCTTTGGACACTATGTGTGTGAGCAAGAGAGAGAGGAGAACCTTGCTTAGAGGTGGTTGCTTTCTCTTATGACTTCCACGGGGGCCCTGGGGGAAGCAGCCTACAAAATTCACCACATCTATAATTCATAGTGTGGGATGTACAGGTTGTGCCTTTTCTAAAATGGCTGTTCACTGGCTAGAAGAAACCCTTTGTGCTGACAGTCCAGAGACATTTTGGCTTAAAAAGTCAAAGAGAAAAAGAAAAAAATGTAGTATATTTCAGTACAAAGCTTTTCATGCCTGTGTTATATGGTGTTAAACTTTGGGCTCTAATGTGAATAAGATTTGCCCTCATATTTTTAAAACTGTGCATTATAATTTAATCTCTGGTCCTCCGACTACTAATATCTGTGAAGGATATTCCCTTAGTAAGCTGTTTGGTAATGATCTTGATGTACAAACAAACACAAATATTCTGAATTAAATATTGAAGAGACGGAAAGATAAAGAACACAGAAAACATAAAAGTTCTTAGATTGATGTACTTAGATGATTCTATTATCTGTTTCAAGAGTTATCCAGCATGATTTATAATTTCTATTAAAAATATCAAAACACTGTCTGGACTGTATCTAAGCTGGTGAAGATCCCTCAATCTTTGTTTTATGTCATTCTAAGAAAAACAGTACATGTTTACCCACACACTTCACCCTCTAGTCTTCGCTCAAAGCACAGCTTTAGCTACAATCACAAAGAGGAAATCAATCTTTCTTGAATCCTTAATTTCCCATGGAATTAAATGCCTCTTGAGAGAAATGTTTCAGCTTGTGGGTTGGGTAATCTCTTCACTGTTCGCTCTTTAACCATGTTAAAAAAAAAAAAGCATACAATACTAATCTTCATTCCCCTCTATGACTTTGTCCTCTGAGCCCTATGTAAAACACATCTATTCTCTAAGAGTAATTTACAGTAACATTTTTACTTAAAGCAAATGTGGGGTAAGAACCAGTTCTGTCAAATTCATAGCTGGGAAACAGCATATCTAAACTTAAACTTTAAGAATTAGTTCACTGACAACCTACTGTCTAACTGTTGCACTTTAATAATATATATATTAAAGTAAAAATAAATTCTTTGTCACTGGATATATTTAGAAAATATTTTTATCAGATGTTCTCTGGTAACAATAGAGTGAATTTCAAGGGTTAATCCAATGATACAGAATAGTACCTTACTCTCTGAAAAAACCTCAAATAGAACTAAATATGAAGTATCTTTGCTTCCAAAAGCTGGAAAATGTAATGGACAAGAATGAATGATACTAATTTTCTTATATTTGGTCCAACATATTAATTATCTAAAAAAAATTCAGTTGTTGGAATATGAGAATGTTTCCCAATCTCTGCTTCAACAGCTGAATATTGCTGTTGATGTCTCCATAATAGTTCTCACTCCTTCTTTAAACCATATAAAGTGTTAAAGGCCATATGGAAAAACTAAGTTTGAAGGAAAATTTGGGGTCTAAAATATTGGTTTGGTTCTATAAGGAAGGGTCAGGTGGGCACCTGTTTTATGAACATGTTCTCAGTTCTGTCTATACATGTAGAAGTCTGGAGAGAAATTTGAGGGTAATCCCATGTCTGCTGGAATGTCATTAAATTCATTTTGTGGTGAATCTACCCTGGTCTCAGAAAGGGAAAATATCTACCAGACTCAAATTGCTAATGGAATAAAAAAAGTGGAGATGGGGGAGTGGGTAGTATTTTTTACTCATGTGATGTGTCCTTTGCAGGAATGAAACCGGATTTGTAGTCTTTTAGTGCTATTTAAAGCTGAAAGCCTGTTTTTCCAAGCAGATGTGTGTATCTGCATTTGCAGCATGCCACTGGCAAGGTAAATGGGATCAGCAGTAAGCTGAAACTGAAAACTGTAGCTGGCTGACAGTTGCAATTTTACAAAACTCCTTTTTTCCCCTTCAGAGTCTATGCAGATATGAGTTTCAGCAATACTTGCCTCCAGCCTCTTTTAACTTTCTTTTTAATTAAAAAGCTTAATTGGGAGTAATAAAAATTCCAATTAAGCTTTTTAAATAAAACCCAAAAGCTCAAAGTGGCTGTGGTTGCAGATAGCTGCTACTGCAACCCGTGACTAGCGCTGCTATTTGAACAAGACATTTGTTTCACCATAATTAATATTGTGCTTTATGATTGTACCTCCACATCTTTCGAAAGTACTGTACCTTTAAGTCTCACAGAGTTACCGTTTGCATGTGAAATATGGGCATCCTTGTGAGTTTTGCTAAGTGCAGCACAGGGACTCAAGTCTCTGTGGGTTTCTCTGCATATATTCCCCTCAGCATCATGCTACATGTCATATCTGTAAGCAGAAATAGAAACTTAACAAGTCCTGATCAGCCAATTTCCCAGTGAATTGATGTGGTTTTGTAGACTGCCTAAAATTCTCAGGACTGTTTACTGCTTCTCCTACAGCTTCATAGGGGTTTTCTGGTTTTTTTTCATTTTCCCCTCTTTATTACTGACTGATTCCTAGCTCTTGTTTGGAAAGCCAACTTGTGTTGGCTCCAGGTACCACTGGCATTAGGTTCACAGGTTTTTCTCATCAGCTTGATGGACCCAGGTGGCCTTGTCTTTCACTGCTGTTTTTGCTTTCATTTTCTCAGCCATCTGTTTCTGATGAGAATGAATTACAGCCCTGTTTTCCAAGAAGTACATTGATAGTTGTAGCTCAAATGATTACAGTAAAAAAGCCCCCAGGATGGCTTGAAAAGCAAAATATTCATATATAAAACATAAATGCATGTAAACACTCCAAGAACTTTAAAGAAAATAAAAAAGGTTAATCTTAAAATAATGTTGAACATATTGAGTTAGATAATGAATAGGGTTGGTTAAAGAATGGCTACATTACAACACAAAATGTACCTTTTTTCCCAAATTAAAAGCTTAGTATAGAAATTTAAATCAAGGTTTTTTACTTACTTTTTGCCCTAAAATTTTGAAAAATAGGAGTATTTCCTCCAACAAACCCCTTGGCTATCATTCGAAGGGATCACTCTTCTTTCTACCCCAGCTTGTTGCACTGGAAAATATTCCTCCAACCCAATACTCTTGTGCAGTAATAATGTGGTACATACACTGAATGATGTGCTTCTGACAGATATAATGCCCTGTGTCACCAAGTTGCATCTCTGTCCAGGAAAAGTACATTTGCCATAGATTATGGGAATTGAGAGAGACCTGCTGTAGGTTGGGCTTGTTTGACTCAGCCTTGCTTCCTCTCAGTCAGAGTTTCTTCTGCTGGATCAGGGCTCTGACTAACAGCTTTATTCAGGAGAAACTGGCAGCTTGAATTACAGGAAGGGAGGAAAGATTATGTTTCAAATATAGAACTTTTTTGTGGTTTTTTTTTTTTTTGATCCTTCTTTGAAAGCATTTTCTGGAATAAATCACAATATCTAATAAGCCAATGAATCTTTGAAAGTGGAGTCTTAAGAGTGTACCAAGGTCTTATTGAATCATGTTATCTAGCATTTCAAATCCTCTTGAAGTTAGTTACAAAGAATAATAGCTATATGTTCAGTCTGAAGAGTTCTAAGATTTTAGTGACTTTGGATTAACAGGAAGATTTCAAACTATCAGTGTTTAAGCTTCACCTTTCTGTCAGTCATTCCTGACAAGGCCAGAATAAGGTAGTAACTGCAGTGACTTTAGAGAGGGTGGTTTTTCATTAGTTTAAGCAGAATGTCAATTAAAAAGGAATTGAGATAAAGAACCAGAAACTAGATTAAGTTTACACTTTTTCAAGGGTGATAAGAAAAATCCATTTACAGGTTCTATTTCAGACTGAATATACTTTCTAAGGTAAAGGCCCCTTATATTATAGCTTCAAAAGTCTACTGGCAATTTCTGAAAAGATTTAATAACTATTGTGTTTGAAATATTGAAGAATTTTTTAACTGCTGGAAATAATTATTTCTTACCTGAAATGAATATACTAAAATTAATTTAAATTTAATTTCACACATTTTATGACAGAATGTTATCATCTTCCATCATTTCTTCTCCTTCTGTCTGACTACTATTTGCATTCTCTAAGAACTGACAAAGCCTGTTTAAAATGGGAAGAGAAATTTATCTTTCTGTGATCTCTGAATGGGGTAGGACTGCCTGGGGCTGATTTACAGCTGAGGAGTATGGGACACAATGGAAGCCTGCATGCACTAAATTTTTTTTTTCTGTGATCCATTTGCAAGATTTTGAACAACTTAGTAGAAGTTATGAACTCAGAATTTCAAGGCCTGCATGAGAATGGGGCAACGTTGGCCTTTCACCAGGCTTAAGGCAAAAGAGGCTCCTACAGAGATTCACCCTTCCACTGATGCCTTAGATTTTAACTCTTATATTTTTCAGATTCTGTACTGCTTAGTGTATGACTCTGAAGTGTCTTGCAGCCTGTTAGCTGCTGTTCTCTCGTGCTAAGACAGACATAACAAAGCCTCTCCAGGCTTGCTCTTCAAGGACACCCAGACCGTCCTAGGCCCAAAATGTGTAAACCAGCATCTTGAGAAGGGGGGCAAGCTGAGGGGCAGTTACATCATTAGCTAAAGTTTAATTGGCAAATTTATGCTGAAATGCAAATGGACCAAACCTATAACAGTGTGAAGAACTCGTGACTTGTCATCCATCTCGGGTGTAGCCTTTGGCCTGCCCAGAGTGTGCCTCTGAAGGCCTTTCAAATAAATATCCGCCTTTATTCCCTTACTCCTGTCTAGTCTCTGTTTCCCAGGCTGGCCTCTCAAGGCATCACCATAAGTCTTTGTTACTCCGTGTGACAATACTGGACTTTAGGGTTCACATGAAAATTATCGTTTCAGGCAGGATCATATAGGTATTTATTACCCTTGACTCACATATTCAGTATTTTTCTTTGCCTTTTTGCAGCCTCGAAATGTTTTCACTAATGGAAACTGAAACTGTGATTTAATGTCACTGTGTTCAGAGCCTGGTTAGTCATGGTTTTCTACTTTTCCCAGAAATGCAGACTAATCCAGAAGAGGAAAGTATTCTGAAGGATGCTTCCCCATGAGAAGTGCAGCACGGGCCACAGTGTGTGACAAAGGATAGGAAGGGAAGTTCAGTTTGGGACAGTTGAGCACGATCGGCAGATTTTGTAAACACCAGCAAGAGATCTATAATCCACTTCTGCATGCTTTACAAAGGCAGCTTTTCTACCTTTTGATTGTAATCTGAATATATTGCAATTTCCGTGCAAATGACGCATAAAAACTTGCACGAACACCTGAAGTTGGGTAAATCAGCAATTCCTAGTATTATATAAGGGATTTAGTCCTCTTTGCTGTTCCTTTGACTAAAGCCTTAGCAGATGAGTCAGGTGTGGGGTTTTTAGTAGTGAAACAGCTTTCAATTTGGGTCTCTTTGCCATGAAATAGTAATTTCCTGGTTTGAAAGAACCAAAACTTTCTATCACTAACAAAATAACAGGTAGTTTCTCTTGTAGGTAATCAAGTTTTCTCTTATAGGCAACTAAAGAACAGGAAGCTGGACACCCACCCAGTCTGGAGGGGAAGAGAACTACCCTTCAGAGACATCTAAAGCCAGGAGAGATGCTGACAAACTCTGATTCTCCTACACTATTTATACTGCCTGACAGAATGAGTCACATTATGCTGCTTTTTAATAGCTTTCTCACCTTCCTGAAATGGATTACATGCTTGCAGAGCAGTGATGGTAAACTAGGAGTCATAGCTATCATTATTAGCTTTGCAGCATCCTTAGCATTCAGTACTCATGAATCAGCTGTAATATATTGTGACAAATAATCTGTCCAGAGGGACATCAGCATTGCATCTGAAATACAGCCCAGGCTAATCCTGTGAAATCAGCTTTGATACAGTCTGTAAAGTTAGGTCTTGCTGTATCTTGCTGTATCTCTCTGAATCAGGGCAAGATTCAGTTGGTTCCTCCTGATAAAGAAACTATTAAGCAGCTTTTTCAGAAGTACTTCAATGCTTTGGTGTTCGTATTTTAAAACTGGTGTTTTCCCCACTCTTTCTATTAGCTACATACAGATCATTACATCAAAACCTCACCTAAAGCATAGCCATGATGGAGGCTATCCTTTTGAACACAATATTCCAACATTTCTTTGTGGTTTTGAAGGTTTCAGCTGAATCAATTTTTTGTCACCAAATTATGCAGTAGATTTTGTTTCCAATACAACAGCTGTGGCATTAAAAGACCATGGGTTGATGTGAGGAGCTTTTGCAGCACTAAGCTGAATCTGTAAGGTAACAGCCTGAAACAATTGCAGATTACAGAAAATAGCCCCTGAAGGGTCTTGTAGAAGCCATCTACACAGTATGCATGCTAAAGCTCAGTTAGCACTCTAATTTATTCTGAGAAATGCTCATTTTACCTCCTCTTACAAACTTCGCATAGCACTGAGGATTAACAGCTTTCACCTACCAGAGAAAACCAGAAGTGGTGAAGGCCAGAAATTGTGGTGCTGGCCAAACAGCAGGTGCTTTTAACTTTTTTTTGCTGTTGGATGGACCTTCAAATCTGTATAGAAGGGAGCCAAATTTAATGTGTGTAAGAAGTCCTTTCATTTACTAATGGCAGAGCTGTTGTGTTTCAATAGCACAGAGATTTGAGAGTGCTCTGAAAACGTCATATCACTGTCTGGTTAATGCAACTTTTTTTCCAAGCAAACCTCCATAGTTCACCTACAAATGAAGAAAGAAATACAAAAAAGAAGGTTTATAGCCTGTCAAACACAAGTTTTACAAAACAGCTTTTATATTTAAGGTACATTTATGTTTCTTGCTGTAGTACTACAAATGATGATGATGTGATTTAACGGGCTGTTAGCACAATAATGCTCTGTGCTTTAAAAGTGACACAAATTTCCTCCATTTGGAAGTCATCAGTGTCTTTAAAGGCAATGGGATGTGTTCTTCAATTATGTATTTGCCTATTGTCTGATGGTGAATTTAGGATTTTATGGATTTCAAATATATTTTTTCTGACAGCTTTAATTGTTGACTTCCTTTAGCCAGCACCTGACAAATCTATACCAGCGGTTGATACAGACATCTTGTACAGTTGACAATGGCATTTCGCAGTTTGTGTCAAACAGATACATGTGTTCAGAACCTGAACTTTCTTTAACAGGCAATATCATGCTGATGAACTTTTGTGCATTTCACAAATGGGCCATTACAAGGGTCAAAGTGTGAAACCCAAATCTCTATATATTGGTGCTAAAGAGTTAGGGGTAAGTGTAAGGTGTGGGACCATCTAGTTGATTACAGGTGGAGTGATACCTTAGTGAAATCAACATAGACTTTGCAGTAGTTTAAAACAAAGCCTTGTGGTTTTGATGCCTTGAGGTGGCCACCTAAAACACAGAGGCTGGACAAAATAAGAGAATAAAAGTAGGTATTTATTTGAAGTGCCTTCAAAGGTATACCCTGGGCGGTCAAAAGGCTACACCCAAGATGGACCCTGGGTCACAGGTTCTTCACACTTCTGTAAGTTGGGTCCATTTGCATATCAGGGTTAATTCTCCAATTATAACCTCAGTTAATGATGTAATTACCCTAAATCTGCCCTCCCTTTAGAGGCTTTAGTTTACACATTTTGGGGCCTGGTGTCCTTGAAGAGCAAACCTAGAGAGGCTTGTTATGTCTAACCAGCATGAGAGAACAGTAGTTAACAGGCCACACAAAACTTCAGAGTTACCCACTAAGCAGTACAGGATTTGAAAAATATAAAAGTTAAAACCTAAGGTGTCAGTTTGGTTTAAAACAGAGGGTTTCTTTACAGGAGGAAGCAGATCTCCTAACATGCAGCGAGAAGTTTGTCTCACTCTGTAGTATTATGTACAGACAGATTTCTTCTACCTATATTTTATTTTGGAGTCAGATCAATATACAAATCCATTTAGAGCCCTGCATCTGTTACATGTCTTCTCCTCAGGGGTTTGATGCAGCCTTGGCCTGATGGAGCTGCTTTGCATGTCCTGAGCACTGCGTCTCCTGTGGGATGTGAGGTGGTCATGCTGGGCCTAGGGAAGAGAAACCCATTTCTCCTGTCCCAGAGGAGAGCCAGCTGTGCTGCCTGACCAAGAAGTCTGGTTGGGATGGGTAAACCAGGACAGTTCAGGTATTATTTAGAAGAATGGCATCAAGAGACTTATGACAGTAGTTTTGAAGTAAGATCGGCAGACACAGGTCTGGTAAACACCTTGGTTCTACCTGGCAAACAATGCATCACCCCCTTTCTGCAGGTTTGGGCAGAGGACTGGTGAATTCATTTGCTTTGGGATGGTTCAACAAAGGATCAGTTGCTTTCATTCAGCCAAGGCAGTACTTTCCACCACCAGGATGCGGCATTAGTGGTGTATAGTATTCTGTCAGGGAACAGGCTGAAGCTGTCTAAGTGTTTGTTACAAAACATTAACTACAGTTTCAGGAGAACTGTTAATAGCCTTTTAGTTTCAGAAGCTAAAGCAGTATATTTACGGTGCTCATGGACTACTAGCTTGTGCTGGTTTCAGCCGGGGCAGAGTTAATCTTCACAGTGACTGGTATGGGGCTGTGTTTCGGATTTGTGTGGAACACAGGGCTGATAATATAGAGATGTTTTTGTTACTGCTGAGCAGGGCTTGCACAGAGCAAAGGCCCTTTCTGCTGTTCATATTGCCACACTGGCGAGGGAGTTGGGGGTGCTTGGGAAGCTGGAAGGAGACACAACCGGGACAGGTGACCCAAACTGACCAAAGGGATATTCCAAACCATATGACATCATGCTCAGTACATAAAGTGGAGGGAAGAAGAGGGAAGGGGGAAATGTTTGAAGCAATGATGTTTTTCTTCCCAGGTGACCGTTCCATAGGATGGGGCCCTGCTCTCCTGGAGATGGCTGAACTTCTGCCTGCCCATGGGAAGCAGTGAATTAAGTCCTTGCTTTGCTTTGCTTGTGTGCATGGCTTTTGCTTTCCCTGTTAAACTGTCTTCATCTCAACCCATGCATTTTTTATCTTTTACCTTTCTGATACTCTCCTCAGTCCTGCTGTGGGGGAATGCATTAGTGGCTGTGTGGGCCCTGGTTGCTGGCTGCAGTTAAACCACAACAGTCCTTTTTGGTGGCCAGTGTGGGTTGTGAAGGGTTTGGGATAATGACAGCTTTGATTGGGATGTGCTAGACTGAATAGAGATCTGTTAGTAGTTAATTCGTAATGGGCAGGGTTCTGTGATTGCTATGGGGCTTACTTTCCTGACTGTATAGTAGAATCTAGCCCTCATTAGCATCCACTTTTTGCTTTAGATTTTACTTTAGCTTTTTGCTAGGGGTAGCCAAACCTAATGGAACCTGTGTCCCTGTGTGTCTCTGACGCCTGGCACTGCTAGTGAGGCAATGAAATAAATCTACTCTTTGCATTTCAGCTGTGGTTTGGTGGTCACCCTGGTTACCTGTATGTGTTGATGCACATATAGCTAAGCTCACTGTCATGTGAATTTCACTAATAAATTCCCATTAAATTCAGCAGAAGTTGAGTTGATGTGTCCTGGAGCCAGGCTGTGGAAAACCCCAAGAGAAACAGCCTGTGTACCCAACCTGTCACAAAAGACTGATTCACAAGATTTAAATTAAAAGCTTAATTTTCAAGTTATGTATGAGGAGACAGTTATTTAAATAATACCCTAACAAAATTAATACTGTAAGGATTTATAATTACAGCCACCTTTTATAAATTTTAAAGGCAGAGAGACACTGACAAAATATTCACAATGTTTCTGCACTTCACTGGTTTACAAAGAATGTTGCTAGTAGGCAGACCAGTGGGGCAAGGAAACACAATTGCTTACAACAGCCGAGCAGATATGCTTAATTTTTAAGCCTGCCAGCCCTGACATAAATTCCTTCAATTTTTTCTGAAATCATCTTGTATGTCTTAATTATCTTGTGTAATCTCACAGGATGGATTTGATAAGGAAAAACATGAACTATTAATTTTCATCTTGGGGTCTTAAAATAGCCAATTAAGCTTGTACTAAGAGAAAAATGATAAAAATCTTCTGTGCCAGAATACAATGGTCTGTGTCTCATTAGCATTCGGTTTATATATTCCCTCCAACCACAACCATTCCATGATTCTGTGATTCTATATACTGTGCCCTCTAGCAGCCTTTAAGTTTTCAAACCAAGAGGAAGCTGACTTTTACAGGAGAACAGGGCACACGAAAATGCCTGGGATAACTGACCTCCCTATCAGCAGTTTGCTATCAGCTTTTGCAAGGTATGTTTAAGATGAATCTCTAATTCAAAAATTTAGAGATAAACAGACAACGTGGTACAACAGAGTAACACTGTAGCTGGTTGACCTAAGGGGTGTGAGGATAGTTTGTAGACTGAAAAATATGCCAGCCTTTCTAGTAAAATTCTTTTGAGATGCAGCACAACGCAAGCCAAGGTTATATGGTTAGAAGATATATTTTCTTCCAAAGTTCTTATAGCAAAAAGATAAAAGCAACAACAAAACCCCAAGGAAATCATGCCTCTTATGATTATCTACCCAATTCTGGCAGTCAGATAAACCTCTAGGTGGGACAAGATATGGGGTTTTTTGTTTGTTTATTTAGTGCTCTAAGTCATAACTGTTAGTCGTTGCTAATTTACATCAAGACCTAACTGATAAAAGAAGTTTCATTATGACAATAATTTAAAGTATTAAAAAATGTCCGCTTGTGTTGCTAAAATGCTTATTTCATTGTTCTAGCCAAATACACTCTGAAGCTTCCAGTTACCCAATCTGATGACCTAGTGTGAAACATGACCTGATCATCTTCAACAGCCACCATATAGATAGTAAAAATGCAATCAGCCTCAGGGATAAAAACAACACTATCATATAAATTAAACTTTTCTATTCTATAACAATAACTGTGAGATTGCTTTATTAAAATCTTGTGTTTGTTTTTGGTGGGTTTTTTTTTTCTATTTTATCATGAGTTGTGCAATACACGTTTATGAATTCTAGTAATGTCAGTCATTTCAAGGGTAAGAAGAAAGGATGATGAAAGGAAACAATAAATTCCGGGGAATTAGTGGAGAAAACAGCAGAAAATAAAGATGAAAAAGAATGGGTGGTGGGGAGAGAAAGTACTGCACATGAGTTTTAGGAAGAGGAAAGTGAGATTGGTCATGACAGCATGATGGCAGAAAAAAGTGACTTATGAGTTAGTAGTAAGAGAAATCTGTGATATTACCAGAATGAGGAAATGAAAAATGTGTGAAATTTAAATGAGAGCTGGTGGGATGTCTGGTCTTCCCTGAGTCAGAAGATCCATCATGTAGTACTGCCAATGTTTTGTCATGCATTCCCTCCACAGGAGTGCCTGGGCAGTTGAGAGTAATAACTGGCAGGAATTTGTGTGTCAGGAAATGAATTTTAGGGGAAGAATGAGATCTTAATTTGGCTGATTTGATTGCCTGGACCTACCTCTTTCTCCATTCTGTGGAACTAGAAAGTGTTCTCCCTGGACAGAGGTAATTTATAAAACAATGCTTTGTGTCCCTTCATACTTTGTATAACTCAAAAGAAATTTAAATTAAGAATGATTGGGTGGGAAAATGGATCTAAGTTAGATCTGGAAGAATGTGTGTTTGCAGGAGTATAGTTATTGATATATAATGTATTGGCTAGAAATTTGGAAATACTGGTTGTAGCTGGAGAACAAAGTTGCATTGATCTAACAGTTGTGTAGCTCTCTGGAATATTCTTGGATTTAAGTTCAACCAGATTTACTGCTTTTGTGTGATAAAAACAATAAAATGAGCATCCTTTACGACACCTTTTCCAACTTAGTGTATCAATGTAATGCAGAAGGGCCAGTGAGTCCTGTCTGTATCTCTTTAATAAGTTGTAATTTAAGCAGGTTCCTCCATATGAAATGAATATTTAACAATAAAAATATGTTTTTGTTCAGAGTTCCAGCAGGAAAAGGTAACATTCTTAGGGGGTTTTATCAATTGTTTGGGTCAGGGAACAAACTGATTACTTAAAGGCTTTATTTTTATTTTCTTTGTAAACATATATGTTTCTATTTCTAAAAGAAAATAGAAGAAACAGCTTGATTTAAACAATGCAAAGAAGCTTTCTATGTAGGTTTTCTCTTCTTTATACTATGTGTATTTCCTTCAAGCACCTGAAATCAGTATTGCTTACGTGTGCAAACTGGAGCCAAGGTCTCAACTTAATTTACAGAAGAATCACAGCATCATCAAGATTGGAAGAAATCTTCAAGGTCATGTTGTCCAACAGTCAACCTAGTTCCACCATAACCACTCCTAAACCACATTCCCAAGTGCCACATCCAGACGCTTCTCGAACAGTTCCAGAGACGGTGACTCCACCACTTCCCTGTGCAACTCATTGCAATGCCTGACCACTCCTGAAGTGAAGAAAAAGGAAAAGGGACTGACAACTCTTAAATAGCCATGGAATGTGTTCTTTGTACCAGTGGGAATATACAGGGAGATAGCCGATATTTGTATAATCCAGTGTTGGAAACTTTGCTCAGTCAAAAGGAAAATACATTTACATACCCTTTAGAAATGTAGCAAACCACTAAAACATACATAAATTAAATGGATTCTTCATATTCATAGGCTCCCTGCATGATGTTAGATTGTTAAGTTTTCAGAGTTTATTTTGTTACTTTTAATGATGCTATTAATCATACTTTCTCATTTTCTTTCACTGCCAGGATTTGACAAGGATTTTCTTTCACCTTGAAAAAGTGCCTGTTCTGAGGAGTTTCTTCTCAGCACTCCTGTGCACTCAGCACGCCGTGCTGAGTGAAGGCAGCTTGTCTTCTGCACTGCACCTCTCTCTGAAAGATGGTTTTGGAACTGCAGGTTTGATCTCTCTCTTGGTAGTGAAAGATCATAAACAAATACGTCTTTCAAATTGTTTTTCCACTTGAAGCCTTTATGATTCCATCGAAGAGGAAAGTGAGCTAACTCAATAAGCAATGGACCGTAAGGCAGTAAACTGATACATTGTTAATTTTTATTGCTGAAGTTTCTTTCTCCGACTCTGGTTCAAAATGCTGTTCATATTTTATGATGAAGATGATTTTTTTATGTTTGCAATGGAAAATCCTTCTGATATTCTGCATAATATTTTTTGTTGAGATGTGTTGGCCACAGCAAGCGACAAGGCAGGGAGTGTAGCAATGTCTCCATCTGAACAAATGGAGACCAAACAAGCCACAAATGGAGCTGCAAGTTGTTGGCCAGGGCTAGCAGAGCACCTGGCCAGCTGCTCCAGGAACCTGCTCTAGAAAAGCCTTGGAAGAACAGATTTAGATGCCTGATGCAGAAGGATGCAAGGGTATGAAAGCAGTAAGAAATTTTTTTTGTGATGGGTAGCCAGCTAAGCAAATATCTAAGCTTTGTCAATCTCTTGTGTCCATAGCATTTTAGAGTGTTGTAATCGTGGGCTAGGAGCCCACTGAGGGGGCTTTAGAGACTGAGCTCTGGAGGAAAAGCTTCTCAATAGGTGCAGAAGTGGCTGCTCTGGTTCAAGTTGTAGGGATAATTTCTGTCTGCTTGTTCAGATGCTTCTGCACTTTGTTTAATAGCACACTGTAACTGTCATGTTTGTTTTACCTCCAAGCCCTAATTTCTCATGTTTGTTGATTACCTAGCCAAACGAGACCTCAGTCTTGACTAGGCTCTGCCATGATCCATCTGGCCAATATAAAATCCTGTTTAAAGGTTATCAAGGTACTGATTTTGCAGACTCCATTCACAATGTGGTTTGTTAAATAGCCCCAAATACAAAAACACAATCTGCTTCACCAGATTGGGTTTTTGGTCCTTCAGGTCCATTATTCTACTTCCAGCAGTCTCTTTGTCTAATGCTTCAGCAGACGGGAGAGCACAGACATGACAGATCTTGCAAACAGTATGAGGGTTTTTATAACTGGAAAATTCTGTTTTTAATCCTATGTCATCAGCTCCTGCCCATTATACACATTTGTCCCATCATATAACCATTTTTTTTTCTGGAAATGATCACTTTCTTTCAAAGTCCAGTACAAGACTGTAATCCTTGCAGAAAAAGATTCACTGATGATCAGAAAACTGCCTGGAGAAATCTTCTCTTTTCCTTCAAAATTACTTATATACAGAGTTCTACTTCATATAGATAATATGCATTTGAGGTTAACACAAATATTGTGGACGTCTAACCATCCTTTGAAGGTACCATTGTAAATCATAGAGAACTCAGTTTATCCCTAAGGTTAGCTCAGACTGATTCAGTCTGTTTTACTCTGATATGGTCCCTGACTTGCAGACTTTGCTGTAAATTGGATAATATTCCTCAATGAAATGAGTGTGTGAAGTAAAAATAGGCACATCTATGCTGCATTTTCTTGTGACTTGTTCATCCAGGTAGTCAACATTAGTTTTTCAGGATTTTCAGTCCATAAACTTGCTACTTGGCCCACCACCAGTGACAGATCTAATGAGGGGTGAACAGAGATTTAATGTTTGAGTGCTACAATGGTCATTGTAGTCTCACAGCTAGACCTTAAAGCCTTGGTCAGTCATTGCCTAACACTCAGAGCACTTATGGGCTCTGGCTGCATTCCTGCCAGGACTGTTCCCTGGCAACCTAAATCACAAGTTTGTACCCTGGTGGCTCTATATTGGAGTTCACTCACTGTGTATCTACTTTTCTGTCTTGTTGGTGTGATAATCTGATAGTTTGCAGTGTGGCTTTCCAGCCTAAAGAAGGAGGAAGTGGAGTTTTCCTTCCCTCACCCCATAGCCTTACAGTTTGAGAAACTACATGGGATGCATTACACAGATAAAATGCTATCTGGTCTGTGGAGACTTGGAACTTCCAACAGCTGGAGTCATCTGTCACATGCCTGGGTGAAAATATTCATAAATTCTGGGCATCAGCCTTTTTCTCCCTATCTCGTAGGCTTCTGTGTTGAACAGTCTGCTCAGGTGCCCTACATGGGTCTGTAAGATGTCGAAGCAACTCAGCTGAGAATATTACAAAGCTGAGTTTGTGGCACTCAGCTTCCTAGGTGTGTCTTGTCTTAAGAAGGAAACTTTTAATGTGGTCATAAAAATTTACACTGAGTGCACCTCATCTGACTTTTAAAAGGTTTACTTAGGTCATAAGAGAGCAGTAGGGTAATATTGGGCCTCAAGACGTTATTCACCATTGCTTACCTGTACATCTGAGACTGGAAGACAACGCAGTTTAAGCTCTGTTTGCTGTGTGACTCAGATTTCCTTTTGGTCCTTGCTTATGATGCTGAATTGATTTCTTGCCTGTTTTCTTTTATATATTCTCTGTATTCTTTACACATATATTTGTAAGTCTGTTATTGTATTCTAGCAAGGTCCAGTACTTTTTTCTTGCCCTACCTGATAGGCAGAAAAACAAAATACATTCCAAAGGGTTCCAAGCTGGGGGTCCGAGGCTCTTATCCTGTCTTTGTTTTTCCTGGCAACCAAGGTTGAGACCAGCTCTTCGAGACATACTCTTATAAACAAATTATATAGTTCTCATCTGAAGGGGGAAGATTCAGAAGAGGCTCAAACCAGGGGAAAATTACCTCACCAATTATTATTCTAATTGGTGTTTCTTGTCAAATATACTAATTTGCAAAACCTATAAAAATTGTATACACGTTATGCTGTGTGTGCATCTTCAGCGTTTTCCACCTGGCGAGTTGTGCACCTAAGGATCCTTATAAAGGCAACCCCTTTTTATCACCCTAACTGTGTCTGGCTCGTAATTTTAGGACCAGTGAAAAAGGCATCACTTCATTTAGACCAGCAAATGTGTGATCGGTAACAGCATGGTCATAACACCTCAGTGTCAAGATGAGTAACTTCTGTTATTTACTGAATTCAGCGTAGTGTTTTGTCAGATTCCTGATGGAAAGTTTCCAGGGCTGGGTTCATTTCTTTCAGAGCAAACACTGGGATACTAATGTACTAATATCTTCCTCACTATATAGTTTTACAAACACTGGAATAGATTGATATTAAAGCTGCAGTTCGGATGAGAGAACTGCAAAGTTGTTTCTGCTGTGCTTATAATTTAATTTTTATTTGCCAGGTGTACAGATGCAGTGACATTATTGCTTAAAATTTAAAATGTACTTCTCATACTTTATGGAAGTTTACTGAACTTGTGTATTCATAAGAATACTTCTTCAGAAAATATTTAAAATTGCATTTAACCAGTTTAATAGATACTTGTTTTCTGCTAAAATAGCTGGTTTTTATAAAGGCATACAGATGCTGGTTTGCTCTCCCAGTCAGTTTATGATTAGAAGTATGCAAAGAACACTCATTAATGCCAGTTTAAATGTTCTTGGCAGTGAGAATCTAGATATTTTTATTCTATTATGATGATAAAACTGTGAAAATATAAAAAATTACGGTGAACTATCAAATCAAGAACTATTGAAATAACATCATAAGAGCTGGAATTCAGGTGAAACAGTGTTCATAGTTACCAGATGTTTCTATTCACTACTGATGCTCACGGAAGGGAGTCCACTTGTAAAAGATGGAGGCTGTCAGCTTAATTTGTATAGCTGTGAGGAATAAAGGCTCACCCATACCAATTTTGTTCTGATGACCTTAAAAAGAGATGCCTCAGTATTCCATTACCATTCATTTCCCTGAACCACCTAAATGCAAAAGTTTTGGGTTTTTCTAACATATTTCAAAAGGATAAATAAGAATGAAGACAGTGCAATAAAAAAGATAAATAAAATTAGGACCTATTCTGTGTCTGACAGGGTGAGCTGAATAGCTCCTTGTCTTCAGTACTTAGCTAGCTGGAACCATTGTTCAGCTTTTGTGCAGAAGGAGACAGTATGTAATTCAAAAGCTTTACTTTCAAGACTTAGTGAAAATTGACTTCAGAAGCAGTGGAAACATCATAAAACCACATCAATGAATCTGCAGATACATGCTGAACCCAGCCATCTGTCAGTTTACATGGAATTCAGGCTATCCTCTCTCCCACAGAGAGGTAGATTTTGTCTATGCCCATTTCCAAAGACAAAGAAATGGAATAATTATCTGCCAAGGGATGAGTCTATAAAATACTCTATTTCAATATTTTAAAGCTCTCCCCAAGACTGAATCCAGTTTTTTTTTCCTGATCCTTCCACTGTGATGCAGTTTTTCTGTCTCTTCCCATGCTTCTTTGCTGCCCACATGACTTGGGAAGAAGAGAGGGGCTGCCAAAATGACCCATACTCTCTGCCCCAGGGTTACACTGCAGCAAAAGCAGCGCTGTCCTCCTGTGATGCCCTTGGGTGTTGTTCAGTAAATGAGGGAGTCACTCAGATTTTATGAAATAATGCTTCAGCAGCTGAGACGTTGAAAGAGTAGCATAAGTTGGGATAATGCTATCTATATACCTTGCCATTGAAGCAGGTAAGAGCACACATCCTTAGAAAAGGAAGCTGCTGCTTGTTTTCAGTGTGTGCTGTTCGACTGAAAAACAAAACATCCAATTTTCTCAAAGGTTCACAAAGGTCAAACTGCAGAATGCTTTTGCCCTTGAACATAGAGGTACTTAATAATTTCAGGGTACTCTCACCACTCAGGTAAAAGAACATTTTGAGAACATACAAACAAAACAAGTGTGGTAATGATAGGTGGTGTAAAATGAGTTATTTTGTGTCTCTAGAGTTATAAACATTAATGGCTTAATATATATTCTATCTCCAGACAACTAAATTAATCCTCTCAGCAGAAGCAATATAAATTTAGACTATATTTTCCGGATGATTTTGCTTACTTCTGATCTCCTTTAGTACATAATGTGCTGCAGCTCTAAGAAAATGAATGCTTACAAGTGTAGATATTTATATGAGTCAGCAAAGCTGGCATAAAGTTGATGACACCTTGTATGCCCAAAGGAGCTGACATTCACTGCTTAATGAAAAAAATAAAAATCTGATCTTCAGGCTGATTATAGTGCTGTAGATTAATGTGTCAATGAGCCTATTTGAAAACATTGTCTTGTGCTTGCATAGCAATTTATGTAACTCAGATTGCAAGAAAGAACAAATATGAACATTACCCATTAAAGACACAACAATAACCCAACTGAAGTCAAATACTCCTGTTCCAGCTAGTATTAGCTGATCTGCTTTAATCTTTGTTAGGTCTTTTAGGGAGCAGTTTCCTCGTGCTGAACTTGGTCTTCAGTTGGATGCTGGTTGCAATTTCTACAATGAATCTGTAAGGAATGCTCCCATTGTCCCCATCATTTTACTTAATCTTGAAAATTTCCAGTTATTTTATGGCAACCACAGTCTGTGACTTCATACCATGCCTGTGTATTGCACCCCTCTGCATTATTTTGCTTTTCTTTCTCTGAGCATTAACAGAACACAAAGGAGAAATTAAGGCATAGTAATGAACAAGTTAAAAAAATCTCCTCATTGCAGTGGTATATGGCTCAATGCATTCCTTCCATGGTTGTCAGTGGGATTTCAGCATTTTACTCGTGGTGCAGATATTGAGACATGAAAGTTCCAAATTAAAGGTATTTATCAAATCAAGCCATTATTTTAGCAATGAGTGTAATTAAGGAATAGCTCTGGAAACTGCTGTGTTCTGAGTGGCTGTCTCAGCATGGTAAAGAGTAAAGATGAATCCTAAATGTTTCTAAGGTAAAAGCAGCAGTAATCAGCAAGCATGATGGGAGGAATGAGAAACCTATCATAGACTCAGGGATAGGGAGATGGATGATACCTAAGCAAAACTGCAGAGCGCTGTGTATTGGGGTGATAAATTTTTCATACAGTGTTAGCTACAAACACTAGTTCTCTTTTCATTCTGTAGATTTTTTCAGGGTAAAAGTCATACTTACTAATGTCATATTTAGTAAAACAAGCCAAGAAATCCCATCGAGTTAGAAAGTGCATGTGATTGCTTTTAGCAGATGTATCTCATCTAGAAACACCTAGATTAACAAATGTTTTTATATATCAAGAAAATGATATTTTAAATTCCCAAGCAGACAATCTCCATTTGGTCTGCCTCAATATTCAAACACTCTTCTAATGATTTACCTAAACTTGTACAGAGTCTCTTACTCAGTTGCTTTTTGGGGAGAGATTAGGTCAGATTTCACACTGGATGAGATGCTGTGAGAAGACAGTGAAGATGAGGGTTGTGCTCCCACATAGACGAGGTTGTCCTGCCAGGCAGCTTGGGTGACAGAATTTTGATTATTTCCTGAGCTACCATAGAAAAAATAGTGGAACTGTGAACTCTCATAACTGAAAGTGTGTATTTGGCTAAAAGATATAAGGAAGTTCAGTTTGGCTTGATTGAAAACTATTGTATTCAGCTTTCCAACAGAAAAAAATCTGACTTTGGGCAAAAAATTAATCCTCAAGAAGTAGGCTATGAGGTTTCTAGCTTTTTTTAATAAAATGTTTGTTTCAGAGGTGCTGTTTTTCTACTTTCAACATCTCAAAATGCAGCATTTATTAAAAATGCAAGAGAGTTCACAGGCAAAAGGCATAATCTTAGCTGGACTTGATAATTTCCCCTAGCCATGACAGTCTATGGACAAAAGCCTGAGCCAGAATGTAGATAGAGGTAATTTAGTTTATTACTAGCTCATGTAGCCAGTAAGATTTAAAAAGCTTTGGGCACACCAGTGCTTTCTCATATCTTCAAAAGAAAGCAGAGAGAGGATGCAAGAATAATTGGAGTTTTGGCATAAAAGCAGGTGTTGACAGCAATGAAGTTGATGTTGGACTATTTTAAAAGGCAAAAGCAGTTAAATCTCAAACCTTGTCAAAGGGCAGATAGTTGGTTGCTCCTGCTGCTGTTGTGCATGAAAGTGGCTTTTGTCCTCACTTTTTCTGCAAAGAGCAGTCAACTTTAAAAATCTCAGCCTCTTTCTGTGTTGCTAAATAAAAGAGAAATGGGATGTTACTTCAAGCAATGATCTCCCTACCATTCAGACTGGTTATGCACCATGCATGCACCCCTAAAAGTTTTGGTCTGTGATGGCTGTCCTTTCTGAGACCTTTTTTGGGAATGGCTCAGAAGACAGAAGACACCATGCTCAACATCAGTACTGAGTTTGGCTGCCACCACATGCACCTCCATCGTTCCCTCAGCAGCTTTGCCTTCCCAAACCATAGAGGTGTGTTCACAGCACGCTGCCAGACACCTGGAGTTTCATCCTGCAAAGCACCTGTGACAGGCTACAGCACAGCCTTGATTTCAGACACTTTGGAATGAGAAAGCTCCCCTGCCCCCAAATTAGTTGCATCTTTGGGCCATAAGGATGCTAAGTAGGGTTGTGGCCCTATAATGTCAATCCAGGTGCGTCCACAGAGAGTGGCAGGAATAGCAAACATGCTGTAGATTCATGTCCTTTGTGATGCACCATGGTTTTCTATGCAGGAAAACCATTTATATAGCAGTATTCAAAGCTGTGGCTATAAATGACCCCTAAACCTTCACGACATACTTGTCTGTGGAAACAAATGCATTTGCTTGAGTGAATGAGTTTTCGTCTCTGTGTTGTTTAGGAATTGTTTGCTTAACTATTCTTTTTCAATGTTTTGTGTTCCCTGCCAGAGTCATCTTTTACTTACCTTTTCTTTGCTTGAAAGAGAAGAAAATCTGGAATAAATACTTCCACAATCAAGTTTTGAAGAATGATCTTCTAGAAACTAATGATTTTTTTTCCCCAGTTATTGTCCTCAAATATGAATACAGATAACCTTATCTTTTGGATTTTAAATGTGGATATATATGTCAGGTCTTTACCATTTAACAAGCTCTAAAAAACCTGCTATTTAAGTCAGGTAGCTTCCACGACATACATAGATATGCAATGAAATACAAGCTTGTAAGTCTGAAAGATTACAATTAATATCTTGCTCTCATCAATAAAAATCAATCTACTTGGCTTTAGTTTAAACCTGGTCTAAAATGCAAATGGTATTTATGTTCTTCAAGGGCCAGAGAAACTAGCTTTTGCATCTTTATGTCAGATGCATAGCTTTGAAAGACACAGTACATGGCTAGTCTGTCAAAGGTACAGAGAATTTTAAGTAGTTTGGCATTATCATAACTGTATTAAGCTATGTTTGGTCTTATCATGTCGTGTTCTTTGACATTCTGCTTGGCATGTGTATGCTGCCTGTCAATCAGAGAGTCAGCATGTCATGAGGGAACTTCACGGCAGGAATGGTGCTGCTTGGAGAATTCAGATGAGCTTAAGGAATAGGAGCAAGGAATGCTTGACAGCTGTGAGGAGAATTTTTGAGGTGAATCTCAATCTCATTAGGTGTATGGTTAAAATCATGAATAGTGATGGCATGGCAGAGAAAAAAGCTCAGACACACTACAAAACTCTTTGCACTGGAAATGTTTTCTTTTTAAAAAATTCTCTACAGTTTTTCACTGGTGAGAAGCTTAGTGAAATGAGTGAGCATGTAAGCATAACAATATCTTTCTAAAGCAAAAAAAGGTAGTTCCTCAATCATTTAAAGGATGCATGTAATATATACTGAGCATGGGGAATACCAAAACAGGATGAATTCAGCTAAACTTCCTTTTGTGGACAATTTATGACAAATTTGTCCTGTGCCATGACTTGGCTATGCATCTGCAACAGACTAATGGTTCCAGAGCTTGCTTGCTATTGCATTTTGCTGAACAATTTGTCAAAACATGTGCCTCTCTGCCTTCTTGCCTGTTTGAAATTCTCCCTGCCTTGTTGGATGCTGCTATCACTGTATCCATGTGAGTAAATCAAGCAATGGCAGGGAATGTTCCTGGGGCCTGGAAGCTGACTAGCTACGCTGGTGACATGTCATGGTGGTCCCTGGTGTGGTTTTCCCCTTGCCAGCCACCTCTCAGCCCATGCTGGGGTCTTGTTCAGGTGTTAGCAAAAAGGAGGGACCAATCCTAGCAAGCAATCTCGATACAGCAATCCTGTTTGGGAGGTGAGAGGAATTTAGTCCTTGGCGAGAGGAATTCACTCTATGACAGTTTCAGTGTCATAGAGTGGTACTGCCATATTTAATTTACTTTTCTGTAGATATCAAGTTCTTCTTTACCTAATGCTAAACTGCTGCTCCTTCAATTTCTTCTCCTCAGCTTTGGAGATCAGAGTGTGACTCTTGTTCACATTCAGAGGAACAGAGAACAGAAGTACAAGATATAGGCCACATTTGATAGTTACCTAGAGTGCAAGTGATGGTAGCTTCTGCCAGAGTTTCTCTCATAATCTGGAAGATAAGAAGCACTTAAAATGTACTCAGGATTGGAGTGGACCTTTGGTTCAGTCCTTCCTCTAACTTCACAGTGATCACAGCTATAGGGACATCACTCTGTCCTGGTGTAAGTGGTTACTGTAAGTTACTTCTTCTCCAGGGCTCTGAAAAGGAGAGAGATAGAAATGGGAGTGTGACTGTAAAATATATGCAGAGATATTTTCAAGGTTAATGCTAAAGGCAAGTCCAAATTCTGATGCATTTAATTCAGTAATAGAAAAAATAAGATTTATCTCCAAAATGATACTAAAGCTAGATGGTAAGTTCCTTGATGGAAACCTATTTGTGGAAAAACAAAACTCTGGCAAGTTAAAAAGCTCTGTGGAACACATAGAATATCAGATTTTTGGCTTAGGAAAATTTGAACAGACAAATATTCATGCAATGTTGTAATATTCTCTTCACTCTTTCTGGAATCAATGTATTGATTTATTTTTTAAATTTTGATGTGACTTTTATTGCAACTTCTTTTGATGTTTTGTTATTATGCACTTAAATGTGGTAATTTAAACCAGACAGATTGAAATCTCTAAATCCCTCAAATCATCTTCAGTGTAGCATTATCAAACTCTAAAGAAAGCCTGAAAGAAAGATTTGTCTCTTAGGTGCTGCAAGTTCTTTCATTTCTCTCATCTTACAGAGATTAGGAACAGTGAAGCTTTGCTGGTGAAAAATACTGTTCTTATTTCTTCTGTCTCAGTACCCAAGGAATACTGCAAAGACTATCCCTGTTCCATTTGAAATCCAGATGCAAATAGACAGGTTTGAACTCCCAGCTTGGAGCAGACTCAGCTCTTTTCTTGTAAAAACTGGTTGGGTGATATATCTGGGAGCTTTCAGGAAAAGGAAGAGGTTTTATTGGTAGTGAGAAACAACTGGATACAGAAGAGTTACTTCAGGAAACAGAAAGCAGAACTGAACTCAAGAATGATTCATTTTAATCAGACTAGTGTTCCTTCAACAAAGCATACCAAGTCTTTGCTGGTTTTGTGATATTTAATTAAATTTGGAAGGTTGGAGAGAAAAGGTATGTCTCCCAATTAACCTTTACCCCATTAAAGTTTCATTCTAAATTTTAAACTGTTCTTGAGAGTACATGCTGTTAAGCACTATCTGGTAATTTTATTTCCTGGTATAGTTGCTACTTACCAGAACTTAAACCAGTATATCTTTATTTTATGTTCCTACTTTGGGAATTCATACTGTTCTATATATATCACCAGTGATATGTGTCATATCGTATATTTTACATCTGCAGAATAAATATCTGATTGAGTGTCATTTTTGCTTGATATAAGGACGAGTTTTCTTTGTATCTTAACAGAAGTTGCAGCAGGGCATAATATGACTTATAAAGAGCTAACATTTCAGAAAAGAAGGCTTTTGAAGAACACAGCCACAAAGATAAAACACTGGCACTGCTTTTCTTCTACCTGGGAGAAATCTGGCCCAGAACTCTGTATTTACCTCTGAGTTCTTGGGTATGGTTTTCTTGAACATCTGTTGGGTTGAAGTTGCTAAAATTGAAGAGAGAATAGGAGCATGTTTTAATGTAGTTTGAAACATTTATGATTTATGGAGCTTTTTCCAGTAAGTGGAATTATTTTTTTAAGCTATTGGCAGAAGTAATCATGAGAAAGGCAAATGTCATTTAAACAGAATGAGAGTTATGTGCCACCAACATGATTATGAATTTTGAGCAAGTGTTGTTTCCCCAGCTGCAGTAAATCTGCGGCAGTCTTAGCAGGAATTCAGAGATGCAGCAGCACACGAATCCAGTGAGAGAATTAATTATTTATTAATTTTGCAATATCATTTATATATCCTAGTTCCAAAAAACCATTGGACAGTGTCCACACCTGTCCTGAGGTGATTGGCTGAAGCACCAGACATCCACTTCAGATTATTTGTCCCATGTAACTTAACAAAAACACCAGATGTGAAGGTTATTTATGAAAACCTATTTTACTGTTTACATACCTTGCATAGCAAAGGAAAATTCTCACAGAATTAGTGCAAGGAGATGGAAAATCTCTCTGCTTACCAGCATTCCAGTATCCACATAAATCTGACTAGAATTATGTGTGCTATGGTAACAAAGAAAGAGAAGAACTCAGACCAAGATACTTAAAAGCTGTTAGTGAATCTAACTAGGTTGAATCTACAGATCTGGAGATGGTGCAACATGTGAAGTGCAAGATGATGCTTCAGGCCAACATCATAAGATCAGTGTGGCTGGTCTTTCCAAAATGATGGCATATTACCTTCTAAAATGACTTTGTTCATTCAAATTTTTTTTTGTTTCAGACCAAAGTCTTTTGAAGACAGATTTGGACACTCGCTATCTTCTTCTTATGAAGATCCAAATATATGCTATGATATTATTCTGAGCATTATGCTGGAACAAGGAGTAACCATTCACAAATATTTGATTTGCAAAAAAGATTACAATGAAAAGGAATTTGTGGGTTTTGCACAAGGACAAGGTAACCATCTTCATCCTAAGAGAGAGATTTTAGCAATCTTCATCCTTCATCCTAAAATCATCTTCCTGGATTGAGAGGTATAAAATTAACTTGTTTAAATTTACTCGTATTCTGAGCATAACTCCTGTTAATGCTGATGAGAAATGTACTGAATTTACTGGGGATGAAGTTACTTAATTCTCCAAAGCAGCTTATATTTCTTTTTCATGGCTGCGATCATTTCCTTCTTCTACCATAATTATATTCCACGCTACATAGATCTCAGCATTTTATCTTGGAGTTATCCTTCAGAATAAAATTCTCAATAATTTCTTTCCAGCATTATTTCTGTTATCATGTCAGAAAATTTGCATTCATTTCTCATTTTTCATGAGAAAGAAAAAATAATTTTAATTATTTTTTAAACAATTCTATATTTTTTCTTTCCTGTTGATATTATTTATCTATGTTAAAAATTTGAAAAACACAATTTTGCATTGATAGCTGACTCTGTTATGGACTCAGTTTGCTATCATACCTAACTTTAACATTTTTGGATAGCATTTCTCAGACAGGAGTTTAAAAATAAGATGTTTTAAACAAAACAGTAGTAAAACCGGGTAACTGCAAGAGATAAACCACAAATTTATGTTCATTTGAGCCCAAGATACTTAAAGCCAACCTTCTACTGAGTTTCTTGTAATGCAGTAAAAAATTTAGCAGTACACATGCCTGAGTTTCTTATTACTGTTTTTATGCCTAAGAACCTTTGCAATTTTAATCTGCTTAAAATTATACAAGAGTCCATAAAAACATATATTACTTTATGCACCTTGTGACACGTAGGCAATATCTAGGCCCTTTTTCAGCCCTTGTGAGTTTATGGGACATAATGCTATACACCAGCCCTTGTGAGAGATGCACAGCTGGGTTTGCAGAGGGCTGGTTGTGGTCCTTGGTAGTGGGCAGCCTCCTGGCACTGGCTCGTACTGTGAATTGCCTGGAGAGAAAATAAAAAAGTAATCCTTGGATTCAGAAGTTAGTTTTCCTTTAGGTCATAGTGTGAAGAGAAACTTCACATTTATCTGGCCTTGGGTTTATTTCCTTGAGTAACTGTGCTGGAGGCTTGGTGCAGGTGCACAGCTGCCTGCTCCTCTGAAACCCCTTTGGGCTTAAAAAAGTCTTCACTGCAGCAAACCAAAGTATCCCAGAAAACCGAAAGCACAACTTAGTTCAAAAATCTTTGCTTGTGAATCTTTCTTCTCTAGAACTGTAAATGGGTAGAGAAGACAGCAGGATTTTGCAGAGGAGGATTTCACAGGAACTGTCTCGGAGGGTCTTGTCTGTCCCATAGCTGCACTGGCAAAAACGTGGTGCAGCTTCTAGGGCTCCAACTGCTCCCTGTATAGAAAACATCAGAGAAAAAAAAATAAAATTGTGCCAGGTAAGGCCTAGCCAACTTGTTTTTCTTCCTTGCTGTTCCCTCTGTAATACTGGTAACCTTAATGACTTCTACCACTCTTTAAAATATCTGCCATTTTTACCTGGAAATGTACCTCATGGTATCCTGTGACGTGGAAGAAATCAAGTTTCTACTAAAGAATCATGGAAATTGGAAAAAAACCCAAACCAAACCAACAAAACTTTGCAGATGTTTAGCCTTTTGAGGTAGAGAAACATGCAAAGATGCCAGTTCCATAGGTTAATAATCCAGTGCACAAATTAACTGAGGCTCAATATGCAGTCTTAAGACCCAGAGGTTATTAAGCCAATGAATGAAATATTTAGACTTGAATATTCCTCTCTGAAAGATCGCTGTTGGAAGGAATAAATAACAGGAATACTAGAACAGTATGCAAAATAAGGGTTTACAAAGTCTGTTGTTCTCACAGAGAATGTTTTCTCGATGACTTCCCCAGCCTGAGCCAGAACCCTGGATGCTGCTGAGCGATACAGCAGGACACAAAAAGCCTAGAGAGACACTTAGTTCCTAGTAAATTTTTGTCAAATAAATCTAGGTAAAGTCTGAGTAGCAAAGCAATGACTCAAGACCATTTCTAGACTCTTAGGACCAACTGCAGCACCCCAGAAAACCTGTGCATATGTGAGTCCCTACAGCAGATCTCAGCATGCTGGCACCAGGCAGAGGGTGGCTGGACTGCCAAATGCGTCACAAATGGAAAGGCAGCTCACTTGTCAGAGTAACACATGCACTGCCAGTAGGAAGGTATTTTATACCTAGGGGTGGACCTAGCTGTTCCAGAGAAGGTTGTTCCTGGGGAGATGGGATTACTGAACTATCCACATATATTGTTACTACTTTCACTATTAGTCATCAGGCCAAGAAGAAAAGCTGTGTAGAGATTGCTGCTTCATAAATCCTCTCTGCTTGTTTTTTTCCTTTCTACATGAACCCAGCAAGGACTCTTTTTTTTTTTGTGTTGCGTTGCTTTAAATGCTCATACTCTTCAATCACATGGGGGCCTGATTTTGCCTCAAGTCACCGAAAGCTGCAATAATGCAAATGCAGATCTTTTTAGCAGTATTTCTATTCACTAGAGACTAAAAGATATCTGTAAACCCACATAATGTACTGTTTTAAATCAGAATTATGCTAGAGGACTTCAATCTTGTCTAAAGCTTCTAGAAAGCACAGAATTTTGTATTTTCTTATACTTAGTAGTCTAATGGGATTCCTTGGGTATTTGAAGTCAAATGGGTCTGGGATGATTCCTTAAGTAAACACAGACTTTACTTCGGGATTGAAATTAGTTTTTCAGAAACTATAATACTAGAACTATGGTATTGACACTGAAAATTAAGATAAGAGACATCCTTTGCTCAGAAATTTAATGAAAAGAATTGCTATGATGTATTTCAAAATTACAGTATGATAATTTCTTTTCATTCTTTATAACCATCACATGGCATATTTTTCCAGAGGTGCTACCTAATTATGTTGTAATTAAACGTGATTCATCAAATAGAACTGAAGACAAAACTGGCAATCAGTGAGTCTTTTTCCTTCACAGAATCTGTAAAATAGGTGTATCTTGTAATTAGTTTACAGATGTTTACTTTTGAACAAGTAAATCAAAATTATAATAATTTTCTTCTCATCATCTGGTAGAATATTTTAGCATATATATGCAGTACATAACAATGGCTTTTATGGGTGGGACTACCAGAAATTATCAGCGTAGCTACAATAATGATAATTATTCAGAGGATTTAAAAATATAGCCTCTTCCTGAAGGTAACGAATAAGACCATGTTTTAAGTCTAGAGGCAGTATAAGAAGCTTATTTCTGTTTGTGCACACTAACTGTAGCTGAAACATCATAGAATCATAGAATATTTTGGGTTGGAAGGGACTTTAAAGATCATTCAGTTCTAACCCTCCTTCTGTGGGCAGGGAACTTTTCATCTTTCACAGGTTGCTCGGAGCCCCATCCAGCCTGATCTTGAAGGTTGTTGTTGCTATCAAATTTTTAAATTTTTTTTTTTTTATGTTGATTGAGTTTACTTTCCTGTGTAAAGTTAAGTGAATACTACTGGCAAACCAAATACTGCCTGACTCAGTATATTGATTAAAAATGCACCTTCTTGGGAGTATTTGTGGGCTTCAGTTGTCTTTCTGCTAGAAGGATTTGGCCATGCTTTAATTTCACTGGCTATAGTTATACAGATTTAGGTTTTGGGTAACTGAGAGAAATGGGTTGGTTTGATCCCCGGGCTGCTCAGCTGCAAAAATCTGAACAGATGTAACTGTGTGCTGTGTACATGAAGCTGTAGTTTCGGCCCAGTGCTCTGCTCATATACAGAAGGAAGAGGATCTGTTTGTCACTACTGTTTTGGGGCTGTCCCTAGAACATGGGAGTCTGCCATGCACACCCTAACACAGAGCTGGTGGGCTGTGGGCCTGCCTGCTCCTCCTACAGGGACCAAAAAAGACACACACTGGGATGTTTGGTTACATACAACAGCTATAACATGGAGCCTTCTGGCAGGTTCTGGTGGCAGAATAACTCTTGGGATTAGGGCACTCATGGAAATGGCCATCACATTTCTCTCCCCAAGAGAAGACCAAAGACAGACTGAATGTCAGAGTGGTAGCTGGCCCCTGGCCCCTCCCATCCTTGTACCTGACACAAACTGAGAGCAGGAGAGCCTTCTCAGAGAAAAGGAACACTTAACTCAGATTTTTTTTTGGTTTGTTTTGATTGCTGGAAGTATATTTAGCCTAATCAAGCTTAAAGCAAGTAATGATGAGCCATCCTATTTATTTATTACTTTCTGCTAGAGAATAAATTTCTAAATACAGACCCAAACCCATACTATTTCTATCACTCACTGTGCTTCCCTACATTTATCCATCCACACAATCTGTTTGAAGGTACAACCACTTGTAGGACTCTACTTATCTTCCCAGACTTTGCAAAGGCTGCCTGGAGAAAAAAAACCATCTTAAGTAAGCATTGTTTAGAGTTTGCTTTTTTCCCCTCTTCATTTGTTTAAAGAAAATTTGGCTGAAATCTAACTTTTGTTGTTTTTCAGCTAATTCTGCTCTTTCAGGGGCAAGAAATCATTCACTTTTGTGACAAACTATTTCCAGTACAACCCGCTATAATATGACAGAAAATTACAGCTTAAGAGATGATGAAAGAGAAGGAGAAGATGATATTTCAAAACGCCACAAACAATCCTGTTGTCATGAAAAATACTCCTATTAATAGCTATAAAGATGACGGAAAACAGGTACCATTTACAGTTTTAAAAGAATGTTTGCTAAACTGAAGATTTTCCTAAGGATTTTGAGCTCCTTTTTGATAGTGATAAGCCACTATCAGTTCTGAGAAATGCCTGGCAACAGGTACTGAAGCAGGAGATACACCACAGGCAAACAGGGAGCACTCTTGAAGCTTAATCACATGCAAACTGGAGATCAAGAGATTACAACTGACTTTGATGCATGTGAGGAACATGGTGTAATGCCTTCATGTGTCTTCAGTTTTAATTCCATATTTATCTCTTAGTGTGAATTATTCAGAATTGGCAAGATAAACCAAAGAAGCCTCAACTTCTCTGCTGCTGAAATCCACAGAACCATTTACAAAGTTAGAGGTTTTGTTACATACACATCTTCCACTTAGAGGAGGTGTGCTGGGGGAGGTTAAAATGTGTTTGCAAATATGACTTGCACAGTAAGGTCTGGAAGAGCTTGCAGGGTTTTGGGGGCCATGACTGAAGTGGGAGGTACGGTGCATCCAGCTGCCCAGGCCATGATGATCTGAAACTGCTGCACTTGCTCTGTCTGGGACTGGATGGTCATGCCCTTGCCAATCACACATAATCTTTAGTGATGACCTGTGCCTCCCTGATATCTATTCTGAAATCTGTTTAGGGACAGGATAAAATGTGCATTTGCAAGGAATCAACTTCCTTTATTTTGTGATTAACAGACACAGAAGACACCTGATGGTTACTGGTATAAGAATAGACTGCAGGTGCACATGTGGATTTTCCTTTATAATTTTGTCCCTGTCATGGATTCACAGAGATACAGACCTTTAACCAGAAAGGACCATGATGATAAATGATCTGTTGTACAATTTTGAAAAAAATGCTTCATTTCTTTGTGCCCTCTCTGCTCATCTGTGACAGCATGGAACTCAGAGGCTAAGTTCAACTTAATATTTTCCAAGGAAACTGCAGGAGCTCATCCAGAGGAGGCCACAAATGATCAGAGGGCTCGAGCACCTCTCCTTTGAGGAGACGGTAAGAGAATTGGGGTTGTTCAGCCTGGACAAGAGGAGGGTTTAGAGTGACTTTCTGGAAGCCTTCCAGTACCTAAGGAGGCCCAACAAGAAGACTGAAGAGGGACTTTTCCCAAGGGAATGTAGTGATAGGACAAGGGGAATGGATCCCAGATGAAAGAAGGTAGGTTTATGTTAGATATTAGGGAGAAATTCTTTATTGTAAGGGTGCTGAGGCACTGGAAAAGGTTGCCCATAGAAGTTGTGGATGCCCCATCTCCCTGGAAGTGTTCAAGGCCAACTTGAATGGGAGCAACCTGCTCTAGTTGAAGGTGCCCCTGCTCATGGCAGGGGGTTTGGAACTAGGTGATCTTTAAGGTTCCTTCCAACACAAAACATTCTATGATTCTCTGATTCATATATGGTGAGATGGATTTCTTTCATTTTCTCTTTCTGGGCACGTAAAATAATTAGTGGGACGTATGTACTTACTAGTTGTACTAAGACATTAATCCTTGGTTCCTGGTTCAAGGTCATCCTACTTTGAAATTTTGAGTACAGTGACTTGGGTAAGGGCTGTAGTGTAACAGAGACAAACAAACTGCAGACAGCCTTGGCCCAGATACACACTTTTTGTGGAACTTTGGCCAAATTATTTTACACCCTCCCCAACACACCCCGCCATTATTTCAATTTATAAAATGAATTCAGATATTGTTTCTTTCTTGTATCTATGAGGATATTTTAGGTCATAGTAGAACATATGGGCTAGATTCTTAGCTCAGGATAATAGGGATGTGCCATCGTTGATTGGTGGTAGCTGAACATCTTTTTCCTGAGGCAGAAAATATTTATCCATAAAACCACTTTCTTCATCACTGCTAAATGTATTCAAGGATTTTTCTACTCCAGTTTTCTCTTCCTCTTCAACCATGGTATATAAATAATATTGTAAGTCCATTTTTTCATTTTTATAAATTATTTTCTGCTAGTTCCAGAAATACAAAACTTCTGAATTCAGAAAACATGTATTGTCATAAATAATTAAAAAGAGGATTAATTTAGGCTAACTGATCATCATTTAGTGGTCAAAGGGAAAGAGTTTTATTTATACAGTAGCATTGCACACATGCTTATCAATAAATTGTTTTTAGAACATATGACTAGGACTGGCAGCTGTGTGATCACAAGAGTTGTAATTATTCTGTCTTTTATACAAAAATTAATACAATGAAGGGATTATGTACATATTCTTTCATAGCAAGAATAACCAATAAATTACCAACTACAGGAATCTCTCAGCTGGATGGATGCAGGAAGCAGTATTGCGTTCTTGTAAACAGTTCACCTGTATGCCAACTGCCAGTCTGATACAGAGGGAACTGAAAACATTTTCCTCAAAAAATTTATTCCCTTGAATGAAATTCTGGGAAAAAGTGTTGTGTGAGACCTGTACTAGTAGGGAAGAAAGATAACCCCCTAAAATAAACTATTCACTGGCATTATTTACAACCAGAAGCTACTCTAGGAGAAAATTTCTATTGAAAGCCCAAATGATACTGTGGTTATTACAATAGCCATTTTATTCAGCGTACAAAAGGATTGCTTAAAAGACATCTTGTAAAATACTCTTCCTTGGCAAGGAAATGAGTGTGTAGAGTTAAACAGACCTGTATTTTCCTCCAATATTGTAGACAGAAATGGTGAATATATGCAATTATCTTCATATTGCAAGCACGGGTTCAGCATGTGTGAGGAGCTAAAAAGCTCAAAAATGATACAGCACTTACATCCACTCGGAAATGACAGGAACGTTGAGAAGGAGACAGATAGGACCCAGTCCTCAGCTGATGTAACCTGACAGAGCTCCACTGAAATAAGTGGAGCTATTATGATTCAGGCCAGCAGAGGAGCTGGTCAATAAGTGCATTGCTTTGAGACTTGAACTTTTCTAAGATTACGGAAATTGTAAGCACTGTGGATACATTATTTTTTTCTTCAGGGATACATATACATTTATTTCTTCTGCAACCCACTTGGCATTTTATAAAAAAATTAGAAAAAATCTTAAAGCTTCTAATCTGTCAGTCCCTTTTTAAGGCAGAACTCTCAGCACGCAGACTTCAGTGAGCTTTCAGTCTCATTACAAACAGACACTCTGTGTTGAAAGGAGCCATTTACTGTGCATGTAAATGTGTGCTGAAGCTGGTCACTGCTGCCAGTGGGCTGGACTGAGTTCACAATTTCACTTTCATGACTCAGAAGTGCACTGCAGTCTGCCTAATACCCTACAGCCTGCAGACTTGGTAGGTGTGCTTTTAGCAACCTTCTGTACATTAACAGCTTTGGTGCTCCAGGAAGGTGTCTAGCTGTATGCAGTTTTAAAGTATTCTTGTATCTCAGTTGGAAGTACTCTAATTTCTTTTGATCTTGCCTCTTTTCAACAAAAAGGGTGCAGAAAAGTATCTGGGGCCGAAAGGTTTCACACAGAGTCTTATCAGTGACAACTATCAATGACAAGACATAATGGTTCTCTGCCAGTATCCTGATAGTGTCTCAGTCAACCATATTCCAGTGAAGTGTTAGGCTGTGTTGGGGAAGATTTAAAACAAAAAGTTTACATGTGCTGCTTATGTACTATACATGTTTCTAAAATTCATAGAGTTTTAAAGAATCAAAATTACTGAAATCCTGAGTAACTCAGATTTTGAACACTTTGTCATGGATAACGAACACTTCTGATTAGGCTTTTGTGCCTCTGGATGTCACTGTTGTTTTGCAATAATATAAACAATGTTATTTGACAAAGCAACAAATGAAAATGGTATAATCGTCACAATCTTGTTTGTTAGAATGTACAAGGCTGATCACACTGGCGATTTGAGATCTACCATTAATTCAGTGTAAGGGATGAACAACTGGATATGTAAAATAGTGCTTTATTCAGTTTAATATTTGGTGAAAAGGAAAAAAACCCTATCAACTCCTCTGATGTCCCAAAATGCATTTCTTTGGAAGCACTTAAAATGGAACGTGAGCCTTCAATGCCCTGATGGGGTCCTGTCAGGATGTGTCCAGGATAGATACTGGTTTATGCAAGTCAGAACAAATGGTGATATGTGTGAGGAGGAGGTGAGTAAGTGCCAAGAGCCATGCACTACTGCTGCTGCTCACGGCTGCTTGAGAGGGGTGGAACTTATTTTTCACAAGTAAATCTGTTATGAATTTGTTACAAAATTGGGAGCAAAGAGAAGGGAATACCTTTCTTCTTTTATAGTCTCTTCCACAGCAAACTGTTCTACCTTATGAAATTATTTATAGAGTTAGTGGAGATTTTGTGATTAGGAAGGCTATTTTTCAGATCCATAAATGGCTGCAATTGCCTCAGTTATTTACAATAAAATAGGATGCACTACATGCAAAATGTCTTCCTTGGAACAAGGCAGATTCATCAGAAGTTTGTAGGGCAAGTGGGGTGTGACAGGAAAATAAATAAAGGAGTGTACAATTTTTTAAACGTCTCTGATCTTTGGTTGTTGCTGTCAATTTAATGAATGAGAGTGGCTGCCTTTTGTAGGGAAATATCAAATATTAAATAAATATAGAAATAGAGTATTTCCACGGAAAAAAGGGACATAGTTCATTTTTTTAGAGTCCTTGAATTTCATTTGATCTAAATCTGAATAGGAAATTTTCCTCAAAGAGGCCTGGGAAATAGTGATCAGGATACACACTGGCATTCTCTGTTTTGAAATCAGTAGCCACTGACTTCAGTTTGGATAGAATTTCTTCTTTACAAGTAGATCCCATAGGATCCGACTCAGTCAGGGTGTCTGGCAATGAAGCACAAAGCAGCTGCTTGCTCACTTCCCTCTGCCCTGGGCCCTCTGGTGGGGACAAAAATTGGAAGAAAGGCATGGGTTGAGCTAAGAACAGATTAATAACTGAAAAAAATGAAATATAATACTGATATTATTATTAATAGTAGCAATAACAATACTAATGAAGAGATACAGAGGAGGAAACCCCAAGAAACACAAGTGATGCACATTACAGCTTCTCACCACCCACTGACTGATGTCCAGCCCATCCTCCAACAGCAATTGGTGCCTTCCAGCCAACTCCCCACAGTTTATATACTGAATGTGACATTCTATTGTATGGAATAGCACTTTGGCCAGTCCAGCTCAGCTGTCCTGGCTCTCCTCCCTCCCGGCTTCTTGTGCCCCTGCTCACCGGCACAGCACGGGAAAGTGAAAAGTTCTTGATGTAGAGAAAGCAGTGCTCAGCATCAACTAAAACATCAGTGTGTTATCAACACTCCTCTCATCCTAAATCCAAAAGACAGCACTGTAACAGATACTAGGGAGAAAATTAACTCTATCCCAGCCAAAATCAGGACAGCAATGAATTAAAGTTAATTCAAAGTACTTTTTGCTATCATACCTCAGCTATACTAGAGCAAATGTATTAAATCACTCTCATACTGTAAAGAAGATGCTGGTTTTAGACTGTAAATTCCTTTTCCCAGTAGCAGGATGCTAATGTCACATCGTGCTATGAGGGTGGATTTTCATTCCTTTATCTTTTTTTAAGCTTGCAGACAAATATCTTACACATTTCTTTTATGGTTTTAAACTGCTACCATTACAAGGCTGATTAATAAGGCTTTATGAGCTAATTAATATGCTTTTATCTATATGAGCTTTTATCTTTATGTGACTGATTACTACAGCAATTCTATAACATTACAGGAAGCTATTTATTTTCAAATTAGCAATGTCATCCCGACCTTTTACCACACAGCTAAGTCAAGGTTCTTGCCTGCCAGGTACATAGAGGGTAGCTCAGACTGTTCAGTGCTGGCTGTAAATTACAGGCTGATGAGTGAGTGTGATGATCTCTGCTCCTTGATATGTATGCAGCAGTTTATTCTCCCAAACATAAGCGATGATGGAATTCTTGAACACTGAAATGTAGGAGGAAACAGTCAATTTTTAAAGTAGTGGTGGCAGTAGGAGTATTAATGAATGTGCTTACTGGAGAAAGTGTTTGTGTGCCTGGACCAGTCCCTGCTGATACTTGTGGCTGGACCTTGGCCCTGGCCACCCAGGACATCTCCAATACATCTAGTTGCTCTGTCCAAGATCCTGTGCAGGTGTGACTTTTGAGAAGTCACAGCACCGGGCTGATGTGAATCTCCATTTTTGATTTGTGGTTCCTCCAAATCCAGTACCTGACATTTACATGGGGAATTATTTTTAAGTATTAATTTTCTGATCTTTAAACCATCCAGCATCTCAAGTCTGTCTTTCATTTGAAATGACTGGACATTGTCAATACCAAGATGCTACTACAAATATTTAGACTTGAACAAAAGATGTTATTTTGATGAAAATTATATTTGGATTCTCTGGAAAAAAATTAGCTTGTATTGATACTCATCTAATTTAAATCACAAAAATAATATTAGTGGGAATAATAAATATTTCTATTATACTACTTGTACCAGAAAACCATGGTTTTTACTCTACTGTAGTTTCAAAGTTACAGATAAGTAACTTTAAAAAATTCCTTAGATTTGCTTCAAAAACAGTTTTGATCTGGATTCCTCAAAAGTACTTTGAGTGATTTCTTTTAAGGTTAGAACTGATCTGACTTCCCTCCATTACTGTTAAAATATCAGATTCTGGATGATTACACAAAGGGATTAAAAACTGTAGTGTATCTAGGGGAAAACACTCACAAAAGGATGGGAAGGAATTTATGTGGTATTTGTGCAACTATCATACAAGCTTTCAAAAGGTTTCTATTGTAATTCAAGATTAGTTGAGCAAAAGTTAATGGACTCTTAAAGTATTACCCAAAGCTTATTATGATAGACTATAGCAGACTATTTTTAAAATGTTTTTTAATAATATCAACTAGAAGGTCCCTGAAGACACGATATTTCTAGGCTCAGTGTTTCTTCATCAAATATTAAAATAGGTCAAGCAATTTGGTTTCAGTTCCTTTTCTGCTCATGCTCCTGCTGTAGTGTGCATACCAAGTAGAGTGCATTATGTAGATTTACCAACTGTTGAGTTCTCTGCTTTGTTTCATTATATTGTTTATTTTGCAGTCTGTAGTGAGAGTGGAAGAGCTACAATTACACACCAAGGAATCCTGATATTTACTGATTCCATAAAGTTAAGGTCATCTTCTGTAGCAATGAGAGAATAAATTAATTCATCAGAATTCAATCTTGCAGATGCAGGTAATCCATAACGAAAAGACTGAGGTGAGAACAAATGACTCAACAAGGTTCTTAGTTGCATGATTAAACTACTAATCATCTTACAGTATGAGTAGCAATATATTGCTGTGGATCAAAATGTGTGTTTCCCAGGAAATATTTGCATTTGTCAATTAGAATTTGTCTAAATTAAGGCTCAAGATTTTATTCTTAGAGTGAACTAGTCAAAGACAATCCCCAAAAGGCAAATATTCTTCCCTCACTTTCCAACAGAACAATTTTCCACACCCTTTGTTTTATTTCTGAGCAGAAACATGGATGAAGCACATTTAAAACTTAATTCTATCAATCAGCATTAAGTTATGTACAAAGTTTTGCAAATACTAGACAAGAATAGGACCAAACATCTCCATGTTATAAACTTAGTTTTGGTTGAGTATAAAGGAAGGTGACCCTTCAGACTTCTTTTATTTAAAAACTGAATATACTAAACAGTGCACAGAAAAGAAATGTTTAAGGCAGATGTTTAGAATAGATTTAAAAACTTTCAATGTTTCAAAAATAAAGCTGCACACATCTTTTAGATATAGCACCTGGCATGAAAAAAGGATTCTTAGAGCATGACTTGCAGTGAAGACATGAAAGTGTGTGCCTTTATATTTGTAGTTCACCGGTAACATTGTTAAATGTCTTTTAATGCTTTTTGTTATAGAGTAGCAAAATGCTACTGTCATTGATTTCATCAAAAGCAAGATCTGGCAGCAGAGCTGATGCTGGGCAGTACACAAGGTTAAGGGATAGTTTGGCATGCTTGGTTTTGATTTTAAGCCATCTAATATTAGCAGCTTAACAACTCAGGAGGCTGACTCTTGTTTTGAAAAATGTTGCAGGGGTTGTACAGAGCAATGTCCTTGATACAAGAGCAAGATCCATGAAAGAGTACGTCAAGTGTAGTTTGGAGTCTGCAGACTAAAATTATCCATGAGTCTTTGATTTAATTTTGATGCCAGAGACAATCTTTGTTCTGATATTTATCACAAAGACTGTCAAATCCTTGTCAAGTAAAAGTAAAATCATGTGTTTCAGTGTGCCCCTTTGCCAATATTGGCATATCATTATCTTGGTTTACCTTTCTTCTGTGTATTTGGTTATGTTTCTGGCAATTTAAAATGCTTATCATTATGATTTCAAAGATGCCTTATTGGTAATTATATATTTCGAGATGAGCTTCTAGCTCATTTCTGATGAAATTTCTGAGTATCACTTTGAGCAAACTTAGATTTATTTTAGTAGCTCACTGAGGAATAAACATCATGATTATCCTCTTGTCATTCAAATACATCTCAGATTTATTTCCATGCCAAGCACGGCGAGACAAAATAACACTCATTTTTTGAATGGTGACTATGACCAGCAAAATAAAAGGGCCATTCCTTAGAAAAAGACTTGATCCAACATCCCTGCAAGTTACTGCAATGTGTCTTTTGACTTGCAGATTTTGGATCATGGTGTAAGTGTGCAGATTCAAAGACCTAGTAGTTACAAACACTTTGTGTCTTTTTACTACCTGCCTTATTACATCTTGGTCACAAACTGTGGCCAAGATTACATACCCAGAGCTTTTGTGGAAGGATTATAGTTTCTCATGTAAGTGAAATATTTTTCAAGTTTCTGTTGGCTCTAAAATAACTAATGATTGTAAGATAGAAAGTGAGTAACCTGAATACTAATAACTGCAACTTCATTTTTAAATCAAATTTTAAATATTAGAAATTTGCAAAACTACTTATGCAAATGAAATTGCCCCATCTCACTGGCTATAATAATCCTACTCAATTATGTTACTGCTAAGACATATACATTTATTGAATTTAGATAAATGTGTGCAATTCTTCAAAGGCTTTGTGTAATTGCTTCTAGATTTGCCATCAGCTGTACTTGTCTTTGTGATTGTATCTCTACTTGGTAGGTTTTCATGTTGTAATTGTATGTTAATTGTTTGTGATTGTATCTATGAGGTTTTTATGCAGTAATTTTGAATAGCAATTGTCTGATTGTACCTTTGATGAAAATTTTAATGTTGCTTTTACCCAGAATGTACTTACTAACAAGCAATTCACATAAACGAATATATACTAGAATGAAAATTATATAAATAAGATGGGAGGGCATTTCCACAAAGATAACGTGTTGTGAATTATAAAGGTGAGTACTTTAGTAATTTATAACTTTGTACTTCAATTAATTCTGACAAAGAAAAAGTGATTGAGAGAAGCTGTTAACTACTGTATGACTCAGTAGCTTTGAGGTTTCTCACAATCTTTTTGCTTGTTCATTTGTGCAAATTCCCATATGTACTCTAGCTAATTATATCAACTTTTACGAGATACTCAGGTTCCGTTGTCATTTTTTCCAAGGCAAAAACAGAGTATAAGAGCAGAGCCAGAGCCAGCCCAGTGGGCAGGCAGGAATTTTCCTGGGTACCATCCAGTGGCAGGGACTTTGGTCTGGGTGGACACCGTGCACCCTTCTGCTCTTGTTAACTGGTCCCAGGAGAGCCTTGCTATAAGCATGTTCCATCCAGGTAATTTTGGTAGTGAGTATTCTGAATGATTTGTGCTGCCAGAACATCTAGAGGCTCTCAGTACAGCCTTGGAGCCACCAGGTATTTTCAAGACCATTATGTAAGCATGGTCTGGCTGCAAAAAAGGACAAAGTATAGGCATATTGCATAAATTCTAGAGTATGAAATATACTTTCACCCAAGCACATATGGAAGAAAAAATCTAGTTTATTGTCAGTAGTGGTAGTTTTAGAATTAGATTGTTTTGCTTATTTAGGATCTGTTTTATCGTGATTTCCATTTTCATGGCTGGTTCAACTAGAAAAAGAAGTAGATTTAAAAAAAAAAAATCTCCGAAATCAACAGTCCAAAATAAGTTTAATGATTTTGGATTAAATTTCACTTTATTTTATCAATAAATATACTTTTTTTTTTCTTATTGAGTAATTACAGACTGTCTTTTCTGTTTCATCATTCAAGGCCAGTGGTAGGGAATTCTTAAAATGAATTTTTTTTTACTACAATATTTTTACATTTGATTTTTGATGTTTTTCTTACATGTCTTTATTTCTGATGGGGAAGTTGAATAAACATGTTGCACTCAACACATTTTCTTAATTGGTTGATGCCACTTCATTCAGATAATGTGATGAAAGGTTCTCCTTTCCCTTAGAGACTATTCATTCAGTTCTGACATTGCTTGTATTTCTAGAAATAATGATTGGATTAATTTTTTAAAGTTAGCATTTTTTTTGGTTCCTCCATGTTTTTCCCCCAAACATCTTAACAGTAAATGATAAAGGCAGAGGCTCCAGCCCAAGTCAGATGTAGTAATTCAGTGGCTAGAATTCAGCAGTAAACCAGAAAAAAATAAAATTAACTACAAGCTGTTTGTATTAGCAAATGCTTTGGCAATGAACCACAAATCGGTGAGCAGGCAAGACCAGATGCAGTATTTAAATGGATTAGGTGGACCAGTTAACTATTGTTAGGAGTCATTGCAATTAATATAGTTGAATCTCTTCTTTTGGCAGTGATCCCAAAAGGCGGACATTTAATTGCCCAGAATGCCTGTGGTAGACAAACAATTTCAGACTAAATATAATATACTTTTAGTGTATTCTGTGTTTTCCTTAACTGTGAACTATCCTTACTTTTTTAAAGGTAGGAACAATTTGAAAGCACAGATTTTATTGCTTTTGTCCAACCTGTGGAGTTCTCTAGGGTTGCCTGAGAGAGGGCATGAAAACTAAGATGGCATATAAGGAAAGATGTGCCACTTTGTCAGGGAAAACTTCAGTACATAGTTAAAGTAACAAACCAGGCTCTTCTGCTTTAAGTCCTGCTTGAATAGAAGTGTCTCAAAAGACTCAATCAAAGATGTCAGGGTTTATAGTTCTCCACAGTCTAGAATTTGCTCAAACCACTGGATCTTGTGAATCTTAGTATGGTGAATTAGAATGGTTCCCATACTTCACGTATGCCCAGAGTCCTGGTGAAAGGGAGGGAATTAAATATTTGTGGCTAAGAGTCTTTCAAGAAAGAAGTGAATGTATAGTTTAAACCTATGCTTTCTGAATTGTTTATTTCTTTAACACTGAAGAAGTCAAAAAACCACCAACACATCAAATCTCTCCACCTCATACACCTGGAATGGTTTCTGGAGTCTCCTGCAGACTTCATTAGATCATTAACCAGTGTCTGTGTGGGGCTGTGTCCCTTCCCTGATGCTTTGTAGCCACGACATTGGGCTGTGGGAGTTTTAACAAGTCAAATGGGACTCAAAAGAGTGAGCACAAGGAGGAAGTCACCAGTGAATCATGGAGATTGGTGTGCTGTTGTGCTGCCTTCTAGCAAAAGAGAATTCTGAGTTTTGGTGTATTTTCAGAATCATATCTGTGTTTTACATTCTTCTAGCGGACCAGACCAGAAAACCTTCTACAGAAGCAATAAATATCTGTACTTTCTGACCAAGAGGGATCAATTCCTTGCTACCCCTACATGGTGACTTACCCAGCTTGTTGTATAGCAAAATATTCTTCATTACAGATTTTGAACTTCACGTGGCTGAAGAAGGAACAAAATCAGTGTCTCCATTCATCTAAGACATCTATAATCACATGACTGCTATGCAAAAATATGTGAGGCTTAAAAAAATAATTAAAAATAGTAATATTTTTGCTTCCTTTCAGATCACTAAACCCACAAACAGTTTTTTTGCAGTAATAGGCAGATAAGGGATTGGTATTTTCCATCTGAACTATTTTTGAAGAATTTATCCCTCCTTTGCCTAATTGAAAGAGTCCTGAAATTGAACCAACATGCCATACACATCAGTTCTCTGAGAAAAGTATCTCATGTCCACTTGTTTGAAGGCCTGGAACTCTAGAGAAGTTTGTATCGTGTCAAGTAAAATCCATTCTTTTTCAGGAGATCAGCAAAAGGTTTTCTCATGCTCTGTTGTGTACAGATGCCCAAGCCTCCTGCAGTGTTCTGCTTTCATAGATCTCAATGTGCTCCTTGAAAGAGGGCAATTTCAAACCTGAGGGGAACAGCTTCTCCCTTAAACCTCACAGCTGGCTGTGCTAAGAAGCCCATGTTCGAACCAAAAATAAGCATCTGCTTGAAGAGTGTATATGTGACTGGTAATGAAAAAAAAAGAAAGGAAAATGTAGGTTAAAAGCTAAGCCAGTTTGAGACTCAGTGTGGGCATTTGTTTGTGTACATCTGACAGACTTTGTACAGACAGATCTTCATCAAGAGATAAACCCTTCCAAGGAAACTATGCCCTAAATATCAATGTTTACTTTCAATTGTTTGTACTCATTTACTGAGAATAACAAAAAATTTGGCCATTTTAAGTAGCAACAGTAAATTATATATCATAGATTCATAGAATAATGTATGTTCACTGACACTTGATTACTTTATACTAATTAGTTTAGTAAGTATCAATTATATCCCTAAATGGTTTTCTGGATGTTAATATATCAGCTACGTTCCTAATTTTCCTACACATTTTGTAGTTAGAAAATGAAGCAGCAAGATTTCTCTTTCATACCTATGAGTCATCATTACATTCTCTGGTAAAATGTTATTTCAATGTAATGATATTTGCAAACACATTTAGATTGTAGTTCTCAGCATTCATGTTAAATGTTAACCCATTATATTACCTGAGGTAGAATCAGTGTGGCACAAAACCACAAAAGAGAGAAACGATCAGATAAAATTATGAACAGAATGTGTTTTATACATTTTTCTGTGTATAACTTTGGCTGACTAATTAATGGAAGTATAAAGGCTTTATAATGACCTTAGCTATTCATACGGCCTAATTAAACTCTGGTGCCATTTAGTAATGCATCACATTAGTGATTCCTCAGAATAGAAGTGGTCCCACTGGTGTTAATATAGCTGTTTGGTTGGCTTTGTGTGCCAAAGATTTTTCTGCTGAAGAATAATATTTTGCTGAAACTTAAAGCCTTGCAGGGATATGTCAAATCCAAGGAAAATTTAAGAAATGTAAAAAATAATTAGGTTTTGAACTGACACTTGGAAATTAAATGGCAATCTTAATTTAGTTTTGCATGGAGCTTTGCTTAATTTTATCTAAAAATAAATCAAACCAAAACCAATATTTATGTCAAAATGTTGACATGAAATGACAGTGATTACGTCTGGACTTCTCATGCCCATCTTCTGTTTAACTTCAAGTACTAAAATTCCCAATGTCTTCCTTGATTGTTTTGGGAAAAAGTATAAATGTTTATCATCCACAAACAGAGGAAAATGAACAACTTTTAGCTTAGTACATATTAAAAATTATTACATACATACATATATATATGACAATAATGTACCTGTTCTGCCCATGATGAGGCAGATGAAGCTAGCTGTAAGTGAATTTGTTTGCACTCCCATAGGAGTCTAGCTGCAGTAGAATTGAACCCTATGTGAATTAATTTATCCTGCTTTCAGGCTGCTTGGCAGCTTTTGGCACTTCTGCTCCTGTATTTATGGCTGGCCTGAGGATGTACATGCTGCATGACAGTGCGCAGCACAGGCATATATCCTTATTCAGTGTTTAAGCATGGGAGTAGTTGTTACTCTGAGTTGTCAGCTGGTTATTTCTTAGAGAAGCTGTCATGGGGATTGCATGCTGTGGAATTTACATTACTATTTAAAATACTGTGTGATTTTTTTTAGATTAAAGGACCCTGTTAGGTAAAATACACACCACATTTTGAATTTTGTCTTCCCTCTATTCTTAATGTGTTTTAAATTAAAATTTTTGAATTTGTGTTCCATTTGAATTACTCTCTCTGCTACCACACTTTGCTTTTGTGCTGTCTCTGGTCCTTTGCTGGTAAAAATGTGACTTCTCTTTGTTTAAAATGACTGTGTTTTGAATTTCTGAATAAATAGTTAACCTAAAAACTTGTGCTAATTGTTTGACAGGAAGAATGTAAATTCATTGCCAAATTTTCCCTTCAGAAAGTCCCATTGTATTTTCTTTTTTCAAAGAAATCTGACATTACAACTTAATGCAACTGCAAAATCTTGCAGTCTATTTTTATTGTTAATTTTTTTTTTTTTACAGTGAGGATACCTAAGCTGCCAATGAGAACTGAGGCACCTATCGTGCTGGATGCGAAGGCCTTCTTAGCTTGTTTCCAGCCCACGAAGAATGCATGAAACAAGTGAGGTACTAAACATCAGATACATGCTGAAGGGAGTGATTATTCAGACAGACTACATATGCCCACAAGTGATATCAAATGGCAAAGAGAGGAAAGAGTAACCTTCCTTATGTACACACGCACTTTCAGAACATGATATGGTAGTAAGAGCAAAGGTATATTTTAAGGTTCTGTTACCTGAGCTGGGAGTCTCATAGAATTTGTATATTTAAGACATGGCGCCATGCAAAGGGATCTAAAAGAGAGTTTAACGTGCTGTTACATCTCCTAGCACAGTGTAACTTGGTTCTAGAGATGATCCAGTCACGTCAGCATTGCACCACGGCCAGGTGGATTAGCTGTGCTAGAGTAAAGCTTTCAGAATCAGCCGGGATAAATTTACATGGAGCTGCATTGCAGCGTAGACCTAATGTATGTTGCTGTTGTATTTAGTAAAGAACTTCAGAAAATATTAATGGGGGAAATTCCATGTTGTATTTGCAGCAGAATGGAGAGTCTTCAAACTGCTTAATACCCTTTTGTGTTGAATAGCTCCAATATTTGAAGCTGCAACCAAGTGGAATCCAATGGCAATTAGGTACAAAGACCCACTCTCTTCCCGTTTTAAAGAAGCCATGGGATTTCTTGGGTCTGTGTTAACTTGTTATAATATGTCTTACTCTACTTAGAAGTCCTCTTCTGATTTTTCTTTGGGTTGTCTTTGAAGTTTCTAAATCAGGCATCAGTGGAGGAATAATCTCTTTTCCATTGTTTCCAAAAGATCGTGTAACTGAAAATTTGTGGAACTGAAGGGAGAAAAATTGATATCCTCAAAGAAAAAAGAAAAAAAAGTGCAGCAAAATCTCAAATTAAAATGTACGGAAGCAAATTTGATATAGTACATAGTAAGCTTGAGCTAAATGGACTGCTGCCAAAACTGGATATTACTTTCCTTAGGAAAAGGAGAGTCTGTTTTGAATTCTATGAACAACCCGGCAAAAGTATTACTTGTCATTACGTTAAAAGTTATAACAAGCTTACTGCAAGGAAACACTGCAGCAAGTGGTGATTCTTGTTCACTTTCTCTTGGGACAGATGGTCTGTTTGGTAAACTGGGCATTGAATAAGTACTTGCAAAACCTAAGATCTGTGGTGAATCCTGCTATTTTTTGTCTTTGTGATCTCGAGTGTGTTACTCCTCCGCTGCTCTTCCTACTTGTTTTTATGTCTCAGTTACAGAGGTACTAAACTCATGGGAACAGTGCCTATCTCTTCTTTTCCAGAAAGCTAAGCAAGACACATGGTTTTTTCTCTGTCTCTGTCAATTCAAATTTCAAAATCCCTGCCTGACTTGCCGCTCTGCAAACCTGTTTATGCTTTCCAAATCTTTGTGATCCTGCCTGTTCCTCCCATCTGCTCTCCCCTGCTTCAAGAGCTGCAGGGATGTTAGAGGACTGTGTTTCTGATCTCAGGGAAAGCTATCATTCTGCACTACTTTGGCTTGTGTCATTGGCAAAGTACTTTACTGTTTCAAGCACATATTTTGATGACTCTCTTCAATACATATTTGTTTCCAGAGCTGAATAAGTCAGAGCTTTTGTGAGTCACATAAATCAACAAGAAATCAGTGAAAGGAAAGTCTGTAAAAAGAACACTCAGGTCTGGCCAGTCTGCTTCTAGTTTTCCCAAAGTGAATATTTTATGCCTAAATTTTAAAGCTGCACTGATTTATGACAGCTCTGGAACAAGACAACCCGTTTCCAAGGAACTTTGTAATTAAGCAATGTTTAATGAAGTGTGAGGCATTCAAATATTTTTAAATTCAATCAGACTCTAACATTTCTTTTGCATCACATAGTTACAGAGAGGCTAAGGAGTTCTAAAAAATTCTGTAGGATTTTTACATGGATGGAAGAGTAAATTTCCTTTCTTACTATACACCATCTGAAAAAAGATGGTTTGTAAGAAATACTTGGTTTCCTAATTGAAAAAAAAAATCAATCTATAAACCTATCTTCAAGGATTTTACTGCCTAAGCTTCTGTTTTCAAATTATTCTTCAAAATATTATTAAAAAAACCCAACAGATATTAGCTCTACCTTTGAAAAAAAATTTTTTTAGAAGGAAATTGGGGATTAAATAACTTTTTAAAATGAGGCCTGTCATATCTTTACCATATCCCATATCTTCCCCAACGTTCTATTTAAATAGAATATAAGCTAGGGGGTTTTGTTTATTTGTTTGGGAAAAAGAGGTAATTTTCTGCTGGAATTAATGGTAGATTAATGGTGAGAGTCAGAGAAGAGACAGGGACATTATTTACATGAGATCTCCTTATAAGTGCTGGTACTAGAGAACTTATTCTAAGGGATTTATATTAATGGGATGTCATACGCAGCAAGGAATAAAACACATACTTAATGTGGGTAAAAGCACTGAAATAAAATGGAGAGAGGATTAGATCAAGCTTGCAATTACTTTTGTCTGACAATAGCTAATTTTGCAAAGTACTTGGGGAAAACAAGATTGGATCATAAGGATTTAAGCCAGCTACAGTTAAATGCTTGCAAATGAACCTTCTTAGTTTCAGTAACTTTTAAAGGATTGATTTATATTTAGTTGACATATGTATACCTATGCATAAATGCACAGATACATGCATGATTAAAGACTGAAAATACAGCCAAGAGAAAATGATGGGCCACTTTACTTAAATGATATAAACGAAATTCCTTTGAAAAAAGATCAAAAATCTGATTTGTAAAAAACTTTAAAAAAACATCCTCTGAGATAATGTAAGTGGGTTTATTTTCCCCCAGAAAATGTAGCCAAGGATTTCTCAGTGAAGCTGAGAGGCAAGAAAACTTTAGTTAATAATGTCGCTCACTGAAGAGAGCTCTTGGATTCTAGATGTGATTTTAAAACTAAGGTTCAGAAGCTGATTAAGGACCAGAATCCCTGACTGAGTTTCTGATTAACATTTTGAACGTGGAGAGCAATAGTCAGTCTCTGCATAATTACAAAATATAGACATCAAAGAAGAAAAATGCCTTTGAGTGATCTATTCTATCTCTTTATGAAAGTAAGATTATATTTTTAAGCTGGCAGTTACAAGGGTTTTTCCAAATGTAATTCTGAGGGTTCCCATTGATAGAGTGTAAACTGTTTCTGTTGGAAAGATATTCCATGACCTAAAGGGTCTTTTTGGAAAATTTTGCTCTTGCATTGACATCCACGAATCTTTCCCCCTTTCTGTCTCAGGTGATCTCTCTTTACACTTACTGGTTGCCTTTACATTCATATTAAAATATTAAGGGAAGAGTGAAAAAAGAAAAGACCTAAAAACATACAGAGTTTAAAAATATTTTAAAAGACCAAACCTGCATACAAATAAAAAAAAATGCATTAATTTTTTTTTTTAACGTTTGACTCATAGGAAGGGACACATTACGTTAGAAACATAATAATTTCCTTATATTTAGTGAAAGCCTTCCTTCCCTTCCTTCCCTTCCTTCCCTCCTTCCTTCCTGTTCCTATTTTAGCATAGGGTCAAAGTTACACATTGAAAGCAAATCAGGGATCAAATTTAAATTATCACATATCTAGACTCATGTGAAAACTGTGTCCAATTGTGAAATTTTCTTCTGCTCTGAAATGTCTTCCTAATATTCTGTTAAGCAATTTTCTGATGCTTCTTGAATTTAAATATGTCAAGGAACAGCTTCTTACACAGTGAATAAGTAATGTTTTTTAATTAAGCAATGTTAATCTTTCATTTATGTAAATAAAAATGCATATTCTAGCTTAAGTAACTACATTTGCCTTATATTTATTTCCTTTGGAGTTTAGTATGTGCATTATTCTCTCCCAATTGCCTTAATATAATGTATGAAGCCACACAATGTAAAAAGAAGCCAAACATTTATCCGCAGAAGTAGCATATTTTTTAACACAGCTATACACCATATATTGCTTTTTATTTTCAGGTTTTATTTGCAACCATGCAACAATTGTTGCAGCCATGATCTGATTGGCTTGTATATTTAGGTATAATAATCAATGTATATTCTATCTGTGCATACATTTCTATTTTTATTCTGATCTGTCATACAGGCTTGAGAGACATCTTTTATCACGTGCCCTCATGGTTTGGTTCTTTGATACTTTCCCAGTAATCCCTCATTCCTCACTGAATTTGCTTTTTTTTGGAAATTCAAAAGAGAGTACCTTGCTATATTTGCAAGACGTTGAAGAGCTTTAGACCTGCAGTTTGTGTCACAGAAAAGGTGTTGCAAATCTTGTTATGGGACTCCTGATGTGCAGACTCCCAGCTGTTTTCTCAGACAATAGTTTTGCTACTTACTTTTGATCTGCCAGCTTCAAGATTTTCTCAATAGTCTTCTCAAAAAGAAAACTGAAGGTATAAACATCAGCTGTTCTCACCACATTCTTTTGGCAGAGCAGTTTCATAAAGTCTGACACTTGGCTATATTTTGTTTTTCATTTGCTGTAGGTGGTTGTGTAAATTAGTTGAAAAAGACCAGGTAAAAGTGAGATCCTTTGAATGCACCTTGAAGATGTCTGTTTCTTTCCAGTATTTCTGCTGCTCTCCAGTAGTGCCAGTAGTGTCTGAGAACACGGTGTGAAAAACCCAAAATACAAATGAGTATGTGTGTTTAGTGTATACTTATCCAAAATTTGAACTGTTTAGAGTTTAGGAAAGCTGACATACATGAAACATGCACACTTTTAAATGCTTCTCAGAAAACATTGATTATATTTCATAGGACAATGACTGTGTTAATTAGACACAGGACTGCTGACAACACTATAAAATTAGCAGGCATGCAGACATGTTCCACATGCGATTTGCTTGGTGTTGATACCAGCATAGCATTCCTCCTGGCAAAAGTGAGCTTGGAAGTTATATGCTTTTCATAGATGTAATCACAGAAGCTCCTATTTCCCTCTGCTCTTCCTGGAAGTCATACAGGTGTTAATTGACAGAAGGGAATTCTGTTGCATTAAGCATGAAAGCCTCCTTCAAGAGGAAAGAGACAAACATCAGTAAGTTCTGTTTCAGCTCCACGCACAAGTGCAGTCACTTGAAGGCAGCATCCGCTCTCCATAGTGGTGACTAAAACGACACTTTATTTTCTAATAATTAATGTCATTTCTGTAGGATCCAATATAAATTTATCAGAAGAGCAGCTCCATCTGAAGCAGTTGATAGTCATCCATATTAACTGGAGAATTGTCAGTGATATGAGATTTTCTAAAATTTAAATGAGAGATGTCAAATCTTTTAAATCAGGGGAGACAAATGTGTATTGTCATGGTATAGACTGCTAGACAAAACACTAGAGAAAACTTACATCATCTCTAGATGATTCTCTGCTTTTTGCTTGTATGGGAAAGAGTGATGATATTTTGGAAGCATGGGCAATTTTGTCTAAATTATGGAGGATATTTTTTATAGTCTTTATTTTCCTAATCATAATGACAGTAGGGTTCCCTTATTCTGCTCATTGGGGAGTAAATGGAAACAACAATCCAAATGATACTCAAACTCTTATATTTCATTGTTCCTCTCACAATAATCTGTTATGGATGTGAAACATAAGACCTATTGATCTGACTGAGTTCACAGACATTTTCCTTACAGAATAATTCATTTGTTGAAGCACTTAGGTTTCATTCAGGAAAAGAATGCCATTCTCTGCAAATATTGCAAGATGACACAGGCAAAATGTTTCCTATCCCAGTTTCAGCACCAAGAAATAGGTAGGCTGCTTCTGCTATAAGTAAATGTACTTTCTAACCAACAATGACAAGCCATTTTCACCAGTAACATCACTGTTAATGTTTGCTAGAACCTTGATGTATTAAACTTCAGCTTTGCTGCGAGTATCTATGATCTGTTACAGAATTTTGGAGATTGGACAAGTGCATTTGTCTGAAAATAAGGGTTGAAATAGTTCATTCTTATATACTATGAAGCTGTATTTTCAGTAGGTATGTTTTGCATTGCTGTTTGTTTTGATTGTGTATGACAATGTGCAAAACAGTAAGGGATCAAAATTGCTACCTGCCTTTCTAATATCTAAATGCGTATAAATATTTTGACATGAGGAGCAGAGATTTTAAAATGCTAAGCACTACAGCAAAATGGATTAGCCTTTCGTAAGGGGAGCTTCAAATTGCAAGTGCCAGGGGGTTAATGGAAAGCAGTGTGTCATATTTCCTGATTTACCCTTTCACTATCTTGTCCAAAACACCTGGGTAATGTGTTGCTCATAAATTATAATTCAATAAGCATACTTTGAGTTTCAATCCTTATTCTTTTCAAAAGTTTCAAATAAACTGTAAAGAAATTCTGGCTATGTGGAAAAGTGCTCTGCTTTTGTTGGTGCTATAGCAACAACCCATGGGCAGAATGAACATAAGGTTGAATTGATCAGCCTTTTTGATAACCTCAGAGTAGTTGAAGATCTAGAGATACTCTAACATTTTACTAATAGACTCGTGGAACCAAATGTATTAATTTTGAATGATTTTTTAATATTTATCTCTTTTAGTTTGCTGGGAACACAAAAACATTTTGTGTGAGACTGTTTGAATAGTATGGTAGCTTTAGTATTTCATAAACAGAGTTTACACATATGTGACATAATACACTTGGATTTCACCCTCTCTTTCTGACACTCTCTGACTGCAGTCTTCAGCTCTGACAGCAGACAAGCCATGGAAGATGACTGGCTTGGAAAGGATTTACCATGCCTCTTGTCAGCTTTGCAGATGGCTGTGGATGCTGTGCTGCCCTGGCTGAAAGACCTCAGCCACAGCAGCACATTTGTAGCCTTTTAAAACTGGGATATGATGAGCTGGAATCAAAGGGTTAAAACACATTTCTACATCTTAAGAAATATTTATTAGCTTCCCCCATCTCTTGGGCAGAGGCAAAGCTGTATGGGAGGGAAGAGGTACTGCATATTGGTTGTGGTAGATTGCCCTTCACACAAAGCAAGTCTTTGTCAGGGACAGGGCTGTGTCTCCCTCTCTCTGTACCTGACCAATATGCCAAGTCTCAAGGATTTCTAAGGGCCCCATAATTTATAGCAGATTATCAGATTCTGCTTTGTGTCAGCTAATGATACTACTTTCATGTTGTGGTTCCGGACAGGACAGGGTTGATTTTTTGCAGTAGCCCAGAGAGGGCATGTCCTAGGATGAGAAGGTTATTCTGTACCACCTCATGTCATTGCTGGGGGCAGGGAAAAGGGACTCTCTTCTGGGGAGAAGGGGGTCCTGCCAGTCAAGAAAATGTGGTGGAGAGAGCTGTCCAGTGTTTTCTGTTATCCGGGAGTTTTTCTGTGTGAATCATTTATTTTCTTATACCTTTTGTCCTTAATATTGTGGCTGTTACTCTCTGTTTTCTTATCTTATTTCTTTTTCCAGTAAATTATTCTTATCTCAACTCGTGGTCTTTGGTGCCTCCAATTGGAGGGAGGAGAGGGAGTGGTGGATGGTTTTAGTGGGAGTACTATATCGGAGAATACGATTCCTAAACCATCACGTCTCCCCATCTTGTTCCCGAGGAATATTTCTGCCTCTCCACTCATCCCATTTCCCTCACCCTTTGCTAGTGCCCCACCTTGCCACTCGATTGAGTGGTGTTTTCTTTCCAGCTATAACACCAAAAAAGGACTAGGGAAATGAAGCAAGGGAATGTTTTGATCTATGTAAATTCTCAAGATCAGATTCCCAGGAACGTTCTTGCCAGAGACAGATGGTGTTGCTACCACCAAGTGTCTTGTAAATTGTTGAGCAATTACTCTGAGTGAGATTACTTGCATTTCCATCTTCACATACTATGTTACTCATATCCTTTAATACAAGATTTTTTTTCTGGCTGTTTGGTATTAGATATAGCATACAGAATTTATATATAATATTTCTAACTGTTTTTTCACCTTCTTGTATTTTGATTGATTTTTAAAATCAGTCAGTTCACTGTTTTACTTTCTGATCTTTTCATTCTGCTCCTTTTTAAAATGAATAACAGGATATTTTCTTTGATGTTGCAATTTCTACCCTATCTCAATTTCCTCTGCAGCTCTTCCAAGAAAAAAAAATTAAACTATTTTCCTGATGATGAATTCACTAGATCTGCTCTGCCTTTTCAAAGAGCTTTGTAGCTCTCCAAAGAAATGCCAGACAAACAGAGTTTTTGGAAGTGAATTTAATAGGAGACACAAAGAATGCTGACAGTCTCAGTCACAAAGAAATTCATGGGATTTTGGTCATTAATTTTCTGTAAGGGCACTATTTTGTGCTGGTATACAAGAAGTTCTGATCCAATAACTATCAGTAGATGAAGTTGCGTTAATTTTGTTCCAAATGAAACAGCAGTTCAAGGTTTCAGCTGCACCTCACAAAAATGTCTAAATCCAAAGGCTTTATTTTACCATGATCTTTTTGTTTCAAAACACCCTTTATTTTTGTATTTTATTTTTATACAAAGGCTGTGTTGATTTTTTTTTCTGTTGTGGTTTTTTTTTCCCAATTATTAGTTTATCATATCAGGAAACATCATGTTATTAATGCATCCTAATGTGAGAGCATCCATGTCACTACATAACCCTTGAGCAGTCCTATCTTACATTCTGATTCTCTAGCTGTAATGTTTTCTCTGGTACATATCACTTTGAGAACTCTGCAGCTCAGTTAAAGATTGCTAAGCCAAGAGAAAAGGGTAAAACCTGAGAATGTGGCAGCACACATATTGAAAGGAAAACTAGAATGCCCTCAGGCATCAGTGCCTCTAAACCTCTCCTGGCTTGTTATATTTAGTAATTTGAAAGTTGCATAGTATGATAGCTTTAGTTAATTTATTAAATTTAAATGTGTCTTATCATGACTGGACAATAATTCTTTCTCAGTATCTTGCAGTGAATCCTTCCCTGAGTATTTATTGCATACAAATTTGGTGGCTACAGGCTGTAAGTTTCCACCATTAGGTATAGAATAAGACTCCTCTCATCAAAATCTTTCTCATATCAATTTTTCTGATTGAATTATGATGGTGATGTTGAAAGTGAGAACACATCACCTCATTGACCAACATGGAGAAGACACATAACTGCACCAGACAGTCAGCCTTGATGGTGGGGCAGATATCAGTATGCTGTCCAGATAATTAAAGACATTAAGCACAGCTAGACTGGATTTTGTGTTTTTTCCGCTTTTAGTAGAGATCTACTTTCTCTGCTGTTTAGCTTGTAGGAGCTCATAGATAATATTCCATCTTCGCCTTTACTCTTTCTGCTATATTTACATTAATAATACTGAAAACTTTATCAGACATTGTTCAAAGCCTTATATAATAGTATCTGTATAATACATATATATCTGTATTATATTTATTAAAACATAGCATTTTTTTCTCAGGTATCTAAAGCATTTTTGGTAGAGCAATTAGCTCCAGTACTTCTGTTTTGTTTTCTTTTTAGCTTAATGTTTTGGGGTTTTTTTGTTTTGTGGTTTAATCTTTTTCTGCCTCTGGAACTCTTCATTATATAAAATTTAAAATGCTCACTACATTTACTCTGTGATATACACTAGCTTTTATTTGGCTTCTTATACCTTACTGTATTTGTTTTGATGCTACATAGGAAATCCTTGTTTATTTTTCTAAAGCACTTTTAAAGATTTTTCTGCCTCATGCTTTATGGGGTTTTAAAGACCTTTTTTAATAAAAACAACAGATCTCATATTTCACTTTTTTTTCCCCCCCCAAAATTCTGGCCAGCCTGAGGGAACCTTTCAAAGAATGGTGAATAGACTGAGGCTATGATTGAGAAGTTTTCATCCTTACCCTCTGGGGGTTTGCAGAACTCACCAGATCACTCTGATCTCTTTCAAAAGTATTGGAGAAAAGTAATTTTTTTATAATACAATTTCTGATCCTACAGAGACATACATAATTCAGTACACAGAGCAAAGAGGTGGCGACCACAGCTTTTTTTAGAGCTGCTGAGGAACAACATATAGACCAAGATAACTTTTTGAACTTCAGTCTTAAAAGCCAAAGCATCTATTACGTATTATTCTTACAATTTAAAAAAAAATTTCCTTTCTTTTTGACAAACTGTACTTCCACATTCCTAATGAATGGCAGGTCACTGACTAGATGTAAATCCTTTGGTTTCTGAAGACTCAAGGAATCTGTGAAAAAAGAAGCTGGCTATCATCCTTCCAGATAGGACGGGGCTGTGCTCTATCCTCATCATCTTCCTCATGTACTTGGCAGTGTTCAGGGAGAAAATGAACATTAAAATAAGCTATGAATTTAAGGCTGAAAGCCAACATTTCATGTAGATATTTCTCGGTGTCTAAAATTAGTATGTGCTCTGTTTTACCCATTTTGATTAGGGCCTCTCAGAACCACTGCCTCGGATATCTGAGGAAAGACACTTCCTGAACATCACAGACATCCGAGGCTGGACTCAATGCTCAGCAACAGTGAACCCTAAGCTAATGTAACTGACAGAGATCAGTTGGCTTAAGACAATATGAATAATATTTTTAAGCAAAAGCTGATATTTTCATGGGATCATGTGAGGGCTGTGCTACTCTTTAAAGCAAAGAATAATAGATATTGTAAAAAAAGTAAAACAGAAATAGAAATGGAATTATGGAATGGTTTCCATTGTGCTCAACAAGGAGAAACTGACAATTTGTGTAAACCACAGAAAATGTTATTATAATTATCTGTGATGATGGTGCAAATAGTTTGTACTGGCCACAATATTCAGACTCGCACAAAGTTTTCTTGCTCCTCACATCCATTTCCCACCATGATAAATATCTACAATGTAGGCAGAAATTCAGAAAATGAGATGTACGGTATAACCCCAGGGAGATTAAATTTATCCAGAAAAGTAATCACAGACCAGAACATTGTTTATAGATAGCTTGCATGAGACCTTAATAAAAGAAAATTACACTATAGACAGAACGAAGTTTGCTTTAATTAAAGCTCAAAGATCAGCATTATGTCTAGTTTTAAATGGAGGAGATGGGAAACTGTTATCATTGTAATTCTGAGGATTTGAATTAAAGACAAATGAAACCAGCAACCCAGGATTTTTACTGAGACTACTAAATTTCACTCACCAGTGACAAAGATTATCCAGGACTTGGTGGCTCTGACCGTAAAAGTTTTGAGTAGCATTGGGACTGCAGCTATAGTAATGAAGGACATACAAAAGTAAAGTTCAAATTTAGGATTTTTCATGGTAGTTAAGGTGTGTAGCATCTGTTGAGAGTAGTCATAGTAACAAGGTTTTGTAAGCGCTTTTTTTCCATGTGTCACCAAATATTGCTGAGATTAAATGGAAAAATCCCTCTTTACATACATTCAGCAGCTGATGACTAGCAATATCAGTGTCTGCTGATAGGACTTTTTTTCTTATAAACACAAGAGAGCCCTGCTATAGTCATTGTTATGTTAAATACAATGTACCTGGTCTAGCAATGCATGTAACTACATGTTTACCTTTCAAAATTCACACCTCTACTGTACAGCATCAAGGCCTCAATGCACGTTTATTCGAAACTCCTCTGAAATCATGGAGCACTGGCACCTTGATTTGGTAAAAATTTATGCGTGTCAAAGCTCCAGAGCTTCAAGGCATGAGTGTACGGGTTTAAGGTTAAGTTTGCGTCGCTCCTGCAGTTCACATGAAAAACCATCCTAGCGCCATTGGCAAGGGCAAGATATCAATCACTCTGCTTCACGTGGGGGCACAGGAGTAGGCATGTGTGTGTAAAGCTCAAACAACAATTCTTCCCCTTTTGACAGCTCTAGTGGAAGTATAGCTCAAATACTATGTCCAGTTTTAGCATATTTTTCCACAAGGCATGGGCCTTTTAAGCAAGTCACAAAATAATGATCAAAGGTCTAAAAATTGTGTGTAAAGAAATATTAGAAGAAATGAGATTGTTCATTTTAGAGAACTTGTCAGGAAGGCAGAGTAATCAATTTTCAAATGTTGCTATAGAATAAATGAAAGTGAAAAATAGTACTTTCTGTATGAAGGATGTTGGACATATAATAATCAATTAAAAAAACCCCAAAATACAGCTTATAAAATAAAAAAATTATAAAAAGAGCTAAATACTAAAGTAAATTGACTAGGAAGGTTTTGGAATCTTCTGCCATTTAAGGTTTCAAAAGACAAGCTGGGTAGATGTCCCTCTGGTGTTTATGTAGGGGAATAATTATGAAATATCAATTTACTTCCCAAAATGACATGTACGTTAGGAAGTAGAGCTCAATTTGAAAAGCTGTGTGGTTTTGTTCCAGGCTAAATTTCAGCAGATACAGCCTTGTCTGGTTGGGCTTTTAAGTGATCCTTAAAGTTTTAAGTTAAGTTATCCTGCAGTAATTCTTGGGGAGGGAGAGTGAGCACAGAGACCGTGGTGACCCTAAGGGACAGGTAGGGACTGCCAGTGTGGTTCAACAGTGGAGACAGGCTTAAGCTGAGGAAAGAAAACAGCAGCAGTGAGCTTTTGGCTACAAAAAATGAGGGGCTGTTGGACTAGGTTGCATCCCATGGTCGCATCTAATTGTATGATGCATGAACATTTTCCATTAAAAAAAGAAAAAACTTTGGGAAATTAATTTGGGGCTGTGCAAGCAAAATATTAATACTGTACTTCCTTTCATTTGGAATTGTCAAGAAGTACAACTTTATAGAACACTGCTATTAATTACATTTTTCTTTTAAGTAAATATTTTAAAAGTAAAATACAGGTTGTTAAGCCTGCAAAAAAATAAATTTTAAATTTATCAGGTGTTGTAGGGTGCTTTTTCATTCCATATTATTAGAAAATAAATTCTACCAAGAAATAGAATTCCATAAATAAGGACTTTTGGTAAAAAATTGAGTTTGTTTCATTTTTAAATCTAAGCTGTTGATACCTCTAGATACGTCACAAATACTAATAGCAAGGGCAAGACACATTAAGCATGTTGTCGGAGTAGTTTCCCAAAGCAATTTTGCTGTAGTCTGGCCCAAAGCCAAAAGGAAATTTATCAAATAGATTAAATGGTAAAACTAATGGTAGCACTTCAGACCTCAGTCTTAAATGGCAAATAAAGGTTCCAGAGAAAATTGGAAAGTTCATCTGTAAATGGTGACTACTTAAATATGCAGTATGCCTACAGCAGCCCTTTAATATAGCTATAATTAAGACATATGGAGGAAAATGTATATTCACTCTTTCAGCAATAATAAAATTAATAGTCAGTTGACATTTTCAATAAATAGCACTGGCCAGCGTCAAGGAATAAGCAACAGACAGATTTCTTTAATAAGATGACGTACCAAAAGATTGTGAGATCAGAGAAACTCCTCCAAGTTGATTTTTTTCCCCTTCACATTTTAAGTCACTTCTAATTTCTTGCCATTTCTTTTCTCAAGGATACCAGATATTTCTTTTTCTTCTGTTTCTGGTCTGTTCTCCATCATTCTCAGGTGAAGCCATTTGATCAAATTTATTGTTCGCTTTGCAGTCACTTCTTTGACCATTAGAAGTTTCCACTAGAAAGTCTTATTCCCTGTAATGGGGGCATCTTTTGGGAATGATGCACTTTATGAGTTACTTCCAGGAATGTCCTTGGGCATAATGCTTCCTCCCTTCCATATTTGCTCACACTTGGCTTTGGAACCCATACTTCCCAAACAGAAGACTCCAGTCCTTGTTGGCCTCATAGCATCTCCCCCACTGTCCTTTCGCATTCCCAGAACTGGATGCTACTCTTTTGGAAGTGCTGAAAATCCTGTCAGGTTTCACTCCTGCAACCCAGAGAACTAGGTTTAATACTCTGCGGATTCAGGTTCCAGATTTTATCTGCCAGCTATCATCTTCATAGTTTTCTTTTGCTCTCTACTTTTTTTCTCCCTGGGTCTTTCTGATTCTGTCTTTCTTCATGGAAGCTGTCTTTTTTTGGCATCTGATTTCCTTTTATTGCATCCTATTAATATTCTGATTTTCCCAGAAAGTCTGGGACAGAAGGGATCTTTAAACTGCATCTGATCTTAAAAAAGCAGGGAGAAAACAGAAGTGATGAAGACAAATCTGATGGATTGAAGCAACCTTAGTACCAGGACACTGGAAATACAAAGAACAGGTAAAAAATGTTGAAAAAAAATACTAAAAATATGACTGAGTGATGATGATGTTTGTCAGAAAGTCTCCTTAGAACCAAGTCAGCTACTACTGAAATTAATTTTGCTCCAGTGGAAACTGGAATGGACTGTTTGCAGCCTAAAAAAGAAAATTCATTGGGGTTCTGGTGAAAAAGTGTATATATTATATTGCAATTCTTTCAGAGTCCTGCAAATATTTATAATACTTTATTGTTTTATGTTATTCTGGCTGTTTTTGCTTTTTGGTTTTTTTGCGGTTTTTAGCAACGATAGCAAAGGAATTTGTCTAAAGCAATGTCACTCATTATTATAGTTGGTGACAATATTTGCATTTGGAAAACTTTGTTTCATGTCTCATTTACATGTGTGTAATGATGTATCTTGAAATGTCTGTGATATGTGGATATACACCTGCATTGTCTGCTGACAAATGCACTGCACATGAAATATTTCTTCTCTATCAAAAAGGGGCTGATTTCAAAAACTATAAAAACCCAATAAACATTTATATGGTATTATCTCTGAGAGGCTGCTTTATTTTTATGTTCTGCCTCATATGGGGCAGAAGCTTAGATTTCCTTTGCTGTCTTTTGTTTGTGCTGTGATCTGTCACTGATACTGTGTTGTGAATTAAGATGTCTGCTATATAACACCAGTCAGAATGCAGGATGTCACCAAAAGAGGTAAAATGCAAGTTTGCCATTCAGGGAGCAGTATCTCTGAATCAGAGGCTTGCTGTCAATTCATAAAGGCAGTGAATTGTGAAGGTAAGTTTTATATGGATTGCTGATAGGCAATTTGAACATGCTACAACTGGAGACAAATTGTTACATGGATAGTGGAAAAATAAAATAAGAGGATCACTAATAATTTAAATGATGGAAGATGCTTTGATCCATACAAAAAGAAAAATAAAAAGAATTGAAACTTCAGCTTCTGTGAAATGCCTTTACTGATGTCATTCAAAAGGGTTTCCTTTTTATAATGTGAAGTTACAGTTTAGAGAGGTTTTGGTTTCATTCTTAAGGCTTCATGTTGCCATTGTGTATGTACTTCTGGACCAATACTGGAAATTTAAGCATTTGGGGTTTGAATAAATTAAAACCTAAAAGTGTTTAACATGAGAAGTACTGCAGCCCATGCAATGAGGTCAGTCACCATGAGAATGCTACAAATTTCGTAACAGTCCTGGTTATTTTTGGATGAAGTGTGAAGGTTTATTCAGATATACTCACATGTCTAGTAAGGGAGCAGTGACAAGTGATTGCAAGTGAGGCATTCAGGGGCTTCTCATCTCAGCTGATGTTTGAATATAGCTCCACAATGTTCTGCCGCAAGTTAGAATAGAAGGTGTAACAATTGGTCTGCCAATGAAAAAGATATTCTTGATTATCTTGCAATTAATCTGACCTAGATAATGTGATAGGAATAATTTAGATAGATCTTAGTGCTGATTGAGATGAAGAGAGGGTCAGAAAGAGGCTCAGAAAGCCTCAGGGGTTCTTTTCTGGGGGAAAGAGACATCACTTAGATGATGTTTTCATGCCTTTGTGTGATACATTGTGTACCTCCAGTGCTTAAAGAAAATTACTAATAGACAGATGAGGAGTTTTAGAGGATATGTGAAGGCAACATAAATTGAGTAGGGAATCAAATGCATGCAGAGGATCCAATTACAGTTTTTGATTCCCTAAATATACCATTGCTGTTGCAGAAATACAGAGGAATTGGCAAGGTTAATTGGTTCAGAGATTGAACAAAAGGTTTCTGCTTGAAATATGAATCTTTGGATCAGCTGGCTAGATGGCCAGACTGTAAAGTCATAAATTTTAATTACTTTTGCTCCTATGGAGTTTGTAGAAGACCTAATCCCAATTTCTTTATGCACCAAAATGTCTAATAACTTCTGTACAAGTGAGTGTGCAGAGAATGCACAATCAGACCTGGAATGATTATACAGGGTTGGATCTTGCTGCTGTTTTCTGTGCTATGAACTGACTGTTGATTTAATTTAACCTGGAAAAATTATGTGACTGAATTGATTAGCTCTGCAATTTTCTGGACTTACACACTGCACTGTGTTCTTTCTGTTTCTTTCAGCTCAATTACTACAATACAGTTTTGTAAGGTTTCCTTGAGATGACTTTTCTTGAGGACTAAGTTAATAAGTCATGCTAGCAAAAGAGGGGAAAAGAAGAGTAACCTAAATTCTGGTTGTTTAACCATTGTTTACATGAATATTTTTAGTTTTCCCTACACAATCAAAATATTTTATGCTAATGTGACTGCTTTCATACCTGTGCTATCACCATTCCTCCTTGTATTGTTTTGTCTAGGAACTTTTTGTAACGTAAGGAGAAATTCTGTGCATTTTTTAAGACCAGAGTAGATATTGCAGATAACACACATAGTGGAGAGTGTGAGTTAGCGAGTTGTTAGGCTGATGATCATCACCTGCAAAAGGGGCATGATGTGTTTTTGCTGCCTATCAGTTGGCTGCAGAGGGGTCCATGCCTACTGCTCCCTGAAATATTTGTGTTGTCATCTACAATTCCCTGAGTTTTGCTTTACCATGTTTTGCATATTCACATCTCTTTTTTATCACTTGATGCCTTGGGCTTGTCATGGGACTGTGAGGGCCATGGTGGCTCTCACCACCCCAGTGAAGAGAAGGGCAGCTCCACAGCTCTCCCTCACAGCTTAGAAGTCTCCTCAGAGATCAGAGCCAAGGCTGCACAGCAGGGCCACACCAAAACAGGTGCTGGATGACAGAGAGATGAACACCCAGGAAATGGAAGATTTCCATGAAAACCTCCAGGTTGTTGGCAGGTGACAGTACTTATCTTCCTCCCAGCCACCTGCCCTTGGAATTTCCTTGTGATAAAACCTATTTTTGAAACTAGGGTCAGTTTAGGGAGCATTAGCTAGAGATGGATATTGGGTGTCACCTGGCACCCATGATCTGCAGACCTCTGTCCATCTGCATTAGAAACACACTCACTGCAGTCACCACACATGAGTTTATTTCTTTTGTCCATCTAATGCTGTAAAAGTGGCTTTTGTATATTAATTTACAGCAGCTTCCTCTCTCTATTTGTATGACATCTTTAGACTTCGTTATTTATATTTTACTTTTTTTTCCCGTTCTTTGTCAGGAGCCTTCTTGTTTCAGGCAAAACTAAGTAACATTTCCTGTTCCTGAGGTTGCCAAGCAATCTCCTTGATACATACCTTTTTTCAGTTACTTATAACTCAGCCAGACTCTAGCTGTTTGTGATGAATTTTTCCATGCCAATTTCTGCCTCCAGCTGAATCTTTGCATCAAAATGTTTCAAGCTTTTCTGAGAATGATGCTAGGGGAAAATAGGTTGTTTTGTTCATATGATTCAGAAGCTTTGCTTTGAAATAGTAAAATATCTTTTATTTGAAGGAAAGGGAAGAAATGAGGAAGGAGCAGAAAGACCGCAAAATATGAAATAAGTGTCTTTTTCTTTCCAAAAATGCTGCTGGACCAAAAGTTAAGGACAGAGATTCAGATTTTGGAAGATAGAATCCTGGGAAGGTATATTGGGCAATCAGGAAAATGTCCAAGGAGTGTGTATGTGAAGTTGCACCCGGGAATGAGTAGGGGCATAATGTGACAGATCGGAGAGAGACCCAGAACAGATAGACCTGTTGTCCAAGGGAGTATTTGGAGCCAGGCATCTGGGCGGAGCAGGGTGTTTAGGCAAGGGTACTGAGATAGGAACAGCCTCTGGAGTCCTGGGATGCTCATTGTGGGGCTGGGAACATGGCAGCTGGGATTTAATAAAAACACTTGCTTATGGGGTTTCATTGCATGATCACTCACTACTTTTCCATAGCACCCCAGTGTCATTCATTGTGCAGAAGGCATCTCTCCATGCAATTCTACATTCTGTTAAGTAAAGGAGAGTCTTGTTTGCAGGCTGCTAATCTCCTTACTTTATTTATGTATTTAATTTCATAAGCTGGAAATAGTCACAAACGCCACAGAAACTGTGCAGCATCTTGCAATCCAAATTTTCTGCAGTAAAAACAAGTTAATGTAACAAGCAGTGAAAACAAACTCTGTCTTCTATGTCATCCAGAGCCTGAGGTAGCATTGGAACTGGTGTTCAAAATGAAGGCAGTGCTAGAAATCAATCTAAAGCAATTGTAAGATTCTAATTAAAATTCATTATAAACAAGAACAAAAGAGAGGATTTTTTTCTCTTCACAATTCTCTCATGCTCTCATGCTTCCTTTGCCTTCTTAGGGATGTTTTCCTCTTTCTTATTTTATTCTTCTGCCTCTTATTTAAATACAGAGACTGATTTAACTAAAGCTGAGATTTCATCTTTTGTAACAATACTGTGACCCGTGACCAGAAGGGCAGCTAACAGCACTGACTTAAAGAACCTGACTCTGGCATCTGCCCGGTTTTGAAGGAGCTGATAACACTGTTTGATGTGTTTGGCTTTCTTTAACAGTAAGTTTGCAAATAGGAGTCTACAGCTCCAAGTGAAAATATTTTTTCCTTTTCTTTCGTCTTCAATTTCCTTTGCAACATTCTTGTCCTTCCTTCTAGAAATAACAGAATTATTTTATTTTTGTTCCCCAATAAAGAATAGTATTTCTGTAAATTGACCAAGCAGGAAGTTTTCTTTCTAAATATCTGTACAGTAAAAATAAGGGAATAAAAGATACTATTAAAAAGAAATCCCTTGGTAAACAAGTACTCTAAAACCTCTGTATTCACTACTTGAGCCTTTTTTGACAACCTAATGCTGTCCTATCATATGATCATTGACAGCTTTGACAATTTAGCCTCATTTAGTCCTTCAAATAAACACAGGAAGAGAAGGCATAGCAGTCAGTTGAATCAATTGAATTGCACTCTAAAAATTGGGGGTTTTGTTCCTGGTTTGTCAACTGACCCTTTCAATTAATCAAGAGATTAAAAAAACTTTTCATCTACTGTGTAGTCTTTGGTTGCTGAATGTTTGACTCTATATCCCAAGAGTTGATCTGCACATGGGCTGAGTGTCTCCAGTGCGACTGAAAGTGATGTAAAATGCAGTTTGAACATTTAAACGTCCTATATAATATTAAATTGCTTTGAAAAATCATGACCTCTTTCAGAGTTTGCATTCTGTATCTCTGTTCTACGTTTTCTCATTTGTAGGAATGAAGCTAATATTTCCTCTATCTCAGATTCATTCACCCTGGTAATGGCTGGTAACGAAGACAATGATTATTCAGAGTCAATTGTAATTTTCTGCAGCAGGCGAGATGGATCAGTGGGCTCTGTCTTTTTCTCAGGGGGTATGTCCTTATTTCAATAACAGTCATCAGCATCACCTTCTTTGATAAACCCAGACAAGGCAAGTGACACATTAAATTGGTCTACAGCAGTTATTTTATTTTGTGGATTTGCAGATACCCAAAAATTTTCCAGCAGAAGTACAGATATGTGGACTGAACCAAAGCCTTTTGAAAAGAGAAACTTTCTCACCTTTGCTTACCCTTCATGGATGCATTAAAAATTGTTGACAGTCTTGCAGAGGTCTCTGGGCTGCAGGTTAAAAGCAACTTTATAGGCACTGAACTTTCTAACTCAGCTCTCTGAAGACATGAGGTTTTCACTGCTGATATCTGCATTGTACAAGTTCTGGAGATAAAAGGAGATTTTTTATGGAGAGCTCTTCCTCCTGGACATTCAACCTGCTTTAATATATTTATTTTTAAACCACATTTGGAATACTTTTATGTTCATTTAGTGCATCTTATGTTCATTTAGTTGTCCCATTAAAATCAGAAGCATGTAAAATGAATGTTGGGAACTCTACACAATATAAAGAATTAACCCTAAATATAGCTTGATATATATATATATAATGGAACAGCATTCATTCAAATATGGTTCCCAATGACTGTCCTGCTACCTATACATATCAAAGGACAGACTACTAGGAATAGATCCTAATAATATATTAGCTGAAATGGCAGTCCCATTTGGCCATCAATTGCAACCTACCTGGAAAACACAAATGTGCTTTAAATAAATAATGCTAGAAGGGAAATAAAGAAAAACAAAAATGCTATTGGTGCTACAAATTGGAGAAAGGATTAAAAGTCTAGTGAAACAGCTCTATTTTTCAGTCTCATTTAAATTATTCATTGTGCTGGACCTGCAGAAAGAGTGACAAAGCACATGGGATAAGGTTTAATTAGCCCAAATCTTTATTAACTTCATTCATCTGGGAGTTATCTGGCAGTAATTTGTGCAGTATAGGTTATCATGCCATTTTCACTCTTTATGACCTTTTTAAAGGAGGTTATCTTCAGCCTCATCCCTGTCCACACCCACTGGTACAGGCTCACTGCAATTGCAAGCGAGTTTAGTGGCCTGTTAGTCCACATATTTTACTTTTGTCAGTCATCTCACACATTGCGCTGTCTGCTGCAACCTCAAAAAATCAGTTTCAGACTCTTTGTTATGTTCTGGGGAAAGGCACAGGACTCACACTAAAATATGACAGTCTCCTCAGTGTTAACACTAACCTGTTCTGAAGCCTCAGCCCCACAAGGTACAGGTGTCAGTTTGTAGAAATGGAATGGACAGTCTCCTGTATGCCAGCTGGAACTGATCACCAGGTACAGGTGTCACATGGCAGAAATGGGATGGACAGTCTCCTGTACCTCAGCTGGAATTGTTCGTCAAAATTTCTTACCTGCATCCACTCACAATTCCACATATACCCTTACAATAAGCCCCAGGTGTCTGAAGAGGGTGCAGATGATAAAATAACTCACTCTGTTTTGTACTCTTTCCTAATGTGTAGAGTGGACAGGCTCTTATATGCCCTGTGCATGCTTGTTTCTCTGCTGTGTACAGTGCAATTTTACCTCAGTCCTAAACCAGACTGCACAAGCAATACTTGAGACTGTTCAGAACTAAAAGTAGCCTTAAGGAATTAGATGCCCAGAACTAGAATTAACCGTAAGGAATGAGACTCCCATTTTCAGCCTCTTTCAGCAAAATGTAATCCCTGACTGCCTCAGCTAGCATAAGTAAAAATTAATGGGAATATCTTTCAGTATTCCATTTGCCTTCCCTACTTTGTATTTGGTATCTCAAGGTCAAAAGACCGCTCCACTCCTGTACTTTGAGTCTCCAAATCTCCAGATGTCCAATCCTTGCCAAGGCGGTTACTGTTTTTTTCTATGGCAAACAGTCCACAAATGCCACCTGGAATGTGATTGGGTGCAGTGAAAGCACATTGTTATTCTGGCATACCTGAACTAACCAGGGACAACAGATGTTCTTTAAAGAATACTAGGATAATTCTTTGGACTTGACTAATTAACTGGCAATTTAAAATGGCTCTGTTTTCCATTTCCATTTCACTGTGCTCATCTGCATTTCTGATTGAACCTTTGCTTCACTTGAGATTTTCTTTACAAGCAAGTAATTTGAAGGATCTGCTTAGCCTAACATCCTTTAACAAATTTTCCCCTGAAGTTCTGACACAGAATTGTGACGATTTCTATAGCACACAGCAAAGCTCCTCTGAATAGTCAGTGCTATCCTGAAGGAGACAGAGTTGAGAAAATTCATATTCACTGGGGAGATGGAAATTGTTCAAAGATCAGGCAACCTTAAAGCATTAGGCAGCCCAGAAATCTTTATATTTTTATTCTTAGGTAATAGGTCTCAAATTTCCATCTGACTCACTGGACTGAAACTCACAGACAAACCTGGTAAATATGAGGGAACTTGCCTCTCTGCCAGCTGTCAGGGAACTAATCATAAGTTGTTTGGATTTCCTCCAAACAGATATTTGCTATGTATGTGTTATTCTGTGCATGGAATGGAACGCTTGAAGTGCTTGATACTTTATGTTTGAACTCCATGCTTTTTGCTTGACTGTGATGGATTTACCATGAATACTAAGAGTGTTTCTACTCTTTATGCAAGTAAGAAAAAATGTAATCCGAAGAAATGGCTTCTAACACAGTGTTTTATGAATTGGTAGATTTTCACTTAGTATAATAGAATGGAGTAGACTATTTCTGTTGGAAGGGACCTACAATGATCATCTCATCCAACTGACAGAGCAATTCAGGGCAGACCAAATGTTAAAGCATATTGTTGAGGGTACTGTCCAAACACTTCTTAAACACTGGCAGGCCTAGGGCATAGACCACCTCTCTAGGAAGCCCGTTCCAGAATTTCACAACCCCCTTGGTAAAAAAATGTTGCTCGCAGTTCAGACTATGTCTCCTCAGCATAGCTTTGTACCATTTCCATGGGTCCTGTCACTGGATACCAGGGAGAAGAACTCAGCACCTCCCTCTCTATGTCCCCTCCTCAGAAAGTTGTAGAGAACAATGAGGTCACCCCCAAGCCTCCCTTTCTCTAAACTAGACAAACTCAAAGTTCTTAGCTTCTCCTTACAGGACATTCCTTTCAGCCTTCTCAGCAGCTTTGTTGACTTCCTCTGGACATGTTCAAGGACTTTCACATCCTTTTTAAACTGTGGAGCCCAGAACTGCACAGAGCACTCAATATGAGGCTGCACCAACACTGAATACAGCAAGATGACCTCCTCTTTTGACCAGGTGGGGATGCTGAGTTTGGTGCACCTCAGGGTGGAATTTGCCCTCTGGGCTGCCTGGGCTCACACTGCTGACTCTTACTGAGACTGCTGTCAGCCAGCCCCCCCAGATCCCCCCAGCCACTCCGCTACCAATCTGTGCCTGGCATTCCTCTGTCCTAAGCACAGGATCCAGCATTTTGCCTTGTTTAATTTCATCTCACTGTTCATTACCCAATACTCCAACATATCTAGACCCCTGTCTATTGTCTCAGATTCCTCAAGAGAGTCTACAGCACCTTCAAGTTTGGCATCATCAGGTACATGAAGGCAAAAATCTAAGGAGTATCTGGCAGGTAAAATTTGAAGAAATAAACCTTGTCACTGTAATAGAACACAAAAAAAATGTAGGTATATATTACTTTTGGTGGGTTTTTTTCCAAACCAGGAGAATATTAGCAATCTAGAGTATTTGAAGTTGCTAGGATAATTGCAGGTAACATCTTAATACTGCAGATACCTGTGAACATCTTGGTTCTAACCACACCAAAAAGTTGTACGTATGTGTCAAATACGATATTACTGCTCAGCAGACTCTCTCAAAGAACGTTCAAATGTCAAAAAGCGAAAGAAGGCATTGTCTCTATATGATGCTTTATAGAAGTCAGCTTCTAACAAATGAGTACTTTAATGAGATGTTAAGAGAATTTAGGGATTTTAGACAACTTCTTTCTGGAATGAACAGAATCAATCATCAAAGATGCATAGCTGAATTTTGCACTTTTTCTGGGCAATGGAGCCCCTCAAGGGATTGCCTGGATTTGTCCTCAGACGTGTACAGTTCCATGGAATCTAAAGTAGTGTCTGGCTACCTTTCTGGATTACTGAACATAACTGAGATGAGTAAGCTATAAAACCGGTGAATACAAAGTGAGAGCAACATTTTACCACCTAGTGAGCCTTAAGCATTTGTCTTTAGGCATTTCAGTATAGTCAGTGTTTATGCAGCCTTTTTGAATACTATCAAGTTTGACTTACAGCTCACATGGACAACAAGTCTATCCAATTTGGTTTCAAAATGTATTTGTTCTGAGTTTCAAAAAGGCTATGGGAAGTTGAAAACCCCGAAACATCACTTGGCTGTGTAACAGAGATGAAGATATGTGATGTCCATGGCAGTCTCTTTGCCTAGAGCAGCAGTCCCTGATGAAAGCCTTGTTTATGAAGTCCTTGGTGTACAGCAACCAGAAAAACACCAGCTACTTGAATGTATCAGGAAGAAATATTCTGGCATAGAAAGACTGACAGGCATACCAAGGAGATATCTTATTTCAAACATTTGAAAGAAAAAAGGATAAAATAAAAAGGAAGGTTTAGCACTTAGTATTCATGAGTAGACTTGTGCAAATAATAGATATTTTGGTTCAGTGGCCTTACAGAAATGTATATAAATAAAATTTCTTGAAGTCTACTGAACATATTAAATCCCTGCTTTCTTTTCACAATGCACTTATATATTTCTGTTTGACAAAACTGAAATGAGATGTTTTGTTTTTCCCACTTCTAATCCCTCTATTTTCTGCCTGAGACTATTAATCAAATAAAATTAACAGCAATTTTATTGCTCCAAAACTATTTCTTCAGCATTTTTTTCTTCAGAGTACACTTTGAACAGCTCTGCTTATGAATATTTTGTGCGTAGGCAAAGAGTGTATATTTGAAACACTGCTTTTATAAGGCAATTTAAAAAAATAACCAACAAAACCTACAGATCCTGAAAAGACAAACAATATATGTTCAAACCATACACATGCTAAACCATGTTTCAGTTTTAAGCATTCTCTAGCACGTGTCAAAGTTCATAAGCTAGGACAGAATCAACAACTTTCCAATGAATTAATGGTGCTTGGCTTTGGAAAGATGTAGGCATAGACTAACTACGAACCACACAGAAGTTAGATATTTTGCAATAGTTGTTGTATAGAGACTGTAGGAATGCAGATCTAACAGGAAAAAAATCGATTTTGTAAGTGATTGCTGCAAATTTTTTTTTTAGCATGAAATACCCAAGTTATTTAGTAACGATAAAGGATGTTCATATTGGCTAGTAAAAATGTGTAAATTTCTGGCATCTGAAGAATCATAACATTTGTCTGTCTTACTTAAAAAAGTCAATACTACCTGCCACATCTATCAAAATATTGTTAAAAGATTAATCTAACAAAAATTCTGGGCAATAGAAAAATCAGATTTGTATAGCTACTCATGTAGTAGAGCATACAGAGCGTGTTGTCTTAAACAAGTACATATTTGAAATTATTAACTGCAAATTTATCAATGATGAAAGCCTTTATGGCAAAAATATAAAGTATTTGATGCTAAAGTAATTCACTCTAAAATTCAGCCTGAAATACTTGATGATCCTAGAGGTCTCTTCCAACATTAATGATTCTCTGAGATCTGGAGAGAAACGACATGCTTGCAAAAAGTGAACAAATTCCTCTGAAAAGCTATTTTGTACAGAGTGTGTTCATTAACACTGGTGACTCACAAACTGGTAGCCTTGATATGAAAAATAGATAGGTCCAGAAAAATTAAGTTTGGAAGGGACCTTTGGTGCATAACTGTCCTCTAGTGCAACACCTTCTCAAAACAGGGCCAATTTCAACGGGGGATGAGGTTGCTCAGGGGCCTGTCTAGTTAAATCTTGGATGGACCACACAAGCTTGTCTCATCTTGTCCCAGATAGGACATGGGTCTCCCAAGGATGAGAAAAGGAAGTTATTCAGAATGAAATGAAACAAAACAGAACAATGAAACTCCCTTCTCATTCTAAGCATGACTCAGTTACCTGAAGTGATTTGGATTCTCTTTTGAAAGGCAAAGTATATCAGTGAATACTCTGGGACGGCATGTCAGCAAACATGTCCCAGTGGGGATGCTTCTGAGCACTGGGGTATCTTAGGCTTAATAACACTGCTTGCAGAGCACTAAGCTCTTCCAACATTAGGTGTTTCACGGAACAGGAGACACTTCCCCAAACTTTAGTTAACAGTATTTCAGCTTATCAAAAGTGCATCAAATACTTTGAATTTATTAGCCTGTAATTCTGTGTCACCACAGTTACAGATATTTGCACAAAATAGGTCATCACTGTAGTTGTAGCTGTTAGGTGGACACTGAGATACCTTTCTGGCTAATTTAATTTTATCTTTGAGAGGGTGTTTGTATAACCAGTATTTAGAAAATCTGTATTTAGTAGTTGTATTTTATTTCATATTTATACAAGATTTATTGTAATGCCAGGTATACAGACAGACTAGAGCTCTTATTCTTTCCTCATTTGCTTAAATAATTGTCCTTTTCAGCCATGTACTTTGTACCAATCCTCTAGCTTCACACTCATAGTAAGAAGAACAACGAAAAAAATTTGAATGAGGAACAAGAATATACAAAGGTCTCAATGGCTAAATGTCCAGAATTACAATGAGATATTCACAGAGCACCTAAGCTTATGTGCAGCTATGAGAAAAAAGGTAGAATCCCCAAATCCCCAAAAAAATGATGGGTGGAGGTAGATGCCATGGAAGGTGAGTCAGAGCTTGCAAGTGAGCTATTAGCAGTTATTCTTTACTCCTTCTTAGAATGCCTTCGAAAGTGTTATGTGGGGACACTTTTCCTGAAATGAATGGCACATTATCTGTTCCTCCATTAATATACACTGTCACTTCCTTTGTTAGTACTAATTTGTTTCTAAACTTTTAACTGTACTAATATTTACTCAGGTCTTTTATCTTTCCAATTATCTTCACTGGATTCTGTGCTCTGTATCATCATCATTGATACCAGGGTAGCTCAAAGAGTAAATGAACTTCTGACTTTAAATGTTATTCATTATTTTTGTATGTGATTGTCTTTGCTTTTTATTTAATGGCAGTCTGATAAGTGTTTATCCCCCTTCTGATTAGTACAGAATAAATGGCAAAGATAAGTGACAGCATTTGACTTTGCCTGTTGAAACAGTGACACAGGGTAGGACACAGGAATGGATAAACAGCTGTTTGAAATTAGACACTGTGTGTGTGGAAATGGAGATGTGTCAGCCAGGGAATAGAGCATGGTCAGGTCTCAGACCTCTGCTACCTTTAATGGGACCAACTTGCTTGTGGGAAGAAACTTCAGGAATATTAAGTGGCTCATAGAACAAATAATAGCTTTTGGAGAACTGCTTTGAAAAATGAGTGCTTTCTGGCAAATGAAAGTATACCTCAGTTGCATAATACTGCTACATCCAGCGGGCTCACAGCAACACAATAAGGGCAGCAGTGGTATTGTATCAGGGACAGAAGATAAATGAAGTATTGATTTCAGAACCAGCAGAATGCCATGAAAGGGACATACAATATTTCTATGGGGCCAGATCCTCACTTGCTGTAATTTGGTATTGTTCCATTGAAGTCAACCTGATTTATGTCAGCTGTAGTTCTGGCCAGGTGTATTTATAACAGGGAGGCAGAAATAAAAGTCATGTTCAGAGTGCTTGGTAGGAGCTGGTTTCCCAAAACTGAATGATGACTACACAGGCATTACAGTTTATCTGTTCTTTCAACTTACTGCAGTGCTCAGCTTCAGATAATTTCTGATCTGTCTTTAGCCTTTCGGAATAGCTCTTTCCCTTGCTTCCTGGAGTCTTGTTTCATCCTGATGTTCTCCAGCTGAAGAAATGATTTTCCTGCAGAAGCATAAAACCAATTGCTAACCTGTCTTCTGCCAGCTCTCCTGGTTCATGCCCTTCTTTTCCTTTAGCTCCACAAAAAGGTTCATTGCACTGGGGTCTTCATTTTGGGGTTCCTTCCTACCTGGTAGAAGGTCCCAGGGAAAAGAGAGTGGCCAGTGTTGAAACATCAGCATAGGTCAGTGTCTGCCAACATTATAGGATGTACCAATTTTGTCTGCATGCTCAGAAAGAGATGGATCGTGGAAATAAATCACTTCATTCTAGTGGTTTCAAGAAGGGTAGTCCTGTGTGAATGCCAGCATCATGCTAGCAGGGGATCCCACAATACACTGCTGCCCCACTGGGACTGTGGGATGCTCATCAGAAAGCCATATATTTGTACCCTTAAAAAATTTTTTTTTAAAAAGTCTATGCATGGTCTGGTCTCTGTGCAATGTTTCACGTTTGCAGTTTATGGCTTAGCTGAGACAACCTAGACTGCTCTGGTCTGAGTGACCTCGACAAAAACATAGACCACATTCTCATTTTTTATCTAAATATAGGGGACTGTAAAAATTCAGAGGAATACATCTCTGAAATATTTCTATTAAATTTTCCCTGAGAGAATTTTGTACAATCACTTTGACGTTTCTTTTTGTAGAAAGCATGGAAATGACACAAAATGTACCGTTTACATAAAATTTCATTTTGAATATGCTTAACACTTGATTTTCTCTTGGTTTACTAATTGTGAGATGAAAACTAAACATCAGATTACTGAGTATTGAAGTGCATTCATGTCACTGTTCAAAATATTTAGGCATGCTGTATAGAATTCTCCAGGTCATATGTGTGCAATAATCTTAGGTTATTGGTGAAAGAAATTTAAAAAACTTTCCCAGTAGATAGAGTTGCTTTAAAATTAATTACTGAAATTCCATGATTTTTGATTTGTTATAACCATTTGTGTTTAACCAATTTGGGTTTAACTACATACCAACCCGAATAACACATGCTCCTTGAAAAATGTTAACAGGTTTTACTCAATCTCTTGATTGAATACTATTCACACAAATCTTCAAATCAGAGCAGATGAAAGGAAACAAAATTATAAGCCTTTTTATCTATGTATTTTTTAAAAAAACTGTCCTGTTAGTTGACTTCAACGTCCAATACGGGGAACCAATAGAGGAAACTACCTAACCCAAATATAAAGATTCTATTACTGTGTAAAACAGCCTCATAAATCTGAAAGCCTGTATTGATTAGTTAGCAATTATTTTCCCATAAAAACTGCAAGTCTTTTCAGTTGTTTATAATCCATGTTGGTATAATTTAGCTATAGGGCCCACTAGGGCAAACTGAGAAGAAAAGAGAAAAAAAAAGTTCAGTCCACTATTTTAAGGGTAAAAAAGTCTCTCAACTCCATAGCTAAATTCAGAACAATATTTTATGATGAACAAGCAGTTACTTGGGATGGGAAACAAACTCTTGGACAAAAAATTTCCTCTTATTTTATTTTCCTTCCTATTTCACACACCCAATGGAAATTTGGCCAGCTAGATGTCCTGATTTTTCTCTGCTTAACCAGATAACTGTTGTGGAGGGCTTCCTTTGGTTTTTTTTAAGGTCCAAACAGCTTACATCCTCATAGGTCATTTTCATTTTGCTTGAAGTAAATCCTTAAAAATGTGTGATGCAAGAAGATCAAACTTGCAAAAGACAGTATTTTCCAGTGTTTCTCTAATTCCTTGAACTATGGTAGAAGGCTCCATACTCATTTGGGCATGATGCATGCATAAGTATATGACTGTAAGCATGCAAATGAAATCTCACCTTTAAGGAGTGGGCAGGAAAAATAAACTTGTTGTAGCCATTTACTTCAAATAATACCTATTCATTTAATGAAGGAGGAGAAATCTTTCTTTCAGGATGAACTGGTTTAAGAGAAGAGCTTGGGAATTTCCACAGAACAGAGCTGACCATGAGCAAGTAATAAATTGGCTCAGCTGCTTCCTGGCAAAGTCTGTATCTGTCTCATGGCCATTGTCTACCACTGACCAAATAAGAACCATTAAAATGAATCCTGAAGTTTATTGAAAAGTAAGTGGCAATAGATATCCCTTAAACGATGGAAATAGTAAAAACAAGTCAAAGAGTTCACTCTCTCAATGAAGAATGGTTATTTTTCCACCTAATTATTTAAAGAAACCCAAAAATGCATATGTATGTGGAATAAAGAAAATAATTTGGGGGTAAGGTGTTTGGGTTTTCAAAAATTTTTTCCTGTTAGAAAAATAGATCCATTTTTAAGAAGCACATCTCAGTACCATGAAACCCAGAAAGTTTCAGCTTACTGCTTTTAATTATGTTGGTAACTTTCTCTACTGAAAATTATTCCAAGTAATATTTTTATTTATTGATTTTTTATACCTTTGTGACTAAACAGTGCAGAAAGGAGGTACGCCTAACACGCCCTGAAGGAAGCACTTACAGCAATAAAAAAATAAATAGCTTGCTATTCTATTAGCATTTATAACTTATATGGTATCAAAGATGTCCATAAAGTTTTACAAACATGTGGAAGGATCTGCAGATGCTAACAAACTAATTTAAACAGACACAACAGTATAAGTGAACAAATATGCAGGCAAAGCTGAGAGAGAAGATGCTTTAATACTAGTTGATGCATGTGACATGAATCCTCAAATCAAAAAGCTTTCATGGCCTATCCACAGCCAATCTATCATTTTCTGGGCAGCACTGGGAGGTCAGCACCTACCTTTCACTGACCTAGGATATCAGCCACTGTCACTGACTAGTCACAATTTCAGACAGGCATTTTTCTGCTCTCTCCTATTTTACTCGTCATTTGAAAGAACTCCTTATAAATATAGGTAAGGAAGTTCTCTTTTAAATGTCTCTGTAAATGTTTGCTGGCAGTGATGTCCTGGAAAACATCGTAAAGAAATGTGTGTGTTTCAGTGTTGGGAGTGTTGCTTACAATGTTGACATCAAATGTCTTGCCTTTTTGGCATCTCTTGCTTTTTTTCTTTAAAACCTGTAAAACTTGCAGAAGATATGCTCTATAATTTTGTTGTGTGTTTGCCCAGCATTGTTTTGTTCTATGTCTAGTATTTGGTGAAAAGAAAAATAAAAAACATACAACCCACCTCTGCATACCAGTGGGTTTTAAGGGTGGAGTAGAAGAAGAATAAAGAAAGGGAAGAAAAAGATGACAGCAAGACATTCGTGGACTACTCCGAGTCAAGTTATCCAGAAGAAGAGGCAGAGGATGTAGAGGTAGTAAAATAAGATAGTCATTGTAAGAGAAAAAGGGATGACAATGTTGTGATCCAAAAGACTCTGTGTTTATCTCAGTTAAATTGCACTGAAGAAAATATATTTTGGTACCACAGAACTGATAGTCACCGAGTTACTCCTATGACCTTTTTATTACATATGCCTCTTTAAAATACCACTTCTAAGAGCAATCCACAGATAATCCAATGTGTGGCTTTCCTTACAAGGCGGCTCAGAAAATGCAAATTCCTCTGTGTGTGCTTCTAGGCCCTTGCCAGTCATGTGGGGATCATGGGATGACGAGCGCAGGCAGTGGAGGAGCTGAAATAATGAGGTATTCAGCAAATGAAAAATTTGAAGTAAACTTTTAGTTGTATTTATATGCATAATGCTGAATAATAAAAGTGCTTTCTTTTGTGCTAATGGAAGATCTATGAATATCCCTATGAAATATACTTACTACTGGGTTAGTAGTAAGTATACTACTACTAGTATACTACTATAAGAGTCTGACTAACTATTACATCATTGTAAAATGGCTTGAGAAGTTGAGAAATACATCAGTGAGTCACCACAACAGATACTGTGGCTGCAGGAAAAGGAATGAAAGAGGAGAAATCTTAGAATGTCAATTCTTGAATGTGGTCCTGCCTGCAGCTTGCATCTGACATGCCTGAAGCAGTACTCCCTGAGAGCAACTGCAGAACTGGCTGTGCTGGTTCTGCCTCTGTCAGAAATTTCCATTCCTTAGTGACAATTATATAAAAAGCTCATCTGTTCTGCTCTATGATCTTGCTGTGCTGCTGTAGCCTTTGGGAAGGGTTGTGGTACAGCCTGAATCCTGGCCAACACTCAGTGTGGAGGTTAGACTAGGTTAGGCTAGAACCCATTCAGCTGTGTCACTAGTCTGTCACTGACTCTGTAAAAGAGTCCAGAAACATGAGAAGATAGAAACTGCTTAAATGTTTTTGCAATTTACTATAGGAAAACTCATCTTTTCATGTGTCTATTTAAAATTCAGGAACCATATGTATTTCTCTCTATAAGCACAGCTTGGAGTAATAATTTTTTTTTCGTTTAACTTGCATATTTCTCTCTAATTATTTCTTGTTGATCTGCCAGTACTCTGGGGGTTCTCTTACTCTGGAGTCTACAGCTTTCTGTCATCCTATATACACACAACTTCAATGCCTCATAAAAAAGCATCTCATTGAGATGAGAGCCTGGCAGTCATTGACCTATACCTTTGCAGCTTTACTCTCCACTGCCCTTTCTTTGTTTGTCATATTCATTTTGTATTTTCAGTCACCCGTTGGCCTTGAGTAGGATGAATGATTGTGTTTGTTTACATTGCAATAATGCCTCATGGCGATGACAATTCAGTCAGAGAGCTGGACCCTGCACAAATGTCCAGCTGGGTGGATAAAATATGAAAGAACAGTCTGCCAGAAAAACAGCAGCCAGAGCAGGTAAATAGGATGAACTATCCTACAGAAACAAATTGCAGAATAAAGTCCCATTGGTTTTATAATAATAAAGAATATATCTGTGCTGACATAGTGAAGTGGTGACAGGTTCAGAAGATAATGATTTTAATGAATTTTAGGTGAGAAAATAAGCTAGATTTTAACTTTATCTCATTAAAGATGCACAGGACTACACTGGATTGGCTTTGTAACAGTGTCTTGTCCTTGTCAAAGTCTTCCTGCTGCCCCAGTCAAGTCAACCTTGGCATTTTAACTCCTTTGACTATGTGAGGTGCCTTTCTTTTAGTAAGTAAACATGGAATCACTGGAGAGGACTAAATTTTTTTTCTCTTCATGAATAAAAATATCTCCATAGAAGTCCTGCATGTGTCCTTTGGTGCCTTCTAAGTTGCATCCTTGCTGTGTGCCATGACTTTGAAGATGACTCCAAAACCAAATGGGCACCTCACAGCTGCCTATGTCAGCTGGGACTTAGGGCACAAGAAACACATTATATCAGCTGCTCTGTGGCTTCTCTGCTTTCCTTTTCACTTCAAGTTTTTCAGTAAGAAGATGTCTTTCTGGTTTAGATCTTAGTTATCTGAGAAGACACCTTTTCTCTCCTGTGCAATACTGCAGCCATTGAGAGAGCCTGCCGAGGGAGCAGTCTCTGGATTGAACCATCCCAAAACCATCTGACCATGCATTTGACCTTCACCTACTCAAGCAGCTTCCTCTGTTGATCAGGTGTATTCCACATCACATCAGTGTGCCTGAAAGCTAAGGGCTGCGCTCAGATTCGGATGCCACAAACAGTGTTGCTCTGTGGATATGATCATGCATGGGCTGACCAATAGAGAAATGTGAGTATATGTGTATTATACTGCCTCACTCTAGGGCACAGCCAAAGGACACCTTGGCAGTCTCAGCTGAGCAGAAGGATGAACAAAGTGTCAAGCTGGTTCGTGACAATTTTTGTTGTTGGCCTCTACAGCTCCCAGTGAACATGAATAGCAGCTGATGGAGGGAATCAGGCTACAGAGTTAATTGAATCATAGAATCATTTCGGCTGGAAAAGACCTGTGAGGTCATTGAGTCCAACTGTCACCCCAGCACTGTCAAGTCCAGCATTAAACCATGTCCGTAAGTGCCATATCTGCATATGTTTTAAATACCTCCAGGGATGTTTACTCAACCGGTTCCCTGGGCAGCTAGTTCCAATTCTTTGCTCTTACAGCAAAATTATTTTCCTAACATCCAATCTAAACCTCCCCTGTCAAGATGAGAGGATATTTCCTTTTGATTATCACTTGTTACTTGGAAAAAGAAACTAACACCCACTTTGTTACACCCCCATCAGGCAGCAGTGGAGAGCAATAAGGTCTCCCCTGAGCCTCCTTCTCTCCAGTCTAAACAACCCCAGCTCCCTCAGCCATTCTTCATAAAACTTGCACTCCAGACCCTTCCCCAGCTCTGCTGCCCTTCTCTGGACTCATTTCAGCACCTCAACATCCTTCTTGTAGTGAGGGGCCTAAAACTGAACACAGGATTTGAGGTGTGACCTCACCAGTGCCGAGGACAGGAGGACAATCACTGCCCTGGTCCTGCCCACTGCACACTCAGACCTCAGACAGCCAAAAGAAGCTGTGCCCGGCAGAAACCAGCCCTGCTTGTATGTGGGTCTTTGCCCTTGGCAGTTAATGGCAGCCTGAATTTGGATGGTTTTTGAGGAGCCTTTCCCAATAACCAGAACCGCAATTTAGGAAATTTCCTTGTAGTGGATCAACCACCTTCTTCAGGCCACATTATGGATCAAAAGCATGACCCTAAAATCTACTCTGGAAGAGAACTGAGCAAGGGCAACCTGCAGTGCTTAACTTTTGAAATGTTTTCTGTTTTCTTCATGTGTCACTAATGTTTATCAAGCTGCTCTCCTGCTTGCAGGTGAATCATCTGAGCTGTAGTTATGAGGTAGAGCCCTCTCTGAATTTTATACTGCATTTTTCCATCAGTTTCGTTAGATTCCAAACTTAAAGATTGCCAGCGGGGGAATCTCAATTTCCAATTTGATTCCAATGTAAGTGTCCTTCATAGTTAGTTTAACTTATAGAGTATCCAAGGTTGCCCTGGAGAACACACCTCACAGGAAAAAACATCTTAGAAGCAGCTGGTGATAGCAAACTCACTGCATCTTGGATGTTAGCAGCTAGTAACATAATATTGATGTGTCTACGTTTTGGGAGGATGAGAGTGAGTAAGTGAACTTCTGACTCTATAAACAGAACTACATACATAATTGACACTGTTAGTTTCCAGTCTAGTTGGGCAAAGCTACTCTCATAAATTATCAGACTTTCTTATCCATTAAATCAAATTGATATTTTTTCAGTATGAGGATTTCTGCATCTTGCTTTCATAAATTTACCTGACACCACATCTTAGAGGAAAGTTAGCCATCATGTTCAGATCACTTTTCTGCAGCTGTCATTCCAAAGACATGTTAATTTCTCCAGCTAGCTGAAGTTAAAAAATTAATCTAGTTATTGAAAAATAATGGATGTAGAAAAATGTGTACATGGTTCTGTATGTTCTGAAATCTAAAATGCCTAGAGCTGCCCTGATTTCAAGCTCATGAGTCATCTAAACTCAAGCTGTAGAAATTCCAGGGGGCATGTTGTTAAATAATTCATGAGTGATGTAATTTTACTGTGCATCTCATTAGCAAAATGCTGCAGGAAAGAATTACGGAAAAGAACCTAAAGCAACCCTGGTCCTAAATCTCTACTCCTTTTCTTTCCCCTAGAATTGTCATATCTAAAGAATTAATTTATAAGTGATAGGATAACAAGCTTGTGTTAAATTACAGCATGAAAATCTCTCAGTCAAGTGATGAGAAAAATTATGAGAATCCTTTCTGCTTCAAGTCCTATACCTGAATATGTCTTGCACAGTCTTCTTTTGCAGAGTCTAGGTATGTATGAATATGTATAACCACTTAATTTAAAATTATATATGTATGGGAAGGCTGGGAGAGATATCTTTTGCAAGAAACTACATCCTGTGCCTTCCAAAAAAAAAAAAAAACAAACTGAAAAAGAAAAAAATTTACCACTTGGTCTGAAAGTTATTAAAGCCTTTTTATTAGCTCTAGCACTGCGTAATATTCGAGTAAGCAATCAGGTTATGCAAATAATAATCTTTTATCAAGAGGTATGCATCTGTAATTAAGAATGTCAGTCACCTTATCTTGTAAACAGTCTGTTCTCAGTATACAAATATGGAATCTGGTGCAGATGTGTCTGTGTATGCCAGAGCACCAATATATCATTTTTGCTGCGTCTAAAGCCTGCAATTTCATGCTTAGCAGTTGGCATTGTAACCATGGCTATCTCCAGTTAGATGCAGAATACAGAGGCTTCAACAGATGGGTTTTTTGCTTGGACCTCTGGCAATCAAAAACCTGAAAATTCCCAGAATATATGCGCAGAGCATATGGTAGATATATTAGTGTTATTTACTACCAGATACATGAGGTTTAGACTTTATTGTAGTTTTTTCCTCAAACTTCTTTGCAAGCCAAGAGGACTGTTAAGTCATTTGTAAAATAAATGATCCTCTTTTTCTGTGAGAGTTTTCCCTATGCAAAATGTAGAAGCCAAAAGGCTGATATTTCTCTAAGTGTGAGGTTAAAGTGACATGTTATCTGTAAGCATGTATATTTTCAAATGCTTAGTTACTTTATATTTAATTTTATTTTAGGAGAATCTAGCATGTTGTTTCAAAAGTTTTAGAAAGGATTAGAAGTTCATAGCATTGATATTAACCTAGAATTTTCTACTTTTTTTTGGGCCTCCATATGGCAGTGTTTGTTGAGCAGAAACAATTTATAGTAGAATAAATTAAGCAGATGACCAGTGCATGTTTATAGGTTGAAATAAATTACTCAGTTTCTGAGTGTGTGTGATTGTGATTTTTTCCTTTCTGAAGACTGAGTGCTTATATATATACATTGTCTTGCAGTTTTAACTTCCTAAATGCATAGAATTTTCTGTAAACTTAATGTTTTCTGGGAAAAAGTGTAATAGTTTCAATCCTTATCTTCAAAGAATTTTCTTTCTAATTTGCAGAAAATTTGTACAGGCTTGAGTGGGCTGGATATTTCCATTAGGAGTCACCAGGTGCCATGCTGTAGACATTATACCTTTGCCATGCAGCAGCTAAAGAACATTTCTTGTCAGGAACAGAAAGGAGAAATAGCATCCTTCCAAAGTAAAAGTGGATTATGCTCTTAAATGACAATATCTACTATAAAGAAGAAAGCTAGGGTGAAAATTAGCTCAACCTTTCAAACAAAACCATTTACTCCATATCTGTTATTTTTATTCATTTGTCGGAGCCCTGACCTGGTAAATGGAGGTTACTCTGAAAACTGTACTTAATAACTGCTGCTGTTATTCACCATACTCTGTACTGAATGAGTGACCTACTGTGACAGTGTGCTCAGACTTACTGAGACACGTTGGAAACATGTCACTGGAGTCAAGAGTGAATTCCAGAAGCATTTGAGACCCTTGGCATCAGTCTGCCACTGAATTTTTTGCAGAAGGATGGTGAGCATGTGCACTTGTCAGCATTCAAAACAGCTGGCAACGCAGCATGCATTTAATCTCTGCAGGTCTGAGGAGGCAGCATACAGCATGGGGAAGAGCCAAGCAGGGGCTGCGGCACTGGAACAGACGTGGAAAGGCATTAGACTTGCTGGAGCTGACCCACTTACGGTCATGCATGGAAAAATCCGTAAGCACTTAACATGAGGCCAAAGACAAAGAGTGGTTGTGGTGTCTGAAAGGGAAATGTGGCACTAAGTTAAAAAAGCCCAGATTTAAGAGATCAAGCAGAGTAATTTTACTGCTTCAGGGTTTTTCTTAGGGCTGAATAGTGAGGGGCAAAGTTTGAATTTAATGCAGTGCCAGGAACAACTGAAAATGCCAACTACAGAAGACAGAGACAGGTTCTCCCACATCTTACTCAAGTGCAAAACCCCACAGAGAAATGGAGGATTCTTTTCAGGTTTGAATACTTCTCTTTAAGATGTGGCACATCCAGCAGATCCAGCTCCATCATGTATTTGTGTTATTTGTGTGATGGTGCCAAAGCTAAAGGCTGCTTTCACATCAATTCCTTAATGCTGAACAGATAAACTATCAAAACGCTGTTCCCTTCTTCAAGAGCTTACAGACTGAAGATATAACAATAGATCTCACAAAATAAGGAGAGAACAACAAGGGGAAAGGGAAGGTTTCCGCCTAGAGCACAAAGAAAGTCTTCAGGATTCCACAAGGATGACATTGTCATCATTGGTGGAGTAATGGCAATAAAATGAAAGAGGAGAGATATTGATTAGATATTAGGAAGGAATTTGTTATTTTCATGATGGGGAGGCACTGGAAAAAGTTGCCTGAAAAAATTCTGGGTGTCCCATCCCTGGAAGTGTTCAAGGACAGGCTGTGGTTCGAGACCCGATGTGCTGTTTAGTATCTGCTTATCCTTAAAATATGCAAACCTTGATCTGTTTCACTTCATTTGAAAATTTAAAAGATGTAGGATTTTCATTACAAAATTCAGTAGGTTTTGAAGCAAGCAAAAAATATTACACATTGTGACTGGCGTCCAATGGTCAATATGTCCTGGAGCCAAACCTTCAAACTTTGGTTTAGATTAGGGTAACACTTGGTGAAATCTTATAGTGAACTCTGGACAATGCTTTTCTGTTCAAATTCTGAAATGGGTTACACCTACTTCTTTCATGCAGCCTGTCTGCAGTGGTAAAGAGGGTGTTGACACTTTCAGGTGAATTTTGCTTTGAATTTTTGAATTTGTCTGAACTTAAATTTCAAACCAAAACTGTGTGTGAGATCAAATAAATGAAAAGCCAAAAGACTGCATGAAACCCTGCAATGTGAAATAACTGAGTCTTTGCACAGATTTGCTTACTATCTAAAAATAGTTTAATCTCATCTCTATTCAGAATCTCCTGTGATAGCAGAAGAAGTGATAAAAAAACCAAGAGACACGTGAGAAGCTAAGCCAGAGGCTTGAAAGGAAGGCAAGGAAAAAGAGACACTGTAACTGTGATGTGAACTTTGTCCCTGCTTGAAATGGTATTTAAGTGCATTGACTGTGGTACTCTGTAAATGGATTATCACACACCCTCCCAAAGCTGTGTGTGTGCCCTCTGTGAGTGATTGAGGTGTACGTGCTATCCAGGTAACAGAATAGAGTTTCTTTTGCTTTAAAAAAAAACCCAACCCAATCAAAACTTATTATATCAATATGGCGGAAGAAAAACAACAAAAAAAAGGAGAAATGTTTACTAATTTTAATAGCAACAGCAGTCTTCCACAGGCAGCTCAGTACTGACGCTGTTACTATTTGAATTAGCTTCATTTCCCTGTGAATCTGAGGCAGCTACCATCAAGTTATTTATCTTTTTTTCTGCTGGGTAATCCTTCAGCTGTTGTTATTTACATAGCAGCCTAAATTACATTTGCTGCCTTGAAAGGGAGAAGACAGGTCACCTGCCTTAAGGGGCTGCAACCTAAATCCACCATGCACCAGGAAAGAAAATAAGGGGACGCTGCAGAAAAAAGAGACTTTTTTGATATTTAAATCCTGATGCACGAAATACTTCCCTTTTTTTAAAGCTTATTTCTTTCATCCCTTTTATTAGTTGTTTGAATACATTTTAGTCGTGTTTGCAGTCCCTCATTATTTTTTTGCCATTTTGCTCTAGATTTGGCCAATTCTTAGGCACTTATTGAACTTTCAGCCAGCTGATTGTTGTCATGCTTGAAGTTGGGCTTTGTGTAACTATTTGCAGGGTCAGGACCTTTTTTCAGACAGTCATCTTTTTCATTCTTCTATTACAGCCAGTTGAACTAGTTTCTCAATATTTTTTTGAACAAGTATCTAATATTTTCTGTCTAGCACTACTGACTAATTCCCACTTCTCTTGACTGACTGGTCTCTTTAGTTTACAAAGAACAACCTCTTCATTTATTATCATTTTGCTATGACTATATCCAACTGATTAAAAATGTTCATAACTATTATTAAGTTTGTTCTGGAAAGACTTTCTGGTGTTTTGTTTGTTTGTTTTTTAAAAATTACAAATAAAATATCAGAAATCATACTCTAAATGAGATATAAGCCAGATTTTGTGTTGTGTTTTTCATCTCTCCCACTTCTGTAACTCAGGGAACTTTTTAGTGTTCTGCTACTCTTGCAAATCATCAATGGCTTTACTAACTAGCCAGCAATGATAGCAAGATCTCTGCCAGACATCAAGGAAATACATTTTAAGTTCTTGCACACAAAATTTTGTACAGAAGAACTGGACTGTGCATCTATAACTATTGGTAACTGTTGGACGAGAAATTCCACATTCATTATCAATTTGTACAGTCAAATGTGAAATATCTCAGGACTTAGGTATTCATGTGTGGTGCAACTAATGAAATGTCTGATTTTTTTTTAGTATTTCAAATAAACGTTAAAATGTAGGAAATATTTATTGAAGACCATATGCAACTGTTTAATTCCTTGACAAACATGCCAAACAGATTTTCATCCTTAGCTACAGAGTAATCTCAGATTCATATACATAAGTGAGGCTGTTTAATGTTTACCTTATGTTACAAGCCATGAGAAGTTACAGTCAAAAAGCAATGTGATGGACAAAATCTTCAGACAATTTTTTTTTTACTCTTTATATTGAAAATATATGAGCCAAAGACATTTCCTGTGGAAAAGCAGCAATCATAACTTCAGATTTATGGTATTATGACCAGCTGGAAAATTTAGTTAATGTAGCCAGACTTCTAATTGCCCAGCAGTTATCTTAGACCTTGATCTTTATTATTATGGTAATACTTTTACTATAACATTAAATCAATTAATATTTTACCCCCATACAATTATATTTCTCTTAGATTAATATGTATTTTCAAGGTACTGTTCTCATAACTGATTTTTTGTTTATATCTAAAGAATTCCTGACTGGCATTAAGTACAAAAAGTAGCACCAAAGAAACATAAAGGTACACAATGAAATACTGTTCACTGTTACAGGATAGGGGGGTTTATAAACCAGAGATCCCCAGCTCTTGTGAGGGGCAGGTCTATCTTGGGACAGGCAGCTTGGGGTTTCTGTGCCACAGCACTGGAGCCTGCAGATCTTGGGATGATGTGGGGGGCAGCACTCCTGCACCGAGCAATATTCATGGCTACAGGTCAGCTCTGGGCTCCAAGAAGCTTTTTTTTTTTTTTTTTTTTGTAAATTACAGGCTGCAGAATTTATAGGGGTTGATTTTCTTTTGTGTGCGTGTATTGTGTGAAGTGAAAGTTGTCTGGAAAATGAAAGTTGATTGAAAAATGGAAATTTATTTTCCCATGATTCTGCTTTAAATAGCTCAGATTCTACCAAGATGTCACTTGCTCTCTGTTATTTTCTTAAAACCAAGCATTCGAAGGAACTGGGCTGCTCTATGGGTATTGCTGTGTTGCTGCTTTCTTTGGAAAGCCTCACATGTCCAAGTCTGTACTTTTGCCTGTAAACTTAAGCAGATCGAGGACAAGTGAGCAGTCAATCCTGCACAATCTGATGAAAGAGTAACAGTAGATATAGTACTTATTTTGGTAAGGAAACAGCAAAGTTCTAACTTAACCAGTCAGCAACGGATTGTAATTGCGTGGAGGATTATAGCTGAATAGTCAGACCAGAGCAGATGCAACTTTTTTGCCTAATTTAGAATGCTTCAAACACTTTATGCAAGCAGTAAAAAGACAAATGAATTCTGGAAGAGAGGAGACCTGAATAGCTCTGTTTCATTTTTGCAGAAATTGCAAAGCTTGAAATCCCTTCACAGCCGGGTACTCTGCATTTTACCAAATGTATTAACTAGTATAACTAGTTAATGATTATCTTACACAGAAAACTATGTGAAAATAAATATTTGAAGCTATGTGATATATAGACAAAGCCTTCAGACTTTTTTTTTAACTACCATTATCTTGGCTTAACTCTCATACCAGCACATTAACCTCTGAACCTGCAAACAGGGCCTAATGAAAGCAAGCAAATGTTAGGAGAAAAAAGTATTTTTGTCTTGTAGGTGAGAGATTAAAACAATAGACAATGACCATCACATCCTCCAGACAGGAGGTAAAATCTCTTTCAGGGCTTGAGGACTGAGTTTCTTTCTGGTGACCAGCCTGATGTGTGATTAATCCCAGGTGATTCCCTTGTAGGTCCCTTCCAGCTCAAGTTATTTTAAATCTATGAGTGTGGTAGATGACAGAACCATGTAACTAATGGGGAAATAGTACTAAGGTTCACCACTAACCCACAAAACTGATGTTTTCTAAAGGTCATGTAAAACAAATGAAGCAAAGTTGAAAACAGACCAATGTCTTGAACCTCAGTGTGGCCGGCCAAGATCATTTTTTCTTTTCTCAAACTTTACTGATGAATTGAAAATTTGATAGCTACTTATTCTTTTTTCTTTTTTTTTTTTCTGTGTCTTTACCAAATTGCACTGCTAATTATTAGTTAAGGGTATCTGCACTTGATGTAGATACTCTTTACAAAATAAGTGCAAGTATTAAAATGAGATGTGGGGCAGCAGAGCCAGCACACCTTGAACAAAACAAATGGTGTGAACTAAGATGCTGAGCAATATATTTGCCTATTGTTGACAGCAGCAAGGGAAAACCTGGAAATACATGTTAGTATATAAACACCTTTGATAGCTTAGGGAAACAAATTAACTCAAAGGTTAATATGTACTTTTTTTTTCTATTTTGGACATTAAAAGCACATGTTATATGCAAATCCTATTTATTTAAATCTTCAGAGCTCTTTCTAAATGATATATAATCAATGCCACTAGGTAACACATTCTCACTAATTCTGATACTAAGCTCTTATACATCAGAGTGACATACTATTAAATCATGTTCTAGTTGAATATATTTGCCTCTATGAGCATGTTTTGGATAATAGCAACAATTTTCCAGTTCTGCAGTAGTTAATAAGTTCAGATATTGATGTACAATTCATCGCAAAAAGATTGCACTACTTAATTACATTCTTGTGAGGATGTAGATACAAAAGGATAAAGGTCTTATCTTAGTGTATCTATTTCCCCACAGGGAAAGAGACTGTACTGTTCTCCAGTACATGCACATTCACAGATGTATTAGAGTTGTGCTCACACTGAGAAGGGCAGTAGCATAAATATTTCAGTAGAAAAATACATTCCTAACAGAAATAATGCTGGTAACAACCTCTGTATGTCTGCCAGACTCCACTGACAACAGCTTTTTCCTGATTCCCATGATAACAACATCCATAATCGTGAAATCCTTTGGAACTAATGTGGCGTATGAGTGTAATTCTGAAGGAGAATCACCTCACTGGCTGAGGATAATCTGCAACAAGGTGATTGGGGCAAATGGCTGCATTAACAGCAGTGCAAGTAGATGCTGTGGATAGAAATGGATGTTTCATCCCTGGTCCTGATTATTATGTCACTCAGATATATTCTCACTTTCAGTATCAATGGGCTATTTTAAAGGTTATCAAAACTTCATCATGAATGTATTCTGCTGAATCCATAATCTCTTTTAGATGGCATGTTTGTGAAGACTTCCAAGTTTTCAGATGTGCTCCATTTCTTGTTCTGAAACTCCAGATAAATGATCTAGAGTATATTTACTCTATTTTAGTGATGGGGAAAAGAATTGGAAAGAGAGATACCTTGCAGCGTGTCATTACTATTTTAGATATTTTATTCATTACTTTTACTTTCAGAGAAAAAAATCCCAGTATTTTCGATCCTTCTTCAGAGAAGTTGTTTGTATGTTTTTGTGCTAATTACTATCATTCCTCTCTAAGTCCAGTTTTATTTAGCATTATTCCATCTATTTGGACAGTATAAAAGCAAGGTATTTCAGATACTGCAACTCTGAAACACCTACTAGTACTGTGAGTTTTCCTGCAATGTTTTCTGTCCTACTCCATTTGCCTGAGAACTCATCTTTTTGAAATGTGATTTCCTATTAAATGGACATCTCTAGTGGGCTAGAAACTGAGTCCATCATTTCCTAAACTGCTCTTGTTAATATAAAACAGTAAGTGCAAAAGTAATTCAAGTTTCCTTTCCAATTGTTGAGAGTGTCTATATCTCTGGAAATCACGATCCTGAGAAGACTCCGTGAACTTGAAAGGACAGCAGATAGGCTGGTTATGACAATTGCATATCATCTTCTAAGGTACATTAGCCATAGACTGTACTTACACCTAACAGCAATTTCAGCTAATTACACTTGCTGTAGGCAAAATGTTCCACCGTGGTCAAAGACCCTGCTGACACACACATCTCCTGACGAAGGTGTCTGGGATTGACTTGAGACTGAATGAATGTAACTTCTGCCTCATCTCAGGGATCCTTTGAATTTATGCTGAGAGATAGCAAATGCCTCACATATTCTATTACTTGACTCTTCTGTGTGTTGTTCCATGAATTACTTCCTCAGAGAGCAAGTACAGGCAGAAATCTGATTCCAGATTTCTATTATTATTTGAATGATGATTATTGGGTCACACTGTTTATAAATGTCATGGGAAATTTCTAATCATTCTATACAAGGCCCTGAAGTTTCCCCAAGAGTCTCCTTTTTTCTATGTTCGGCTAAAAAGTGTGACATGGGTGGATACAGGTTAAATGCTACAACCTTGACTAATTCAAAATTCAGCAAAGTGAATTGTTGTCCCTGGATTAAGGGAGAGAGATAGAAAACTTGAAATATGGGACCAAACCTGAGTTTGGTGGCAATATTAGCGAACAGCTATCTAAATGTGGTAGATGCTTTGGTTGCTACAGAATAAGCCTAAGCAATGATTACATGTTTCTTATCTAAGGCAGATACTTTCAACATAAATGGAAATCCATGAAAGCAAATCTGTTTCTAAATATCTAAGTATATCACTGGAATTTAAGTCACACCTTGAAAAAAAGAAAAATATTCAACAAGAAGAGGAATGGATGATAGTTCACTAACTTCTTCATTTGAAATTCCTGAAGTCAGGGAGTTGTTCTCCAGATGAGATGAAATTTAAACATGCCAAATTCCTGAAAAAACTTAGTTTGTTTTGTAGTCGCTTATGCCAGAGTTGGAACTGAAAGTTGACTGAAACTGCAAGCATGTTGATATACACCAGGGAATGCAGCAATACAGCTTTACTGAGTGTGGTCGGACTTACTGCACATAGGACACACCCTCGAGGACTTCTTCCCATTCCAGTGTTACCACCTGCCTGCAAGGTGTCCTTGCTAAACACTGCTAGTTTTTCAAGTATCAGAGAGTAAAGGTGGGTGAGATCAGACAGTTTGAGCTTTGCCCAGTTGCAGCTCTGGCAGAGCAGCACACACACTGCAGATGATGAGGTGCACAGAGTCTTACCCGGCCTCACCTGAAGCAGAGGTGACTTCACTTAGGTTTTATTTTGCAGTGTACATATCGTATTGGAAGGCAGAGTGGCATGGTTCATAAAGGAACAAATAAAGGAGAACTAAGCTGAAAGTATTTGAGGGGTGGAATTTGGATATAGATTTCAGTGGACTCAGAAAAGATTGAAGACCTGGGGATGTGGATATTAGTGATGGTGGGAAGACAGCATTCCTTTTCCAATGACAGCTGTTACACAGAAATGCTCTTTCCATGGAGGTCTGATTGCTGGAAATGGGAAGAGAGAGAGAGTTCTTGTAGAATTTGGTAATGAGATTGGGAATCTTAAATCTAGTGCTGTGATGCAACAACCAGACTTCCTTAGGTTCTACAGATTCTGGGAAAATGGTATTGCAGCAAAACCATGCCAAGAGGGCAGAAGATTAGGAACAGCCCTTCAAGGGGAAGCAGTTGAGGAAGGATTCATGAGAAGGTTTTTTCAAATAATTTATGGTCTGAGTGTCCCAGGTTATCAAAACCTGATTAAACTGCAAATCTCACTGGTATATCTCCCTATGTATCCAGGACATTTCTTATGTTTTCCCTTGCTGTCACTTGTGAGTTCATCACTGCAGACACATTTAAGGAAAATTGGAGAATATTAATTCTTTTATGGGTTTATACCTGTAAAAATCTTTGCTTACAAACATTAGCTTTTCAGTTTGTCTCCTTTTGTATATTTTTCCTTCCTCCCTGCATTATAATTTCCCCCAGAAGCATTGCCCAGTTTTTACTGCTTTGCTATGCTCTTATAAATCTGATTGTTCTTTATTTTCTGTGTTTCTGCTCTGGCAATAACATATTTTTTCCTGATGTGAGGTGAGCATCAATGTTTCTTCTTTTTTTTTTTTTCTGATTTTACTTCTTCTTTGGTAAATGGGTTGTAAAAAAACCTATAATTTTCATTTCACATGCCAGGAGTGAGTTGACAAAGAAGACTTTCTGCATATCCTACTGCTTTGCCTGGGAGCTAAAGAAAAAATAATCCTTTTGTACGCCACATGAAGCAGGTGAAAGTCTTTTGCAATGGGAAGGATGTGAAAACTTTGTGAAAATTATGCTGTTTAATACTTTGCCATGGCATAGGTAAGCTCCTACATGTATGTGCTGGTTGAATTATACATTTCTTATTAAAGCGATATGCTTCAGAATGATTTTGTAGCTGATGATATCCTAGAAAATGTACAGTTTGTAGCTGAATTTATTAGCAATGCATGCCACAGTCCTAGGCTGGGTGCTGCATATCACAAAATACAGAGCGGCAGGCCATAGTCTGTTCAGAGACTGCTTATTTCTGAGATGCAGGCATTTAAAAGAGCAGTAAAGGGCATATTATTATGCAGACTTTCAGGCATATTATGTCTATTTGGAGAAATATGATACAGATATACTGCTAGCAATCCACAAAGATGCTATAGGAAAGCATGCGCTAGACAACGTGGATTTTACAATATGGAGATAAAAACTGATTCTGTGAATGCTTAGAAGTAATATATAGAGTCTAGGACGAAGGCTTGCTAAGTTGAATTTAAAAAAATGAAGAAATTCTTGCACACATTTTGGACTTGGGGGAGCAAAGTCATTACTATACCTTCGAGATGTCTATCTGATTGGAAAACAGAATTTCTCATTTACTTCAGGAAGTGTTACAAATGTTTAGTTCCTGACAAAACCTTTACTCATGGGCACCTCATTCTTATTAATTCTTGCTGGTTTTTGTCAGCATCAGAAAATATATTGTCAAAAATGTCAACATGACAGGTATTTAATTTCCCCCACAATACTGCTGACTTCATGTGTGTTCTTTATCAATCAGAAGAAAGATCAGCTTCTTTTTTTTTTTTTTGGGTTAAAAATGTATTGGTTGGTTGGTTGGTTGGTTTGGGGTTTTAAAAAATGTTTTCATTGTGATGTCCTCATTCCCTGAGGGAATGGCCTGAAGTTGTGTCAGGATGGGCTTAGGCTGGGTGTTAGAGAAAGGTTCTTCTCCCAGTGGGTGGTTGGGCACTGGAACAGGCTCCCCAGGGAAGTGGTCACAGCTCGAAGCCTGACAGAGTTTGAAAAGCATTCAGACAATGCTCTCAGGCCCATGGTGTGACTCTTGGGGTGTCCTGTGCAGGACTAGCATTTGGACTTTGGTGATCTTAGTGGGTCCTTTCCAACTCAGAATATTCTGTTATTTTGTGATACTCAAAATTACAGGCAGGGGTAAATTAATTAAATAAATTCTCAACAACTCTGACTTTAAAAATACAGTCTGTAAAAATATTGAGTTGTTATATATTAAGAAAAGTTAATACACTGATTAGATACTTTCTCACTGACTTGGCCAATTTTTTCTGAAATGAAACCCGGAGTAGGAGGGTAATACCTACCATGAAGAAAATTTATATGTAAGAAGAATGAAGGTGAGAAGTGCTCTTAAATCACAAAAACAAACAAACAAAAAAGTGAGATTGGGAGCTGGGCAAGAACCAAATGAGCTAGGAAATCAAAAGACAACATAGCTTCACAAGGGCTCTTCAGATTTTACAGTGACTCAGAAGCTGAATGCCTCATAACCTATAAGCAGAGGAATGTGAGAGTGAGAAAAGTACCTTCCCTCCTTCATTCTGATACATAAACTACTTAGATTACATAAAAAATACTTCATCTATTTATTACATAATAAAAATTGTTCACCCCACTACTTAAAGAAAAGCCAGTTGAACAAAAAATCTACCTGATGAAAACAAATAGTACCTACTTAGCAGCAAATGGAATAAGAGCAAAGGAAATTTTGAACTGAGCATGAGAGTCACTGACTCAGACCTGCTTCTTGGGGTGGGGTTTGGATGATCCCCGTTTCCTGGAACAAAACCCACGGTGGACTTAAAAGTATCAGCCCAGTTCTGGAATGGTTTCTGACACTTTGGAATAGCCATTGCACCATAAGCAAGGCTCTTTTTGCTGTCAGAATCGACACTGGAAACATAAGTGCTTTATAGATTGTGCTGCTTCATAAAAAGAAGCATCTGAGTGGGGATATAATTAAATGTTTGGCATCTCAAACATGATGTGCAAATTTAGTTTGAGCAGGTAAATCTGCTCAGCATCAATAACAGTGTAGAGGATATGCAGTACAAGAATATACACAAAAAATATAAAAACAAGAAAGCACATCCTTTTGCAAGCACTGAATAATAATCAACAAAATGGACTCTACAAGGACAGGTTACTGACGCAAAACTAAAGCAACCGTAAAACATACACACCCCCCAGAAAACCAACAGAATGCAGATTAGAGATATTGCTTCTGCTTTCCTATTCCCAAACTTCCTAGGAATTACTACTTCATAAAACAGTTCTTCAACTCTTTCCACATGATTAAATTTTGGTTATCTTGCTGCAGCAGGATAATTGTATGCAGATCTGCAAGAATTTAACATTGTTATCTCCTTTTAAATCTTTAATACACTTAACTTGTTTTCCTCTAAAAAAAAACAAACAAAAAACCCCCAAAAAACTGTGTATTTGAATCTTCATATTTGAAATGTGTTATTGCTTACTTTGGCAACAGAAATGGAAAGTTTTGCTGGAAGGCTTGATAGATTATCAAAATGAATCCCCCCATGGGTTTCAAAATCTTTTAGAGAGCTGAAAAATTCAATTAAAATTTTGTGATACCATTTGTTTATACAATTTATATGACAGCATCAAAGCATTTGATCTGGTCTTTCTAGTATAAGCTTTAGGCTTGCAGAAGTGCTTATTGAATATATTTTCTTCATAAATCTGTCTGATCTGTTGACTCGGCTTGTGCATCACCCAAGGGAGGAACAGGAAGTCAGGACATGAACTCCGCATTTCAAGGTGTCAGTCCAGTGACTATAATTGCTTCTGTGTAGCTCCAGTGAAACTAAAGTTGAGCTTCAGGTATTCCCCTCATATATACCCAGAGGGTATATACCCATTCCTTTCCACATATCTAGCTCCCTCTTCTTCCTACTACATTAAAAAGGAAAGGTAACAAGGAACCTGTCATGATCTGCAACATCCTGTAAGATGGAAAGCCACATCTCATTCAATTCTTCCCGTCAAGAAGACATGGATGAGACACCAACTCCTTTGGCATCATGTATTTAAGAACCTTATTTGACTAACAGAGAAAGGTAGATCCCTCATTCACTCACATGAGACCACACAACTATTTGTGGTTCTGTGAAGTAGGATGTTGCACAGTTGTAACGCACAAGACAAGGCTGAAAAGAAAGTACAGTTAAATTGTTCTTGAAAAATAGAACGTGGAGCACATTTTTCCTGACATGGTGGATGATGATCCGTGGTAAAAATTTATTTTGGCAGAGTTAATGGACAGAACTTCAAATATTCTATGATCTAAACTATTACCCTGATCTGAGTTTTTCTAGAGCAGTTCTACATTGCAGGAATCTCTTTTACATATGATGAAAAGACATTAGATTATAAAAGGCATCAGCTTCTCATGGTTAACACTAGAAGAACTCACAGGTTTTCTACTATTATGATGCTTTTTCTCAGTATGGGGAAATGATACATCATGTTATTTAAAGTCCACATTAAGGGCAAGAATATGGACTGCCAGAATAAGAATCAGCTGTGGATGCTGTGTGAAGGTAATTTTTTGGTCTGTGCTCAGGTGCTCTACCAAGTGAAGCCAACTCCATCATGAGAGGCATGGAACTGGCTCCTGTGTGTTTTAACATCCATGCATTCATTCTGCCTCACAGCTGAAAATACTGCAGGTCTCAGGTGGTGTAAAGGCCACTAACTAAAAGTATGAAATGAATGATGTTTACAATCGTAGCTGCAGATGGAACGATTTTTGGAATATACCTATTGTTTTCAGATAGGATTAAGTTAGTTAGGATGGCGGAAAATATCAATAATTATCTACTCTCTGCAATCAAAACTATTCAAATTAAATGGTTTATGATCTGTGCATAATCTAGAAAGCAACTAATCTTTACATTCTTGCAGGCAGTACACATTTTGCAATATGACGTTCTCGTACTGCACAATAACCAGAGGGAGATATTTTTTCCTTCCTGTGTAGTCCTAGAAATAAAGAAAGGAGGACAATAAAGTAAACAATTTTCTGGCTGGTTTCACTCAAAATCTTCCATGGAATCTGCTGATAGCTTGAAAAGAATTTAATAAAAAGTTGGAAAAGGAGAGATTGGATAGGATAAGTGATAAGAACCAAGGAGATGAGAAACCCTGAAAGATCAATCTAGTGAAGTACACTGAGGTTCAACAGAATCTTTTGAATTAGGCTACTCTCAAACCACTTCAGCTGAATGTGGACCCTGGAGTGCAATTTGCAGTGGTTCCAAATTGATAGAAATTGTTTTTCTATAAAGCACCTTGATGTGTTAGCTTTGATTAATCAGAGGCAATTATCACAGCTAATGGAGCATAGCTACAAACACAGAGAATGCAGTCACAGCAAAGTTCACAGGCCTCTTGCACCTAAAGTTCCACAGCAATGTGCTCTACAGGCAGGCCAATTTGTGCATGCTATTGTAAGTATCTTTTCTGAGCACCACAGCTATCATGTGTTTGCTTCAATACCAGAGGAGCTTGGTCACAAACATCTCTGCATTTTGGAATTTTGAAATAACTTGACTGTCAAGAATTAGAACAGGCTGCCCAAGGAAGTGGTTAAGTCCCTGGAGGCATTTTAAATATATGTAAATATGATGCTTAGTGGCATAATTTAGTTGTGAACTTGGCAGTGTCAGGTTAACAGTTGGATTTGATGATCTTAGAGGTCTTTTCCAACCTAAACAGTTCTGTGATTCTGTGATTGTGTGACTAGCTTTCTGCAAACATTCAAGCAAAAAGATTTATAGGTTTCATAGTGCACTTGGACCATTACTAGGGTCGTAATTCAACTCAAAGTTTTGGGGCAAATCGGTGCCATGCTGAATTAAAAACGAAATATTTCAGATGGAACAGTTACTGGTATTCCAGGGGCTAGACTTCAGTGAACTACTTAATCCTTTTGGACATGCTGCTTTAAAATATTTCAGGCTAAATACTGCCTGGTATAGAGAACTAAGTTGGACTCAGTCCCTACTGAGTTTACCTGCAATGGACTTTAGATTTTGCTGTCCTCATCATGGGGGGAAGTAATCTCTTCAACCACCTCAGCTAGCTCCACATTGGAACTGGAATCAAGGTCCTTCCCTCCCTATGATAATCTTAGAGATGTTTGCAATTGAGCTCATTGATGGTCTCTATAAACACAGCAAGTTATGGTTGTGGCAAGTCAGTGGATTTATTCAGCCAGCTCTGCATGGGAGCTGTGATATCTGACAAAAGAATCAATGGTCAAATGGAGGCAGCAAATTCTTATAGCTCCTTGCTTGGTATGACTGTGAGCCAGACTACATTAGCTGTTTCAAGGCCGGAAGGGTGGCCTAAATTCTTATTGCCTGTGTTCAAGAGAACTATTACACCACTTAAAATCAGGCTGATAAAGTTCCCCTGAGCTGTGCTTGCAACCACACTCTGCATGTTCAAAACCAGACACTGAAATGCAGGACATAATGTAATCACTGGTTTTTGGAAGCATTATTGTCTGTATTTCATCTTTTCCCAGGTCACATCATAAACATTTAATTTAATAGGCACTAGCAGTGAAATTCTGTTGCAGAATTCTACCATATATTACAGCTAGACCCTCCAAAAACAAATAAAGAGTAACTGTTTCCTTACAAAAGCTGTCACAGCAGCTCACCTTGAAGACCCATTTCTTTCTTTTCCTAAGTGCTGTTGGAAATAATCCGAATATACTGGAAATTATGCTTTTGATTTTGCAGTGAGGAAATGGGGACATGGAATATAGCTCAGAAAATACTTTCAGAGCTGCAGAACTGATCCCTGGTTTACATGGCTGTTACACTACAATCCAGAATCCTCAGAGAGGAGCCTATGCACCCTGTGCTCATCATGGGATGGTCTGAGTTCCTCCAAATGGAGATGCAATTACAGCAGCTGCTTAGAGGAAATACTTATCCTGAGGATGAACCTCTAACTCTGAGCATCAAGGCAAGTTGCTGTCAACCACGGGGAGGAAGACCTGCTCAACGCAGACCACGTGCTTAAGAGCAACCAGCGTCACATGGTGATGCCACTCTCTGCCTTTTGCATAGTAGAAATAGGGAAAGGTATAACTTTGCTCCTTCTCACTGCCCCCAGGGCTTCATCCCTAAAATTTGGAGCTGGACTTAAATTAGGGAGTGCCATGTTCTGGCCTGTGGTGCTGTCCTTCCATCTGTCCAGCAGCAGACCATAAACCAATCTGCCCTGTCCTCTACAGTGAAGGTTTCATGAGAAAAGGAAGGCCTCATGCATTCCAGCTCTGCTGGGGCAGATAATGAGACAGGGATTTTAAGGCAAAATGAGTAAGAAAATTTTTGTTTTGATTTGTTTTCCACGTGATGATATTGCTTGAAGGCTAATCTCTATTGTATTAGGAATTGTAAGTACTTGTGGCAGTGATGACCAAGAGAATGTTGACTGCCACAGTTAATTGTGCAAAATGAAGAAAACTGTGCAGAATGAACCAGCTGCTGAGCAGAAAGATGTAGATGTTTCATTTCTTACTGAAAGGTATTGCCATCTCTGTAGAAAATTGATTCCTTCAACACCTAAATCTACAAAATTGCATTAGGAATACAGAAAAAAATATCCTCCTTTAAAAGCAAAAGCAGCAGAATGTCATTATTTTGTCAGGTTTGCAAGTTTCATTTTTCTTTTAAAAAGCAGTTGTAAATCAGTATATTTTTAAAATTGTAGAGATGGCAAAAATGGGAAAAGTTTGGGATCCAAAAAAACCCTGGGGTCTAGCTCAGCTTGGCACATTAGCTATGGCTTAGCAATATGCATTATGCAAATACAGCAAAGAGCCTTTTAAAACCTGATTAAAGACCTGACCTACAGATTAAGTAGGGCCATCTTAATATTGTGCATGAAAGGAATGTCCTGTGTTGGGGTCTAAGATAGTGAGGAATAGGAGAAAATACTTTGGGTTTAATTTTCTAATGGTAATTCCAAAAATAAATAGATTTGTGAGAAAAAAATAAAGAAAAATGAATTTCAGAACTGATGATCTGTACATTCTTTGCTTCAAGGACAATCGTCCCTCATCTGCAGTTCTCTAAGTAGCAGATAATATGAAAAATGTCAATGATGCATGAAAAACTTTTTTTTTTCTATCTACCTTCTTTGAACCAAAATTTTATCTATAAGGAAGATTTAATATTTCTTTCTAAATAGGCAGACAAAGCATTTTCTATATTTTTAAGTATTACCTTTCATTACATTTATTTTCTACATGAGAAAGAGGGAAGTACATTTATAGTATGATGAGTTAAGAAAATGCAGACAATATGAAAATATAGTTGCTCAGTATTAAGAGAATATTTTCACAGGTAGCTTTTTCCACTTCAGAAAACTTCTTGCTGCTGTTGTATTGCTCCATTTGTGATGTAGGATGAGAACTGGTTGGGGTGGAGCGCTGTTTGCAGCTCAGACTGTTGAGATAGATGCCCTCATTTGATTTGATTGTATAAGCTTTCAGATCCGAAACTAGGCTGTGGATGTAAACAGTTGATCAAATTAAAATGCCTTCTTGGATAATAAAGAAACAAAGAAAATAGCTTTATCTGCTTATTTTTCAAAAAACCTCCTCGTGGTAAAAGAAAAAAAAAAACAACAGAAAAAGGAGAGGAAAGACAGGAAAGGTGAAGACACTCTCGTGAAGGGAATTTTCTTATCATAAAAATGTTGTCAGCTAATAGAAGAATAAGACAGTTGAACCAGCTCTTTGAAAATGCATGTGACACTGGTGACAGAGTGAAAGTGGATAAGCAATTTACACAGTGTAATTTACTCTTCGAACATTAGTTTTGCATTGAGGCAATATCCATGATCGGACTACAAATACTTTGGTTAGAGTTACTGCGTTTGGGGATAAATCTTTTATAAGCTGATCACAAATAATCCTGCTGCAGGTATATGTGTCTCCTAGCTTTGAAACAGGATCTTTAATGTTTGTTTTCCATCACAGCTTTTGAATATCTTGACTAAGTTTAACCCAGAAAAAAAAAATAGGCTGCAAGCCACAAGGATCTAAATTCTCTGGGTTAAATCTGTTTAGGAATGGTACTGCAGGCCAAGGATTAAAGGTTTCTGCTAAGTCTATATCCCTTTTCCTGTTCTGATCCCCCTTAACTTTGTCCTCTGTGATACCATTAGGAAAACTGCAACCCAAAAAGATTTCGGTTTGATTTACTTCTAGAGTTTCAGGTAAGTATCTCTAGCGGTTTTGTACTCACATGCAATTCACACAGCTCAAATTAAAGCATAGAGCCTCAGTCTGAATTTGTTGTAGGAAATTCTGGGAAAATGAGTCCAAAAAAATCTTACGATTCTGCAGGTTTCTATGTTATGTTTTAAAGGCTTGCAAGGTTAAAAAAAATTTACAGAATGAAATTTCAACTGAGACAAATTTGAGTATTGATAACAAAGTAACTCACTGAATGTCCCCTGTCAGGCACTGACAGCTGATGCATGTTCAGTACATACTGAGTACTTCTAGTTCCATCAGACTGTCTCCATAATGTCATTGCTCATAATACTATATGCTGTCATTTCGGTCTGAGGCACGAACAGTGGCTTTGTTCTGTGAAAAACAGATATTCCCTATGCTTTGTGTCTTCAGAACAACAGCAGGCATGGGTCAAAATAAGGATGGGCTAAGTGAAAGCTGAAATAAATTGTCTAGCATTTTATTTTGCTAAGCCTAAGATTAATGATGATTAGGCAATCCACGTGTGGTCACCCTCTTGTTCCTGCTGCTAATAATCATACTTGTGGCACTAAACAATTTATATAGCCAATAATATATCAGCCACGCAAACAAATATGAATCAGTGAAGCAGCTGAAAATTCTGTCTGAAATGCCCTTCCTCCACAAAGTCAGCAGCGCATAACACATCAAAATAAAGGTCAGCACAACCCCAGTTGGAACGTTGCTAGTCGCCTTTGATTGGGTTTGACTCTGAGTCTCATTTATCAATGTAAGCCACTGAAATGATCTCTGTATTTCCAAATTGTTTTTAATTTGTTCCACTGCAGTCCTTAAAAAGGAAGACAGTAACTTCTTCTTTGTTCAACATTTTTGCTTCCTCCAAATAGTGTCCAAATTTGCTTTTCAGCTTTCCAGAAGCAGAGAGGACTTCATTAGCATTATTACTGCTACTACTACGACTAATTGTTATTATTAGTACTATTACCACTATTTCTGAATTTCTAAGTTACTCCCAGATACACCACAACAGAGGTCTGGAAAATAACAGGGAATCTGCAAGACCACTGCTCCAAATATTAGTTTTTCCTTAACTAAAGCCATTAGAAAAGGCTAAATTTGGGAGGTTTATAAAGATTTTTTTTCCATTTTTCTGGAAGACAGCTAAGAAAAATGGGACCGAACATCTACAGTATGTGCTTTTATCTTAAGGACCAGTAAAACTGATATAAAGGGTTAGAGCAGGAAATGGCATGAGCTGAAGAGAAAAAAAAGACAATAAAGTTAAATTTGGTAGGAAGCCAGCCTCCTTTTGCTAGTTCATAAAAAATGAAAGCTACCTTTAGGTAGAGATCTTTCTTAAGTGGATCACAGGGCACATAGGTGTTCGCTGTGGTCCAATTTATTTGATTAAATATTCATAGGACAGCTAAGGGCAAGATTTTAATCTGATTTAATCAATGGGAACATTGCCATTGTCTCCAATAGGAGTGCTTATGGCATGGTTTGCTTAAATGAATGCAATGTATATCCCTCTTTGCAGCATGAATATTCACGTGCTTCAAGCCCATTTGCAGCTCTGTTTTCTATCCATTTGATGGTTCAATTGCCTTCACATTGTTATCTAGTGACATTTAAAATTCTTTATGGTATCTGAGGCAACCAAACAAAGCTTGTACATATATCACAGGACTTAATTGGAGCAGTGCCTCCTGGATTGGCAGCAGCTGGCCAGGTTGTTTGCCCTAGGGTGGCTCAAATGACACTGGATAACTAAATTAAGGCAAATGTTTCACCTCAGATTTTCTGGCCATAGACTTCCAGTCTTCCTCTGCTAAGGTTGCCTGCTGCTTACGTCACAAAAATTAATGAGGAGTTAATTTTTTCATAAGGAATCGTGCAAGGCAGAGTATGGCTCTAAGCATTTGGTGGTGATGAATCCATCTCCTTTTATCATCATTATTAGCTCTTCCAAAGGGAACAGATTCTAAAGTTCATGAGTCTGTCTCTTCTAGTGCTAAATGACAATGCATTTGAAAAACCTTATGGTGCAAAAACCAGAAGGGAAACACTTGCTCTCTTGACATTCCTTCTCTAACCCAAATTACCTTTCCTTTCTCTTGCAGGGCCCACATGAAAGCATTTTGGCTATAGCAATAGAGCTCTTTCCTTGATGTCTGTCAGTAGCAATAAGGACACATCCTTTGCTGGTGTAACTTGATTTATGCCCAATTGAAATCACCTAGTGCATTAGCTCATCACTTTTACCCTTGAACAGAAAGAAAAAGGAAAAGAAAGAATCTTTGCTTTTAGTGAGTAGCTGAAGCAGATAATATCCTTGGAAAGAAAATATAAACCTCAGGTTTTTTGCTTCTTGGAATTCTGTGTTTTCCTTAGCAGCTCAGCTTAAAGGAAAGAGCAGTTTGGTAAGCATCACTTGCATAGTTTGGTCAAAAGCAATTAAAACATGAAATCATTGATTACCACAGAGTTAGTGTGAGTCTTTCTTCTTACTTGGATTATAATGTGGTTTGACAGTTAAAGACAGGTTTGTTGTTAGGTCTGAAATTCATGGTTGGATAAAGGTTGAATATAAAACTGGAACATGTTTTCAACCATGTGTAAGAGCAAACCTCTGAATCCCTACTCTGTGCCTCAGATTCGTAACAAAGGTCAGGATCTGGAAAGAATAGAGAGGGGTAGAAAGATTGACTTACAGGGATTTTTTCAAGGAACTCAATGTTGATAACTTGGCCTGACAACTTAGCAGGATAAAGTAACAGTTTTCAAGTACCTGAGCAGGATAACCATGAAAATGTGCTAGGAATTATTAACGCTGATATAAAAAAAAAAGATATCAAAATCACCATGCCTGACAGTAAGCAATAGCACTGCTTCCAGAGCATTTTGTACACAAACACCTTTATAGAGCTTAAACAGTTAAAGTACTGGTCAAGTCAAGATCAAGCTCCAAAACCAAATTCTCTGAAGATTGTTACTGATATTGTGATAGCCTGCAGAATTGCTTTTTTTTTTTTGTACTTGTTAGGGTTTTTTTAGCATTTGTAGCTAACAAGGGGTTTTAGCTATGTCTCAGGAAACTATTCATAGCAAGAGAGAAACACACTCAATAATCACAAAAATATTGTCTTTTCCTCTAGCATGCCTTGCAATTATAGATGTTTTCTCTTTCTTACACAGTACAAAGTTCTGCGAGCTTAAAGCATGCAACACAAAGAGTCAAGGGACCTGCAAGATACCATTAATTGAGGTGTATAACCTTACTCTTCCTTTGTCCATTTATTTCCTTAAATAACAGGCTTGCCTGTAAGGAAATGAAAAAAGATGCTACAGCTAACCCCAACAACACATCTTGTTCTGTAGCTAAATTACTCAACATCAATCATTTCACATGCTACTGTGGAATTCAGTCTGGGTATAATTGTGGTTTTTCACTTGCTTTCAGTTAAACAGAATTCCATTGTTTGGTTAAAACACTTGAGAAAAAACATTGTGACCAGTCTAAATAAAAAAGACCCCCAAACAACCCTCCTCCATTCAAATCTGTTATGAAGCAACATAGTCTCTGAGCAGAAAATAACTATCCACAGTGATTTACCCTTGAAGATGTATTTCTCAGTTCATGCACTAATGCTTTTAAAATGTAGTTTACCTAGGAACTGTACAGAAGTATTTAATTTCAAGTGATTCTTTGTTCTTGCTTGCCCCAGAGAAGGGACTGCTTTTAGTTTCAAACATGCTTTTTCCTCATGAAAAACATTTAAACCATTCTATAATTTATTAGTAATTTCAAATATTTTTTTTAAATTTCAGTTTAATCAGAATGCTGATTAGTTTACAGTTTTAGGAGACGAAAATATTCTCTTTGCTGTAATCAAAGGCAAGCTCCAGTCAAGCTTCCTCTATCACTTTTTCAGCAGTGGACTTCAAAAGATGCATTGTTAAAAAGAGAAGGGGAAGAAAAAAGAGAAAAATATTTCTTCCTGGTATCTTACAGCTTTTAATGCTCTGCGTTTAGAGTGCTGGCAAGAAGGGCAGTGTTACAAGCTCTGGAGGATATACTTGCAGCCCATGCATCCATTTGTCTATTAAAGATGAAACTGACTTAACCAGCTCAGTTGTGAGACTCCAAATAGCACATCATGAGATGTACTAAATTTGAATGAGTAAACCAGTTGAGAAACTACTTTGAGGAGACCTACATTATATAAGTTCTCAATTCTAAAGTCTCCATCCCACCTCATCCTGGCAAATATATATGATGAATGTTAGTTGCAATGCAATTTTGTTAAAGTTTCACATTGAGGAGATACCGTTTACCCCCAAAGTGACCATCAGCTGTAGTTAGCTTCTATCATCACAAACAGGAGAGGTTTTTACCTGCTTCTTGTACAAACATACCAGCTAGCTGTAGCAATGGGGCAAAGACCCTCTTTCCTGTCTGCCTATCTCATTGTATTGGACACACTTCTCTGAAAATTAAACTGTCTTAAGATTAGGCCTAAACTAAAAGAGGGCAGCTTTTGATTAGATATGAGGGAGAAATTCTTTACTGTGAGAGTGGTGAGGCATTGGAAGAGGGTGCCAGAGAAGTTGTAGATGTCCCATACCTGGAATTGTTCAAAGCCAAGTTGGATGGTGCAGTGGAAGGTGCCTGTGGCCATGGCAGTGGGTTTGGAATTAGATGATTTTTAAGGTCCCCTCCAATTCAAGCCATTCTGTGATTCTATGATAAAACAGGTTCAACTGGCATCAGATACCCAAAGAAGAATTTTCTAATCTCTTAAATGGGCACTACCTTTCCAAAGGCATTGTTAGGTACTACTTCTGGAGAGTCATTTATGTCTTTCTATGTTATAGAGGAGAGAATAGAGGAGATCAGAAATAGGTAAATCTATAATCCTGTAGCTTGGTATCAGCTCACATTAATTACAAGGCTGCTTTTATAAACCATTCTACTGAGACATTTTATCACTTTTAAGCCAAATGAAACATTCCACACATTTTTTTTGAGCCAGCTAAGATAAAAGAAATATCTAAGTCTATCACTATCCAGCTCAGGACACTTCCATCTCAGCTAAACTCTGAATGTTATCACTGAAAAGATTATTCTGCTTTGGGTTACATCTTTCTAATTGATTTTACTGTATTTCACATCTATGTATTTTTCAGTTCTTTTCAAGCTTCCTCATTTTCTTTTCCGATTATCCCTTCATTCACCAGGTCTCTTTGTATTCCCACATATAGTTCAGAGTTGTAAAGTCACTTTTCTCCAGATCTTTGCGTTTCCATTAGTGTATAGTCCAATAGTACTGAGAGATCTTGTTATTACTATTTCATACTGCTCATTGCCATGAGACTAATTTCTTCTCTCATGGAACTTCAAACAGTCCATCAACAATCCTATCTCTCTAGGTCAAATGTTGAGGATTTGTTATAAACAAGAATTAAAATCTCAAACTGTTCATTGCAAAGATCATTTTGTGAAAGTTGTACTCAGATTTTAAGATAGTATGTAACCTCAAATGACACAACAGGCCACATTCAAAGCTGATTTTATTTTGGGTACAATTCTGCTGAGCTAAATTGAGCCGAACTGTTTATTAAGGAACTCAGTCTAATCTGAAGTTGAAATGCGAACATGAAAATGCATCAGATAAAGCACTGCTGTCCTGTTAACGAAGTTTGATGGCAACAGTTCATTTAATGTTCAAGATACACACCACAGACATTGCCAAAGGCAAATCTAATTAGCTGTGAGAAGAATTTCTATAGATCTGTTCTCACTTACAGAAATGTAATAAATGAGAGTAGATCTATGCCAATTTGCTATATTAACTTTTAAGCTCGCTTCAGAATGATGCATTCAGAAGTAAAAAATCCAACAGCTGTGGATGCCTGTAGAATAACAAATGCCTCGTTTTCTGTACCAGGTCATTACTGAAGTCTTTATTAACTATGCTGTATATTTGAATTGAGTTATCTTCTGTGTATTTCATGCATATTTAAGTCTGAAAAATACAAAAAAGAAAAGAGACTATATATAAGCTTTGTAGACACCACATAGTCATTTGGCCATATCTGATTACCCTATGCAATTAATTAAAACTAAATACTGGCTCATATTCATCACTTATCAAAAGTTTATTTGAATAACAAAGGGCATAAAATGCAAAACTGGATCATGAAACAGAATGGATGTTCAGTCTAGCAAATACAAGTATTCATTAGGGCCATATTAGGTCATGGCTACTTGAAGGGTATTTAAAATGCACAAGAATTTAAATGAAGAGTAAAGTATTTTTGGAAGCTGATGTTACAAATTAAGATAACTGTTCTAAATAAACAAAACTACAAGTTCCACAGACCTTAGTGTAAAACTCAGGCTTCAGCCAATTTGAATTCTTTTCTGGAGATAATTTTTTTTTAATGAATAAACATTTTCCAAATAGTTTTTAAGAAGCAGGTACACAAGAGTGGCAGATTTCCATGAGATATCTCTGTGTGTGTGTGTGTGTGTGTTGATTTAAAAAATGAATGGGCTCACAATACTGCTTAAAGCATATTGGACAGATTCAGGTCTGGAGGAGGTCAAAAAATGAAATATTCTGGCCAAAAAAATCAATCCATTCTATAGAAATGGCTAAAATGGCTAGTGACTAAGTGTATATTGCAAAGATATTTAAAAAAAGAGAAAAATAAAACTTATGTCTTTGATGGACTTGTACATAATTTTATCTGCCTGTCTGAAAAAATGATAGATTTCTGGTTGTAAATGTCGGGAATTTTATGGAAAGAGGGAAATTACCACTGCACTGTTTGAGCTTCATTAATGTTCCCCTAAAGAAATACCAGTTTTTTATTTCAGAGAATCATGGAATGGCTTTGGTTGGAAGGGAACTTTAACATCACCTATCTCCAATTCCCCTGCCATGGGCAGGGAGGCCATGATCAGGTTGTTCAGGGCCCCATCCAACCTGACCTTGAACACTTCCAGGGATGGGGCATCCACTGCTTCTCTGGGCAATCTGTTCCACTGCCTCACCACCCTCTGAGTAAAGAATTTCTCCCTCATATCTTATCTAACCTAATCAAAATCATACTCTATGCTGACCATTGCTCTTTGTCCTGTCACTATCTCACCATATAAAAAGTCCCCCTCCCTCCTTTTTATAAGCCCCATTCAGGTACTAAAAAGCCTAAATGAGGTCTCCCCAATAGATATAAAGATAAGTGGTACAAATATATTGTTAAAATCAGGCAATTTTGGTGTCTCTCTGTCTATACATTTGTATACATGTACACATCTGTCTGTGTGTCTGTCCGTCTATCTGTCTATCTATCTCTTGTTTCATTATAGGTACCTCAGGAAGAGTTATGCCTAGTTATTTCCTTGTCCAAAATAAAGCAGAAGATTGCCTATTTATCTTCCCTTGAGTATTTTTCAGTAGCAGGAGAAGATCTGTTTCTGCAAACTGTGTCCACAGTAGTCCAGGGTTGAAGTTGCCTTTTTATATTTGGCTGGTATAAACCTTGAGCTAAAATGGAATCTTTTCTCCTCCGAAATGGTCTGAGCTGACTCCTCCACTCTGTCTACTAGACAGAGTACTCTTTCTTCCACCTCAGCTGGAATCACTGAACTTCTTTTGAACTTATTTAGTGTACAGAGATACCTCTTCTTCGTAGGGTTCCATTACTCTGCAAAACTGTAGGCGTGTAGGTATTTACTGCTCCTTTTTCTTAAAGATTCTTAAATAAAATTACTGGTTTTACTGATATATTTCTTCTTCCTTGACAAGCCTTGCATTCCAGGTGTACTGCCTACCCAGTACCTTTGTTTTATCTCAGTAGAATGTTTCATACCTCTGAACTGCATGTTTGTGTACGTGAATTTTCTCAGCATTTCTAATTTTATGAGAAGCAATGGTATTTTGAATTGTATGCATTTAAAACAGGGATTTATAGTCATCTTATTATACATAGGCCTTCATCCCTTTTCGTGTGCTTAAACAACACAACAGTGAAATTGTGGAAGGAGGCATTTGTAACACAGTTCTGCCTTAGAGATAAAAAAGCAGTTTTCATATGAGACATAGCACATTATTGTAATTATTTGATTTATTAGCTGCTTTGTCTTAAACCTTGCTTCCATGAAAAGTAAATGAGTTTATGTTTATGTGAATATATTAATCTGCTTTAATTACTTGAAATAAAATAATATTAGTGATTTGCACAAAATAATACTGCAGGCACTAGTTGCCAATTTAATTTTGGTTAACAAATTAATGCTGTGTATGTGGGAGAAACTATATTTGAGAATTTAGTTTTTTCAATCCACTTGTTTCATGAACACACACACACACACAATCCCCTTAGACATCAATAAATTTAAATTAAATGTTTTCCTTTTTGGTATCCTGCTGACTTTTAGTTTCTGTTAATCCCAACTGAAATGTTAAAATGTAGCTAAGTCTCTGTAGTTCGATCTAATGCCAAATAATCAAAGTTTAAAGATTATATTATAAAAATGTGGTTTTATTTAAATCTTAGCACTCAAAGGCATTAAACAAAGTACTGAAAAGACCTTCACATGCTGCCAACAGACTTTATGGTTATCTAGGGTTTCTGTGTGAAATGTCAGTAGATGACCATTTTTTGTAATTTAGAAAGATTCTAATTTGTAAATGAAAATAATGTTGTTCATCTGGAATAATCTAATTTTTTTTTCCTTGAAGTTATAAATCACATATTATGAAGAATTGACTGAAATGGTATAAGATGAGTAATTTTATAGAGGAAATTAAGAGCATATATTATTATTTTGGGGAGTTATATAATTTTTCCTTTACATTTTGCCCTTGTTAAATGCTAAAAAATCTTATGTATGAGCAAATTACAGTTAAAGCACTAAATAAACCTACTGAAGTTTATCTGGTCTATGGTGAATGAAAAAGATTGGTAGCAATAAGCTCATTAGATACATTTTATGGTTCTAGAAAAATTTCAAGTGAAGCGGTTTTTGAAATAAAAATCAACAGGCAAGAAGTAAGTGGGAAATAAATTGCACATAATTTAAAATAGTTGACAAAGCTAAGGAACAAGTTCTGTCTTCGATATGCATTATTTAATATCAAAGTGTGGGATAGCAAATCTCCTCTTGATTTTTGAGGCAACACTCCTTGTAAAAAAAACAACTCAGGGACCAGACTTTCACCGGGATGCTCAGGTTTCTCCTTCCTGCCTGGAAGGAAAATGTCTACAGATTTGCTGTTGGGAAATCCTTTCCATATGGGGATAAAAAAGGAAGTAGAAAGCTCTGGAAACACTTGCCAGTGATTTCCGAATCTCCCACAGAGTGACTGGAGCCGTTGCAGAAATGTCCATAAATTCCAGATATTTCACTGTTGAGAATGTGCTAGTCCTATCGTGCAGAGAGAATCTGGGAATGGCACAGCTAATCTGGTGCATGTAGGACATGCTGAACTCTTGAGAATGAGGATATTTAGGGTGTTGGTCGAAGGCTTCCACAGTGCCTTGGTCTTTTCTTCTTTCCTCAAAAAGGGTGTTTCCTTTCTTAGTACTTTTGTGGATATGATTTTCTTCAACACCTTGAAACTTTATACATAAGGAAGTTCTTTTGTGATAGTTGCTGACTACTCTTTTCCCACTTAGACTGAGGAATAAAAAATAATAAAATAATTGCATGGAAAAAACCCAAAACACTAAGAAATATCATGTAAAGTACTCCTTGTACAGTGGTTATGAGTGGTAGAAGAGAATCTCAATACCAAATTTTTATGTCCTCTTCAAAACTTTGATTGTTAATTTTAATATAAAAGTTATTCTAATGAAGATTATTTAAAAATAATTTTCCTAATAATCTTTGACATATAGACCAAGTTTGCACTAAAATTTCATGTATAATAATGTTTAACTAATGACCCAAAAGCACTTTCATTTGATGAACCCACCTTCTGCAGCTGTGAGGTAGATAGGCATGGCTTATCCAGCTCTAATCTAAAAAACTATGGCATAAAGGAGTTGATGACAAATGACAATGATTAGCTGCAAATCTGTCATAACTTTGGAAATGAAGGACAAAGCTATATTTATACTGGCAAACAAGGTCAGACATGAACCTGAGTACCAGGCCGATGTACTTTTGCCTGCCCCAGTGTTAGTGGGATTTCTTGCTTAAATTTTTGAAGCCCTTGATAGGGAAATAATTCAGCTGTTACATTATTACTCTTAGATTTTTGTTTTGCTTTGTTTTGTTTTTTATTTTTATTATTATTGTAGTTAGTTTTTTCTATTAAGAAAATCATATCTGCCTAGTCTAATGATTTTTCAAAGTCTCTACCTGTAGCAAATTAAGCTATAAATAGGCTTAAATATGCATTTCAAGTCTGCATGCAACCTTTAAGATGCAACACTCTCCCTTCCTTCACAGAAAGTGGATGTGAAGGTTAAGGAATCAAAATTTCAAAAAATTGTGTTCAGAAGGCTAAGATTAGAAAGTTTCTGCATATTCATCATAGTTGGTGAATTGTTCTCCTGAGACCTGACGTGCTATTTCAATTGCCGACTTCAATTAAAAATGTGATTATATATCACACATTTATTTTAGTGATTGTGCTGAGAAGTAGTGAGGCTAGTTAAAATTCTACTACACCTCACAGAAAAGAAATAGCTTTGAGTATACTCAGTACTCCCACATCCTGCAATAAATGGATTAAAAGCATTGAGAAGCTGTAAATTACTCACACAGTCACTTGTTATTGCTAAAGCACATTATTAATTTGAGAAAAACAATTTTCAAACTGAAACACAGCAATCTCTTGTTTATCTTGATTTCATATCAATAGAAAAAGGAAGCTAGCAGATAATTTAGTAAAATCCACTGCTTAATTTACAAAGAAGGTTCAACTCTCATGCCAAAGAGCTATCCTTGTGCAAACAGATAAACTAAAATGGAGAATCATATATGTTGAACACTTTCTTTACAAAGATATGATTTTCTTTTCAGTAAAAAATCAGATATTACTTGTCTGAAAGCATTATAAATGTGCAATAATTTGCAGTAATCTGCTCTGCCCACTTTGAAGCTCACTTGCACCATTCTGACAAACCTTAAAGTTGGCAGCCCTGCCAGTTTGGACTTAGCACAGCAGAAAAATAACTTTTTGTGATCATTATGTTCTGAAATATCAGAACTACATCCTTACAACTGGTTATAAAGTCAGACTGTTTGATTTTCTTCCAGCCTCATGATTATTTTTGGCCAGTTTTTGAGAACTGGACAATATAGAGTTACTATTCCTGTTCAGCCTCCTCTATAGCCTTGGGGTTCTGTGTCTTATTTAAAGGATATTTAACAAAATTGATTGTGCAGAAGATGGATTATAGTAATTCTTTGATTTTGAAATGAAAATATCAGTGCCAACTTTTTCTGCTGTAAAGGAGGCTACAGCATGCTGAGAGCACAGTCAACAGATAGAGCTTGGCCTTTCAGCAGGGTTGAGCCTTCTCTCCTTTCTGCATATGAATTGCTACAGTTTTATTTAAGGATTATTTATAAATCACTCAATAAATGTCACTACCCTTTCAGATCTAGTGAGATTTGGAGCCTCTACGATTCAGTAACAGAAGTCAGGGAAGGAAGGTTGTGTGTGACTGAGTAGCATAAGGCTACCCATCTTGCCTTAAGTGAGATTTCCAAGACTGTGAAGAGTGTGTGGTGAGGACAAGCTCAACGCAGCTCAGCTACTTCCTTCTCCTCAGGCCAGGTCCTTTCTTTATACTTCCAGGGTTAATGCATCAGTATTTCCCTGAGGGTTGATGTTTGCATTGATGCAAATATCTTTAAGGCTCCTTTCCCCTCTATTCTTCGTATCAGTCCAAAAGACTGAGAATGACTGAACCAATTCAACTCAGCTATGTTGAGATGCAAAGACTAATGTTTTCTGACTACTGGATGCATGCTGTTAGCAAAGGCTCCATCCTCTAATATCTCCGTATCAAACATATATGGCTTCAGCAAGAAGTACACTTGGGTCTTGGTAGGTTTCAATTAACAAACCCTAAAGGCCTTCTCTTTCCAACACTTTCACTCTTCCTTCTAACTCATGCTTTCCTTGTCCCCTCCCTGATGTACACATGCACATTCCTAACAACACCCCAGAATTTTGACTGAAGCAGTTTAAAATTTACCTGGACCTGTCAAATAAGAAAAACAGTGAGGAAAGTGTGCATCAAGAAACACCCTCCTGAATCATGTAAGGCTTTCAACAGATGGGAAAATGCACAGAAAAATGAAGCATGAAATTTGATGTTATTGAGTTGAAGGAAATACTTTGGTTTTATTGTCAGTTCCTCATGCTACTTAGCAGAAGAGAAAAAGGTCTAAAAATAAACTCATGTATTAGAGCTATAGGAAATGTGTAACAAAGAATGACTTGCATCAAGCTCTCTAGAAAAATAAATAAATAAATAAGGCCATTAAAGAAGATGGGTGCAGTCATCAGAAAACCTCTGACATTAACTTTATGAAGCAGTTAAAATTCTCACTGCAGCTCCAGATTTGCATGTGAACTATGACCAATCATTCAGTCTGAAAACAATATGACATAAATTTACAATTTAGCTTGTGTTCTGTATGGCTCAACACAAATGAATCAAACAATATGCAATAAATTTCATGGACTGTTAAGTTTTAGCTCTGGTGATGTAAATCACAGGTGGGATTGTATCACAGAGAGAGTGCTGTTGGGTTGAGGAAGCAGTAAAATAGAGAACCAGACCTTGTTTTGACTAGACAGGATCAGTATAGTGAAAAACACAATAGAGACATAAAGAATTGTGGAAAAAAGAAAAGCCTTAAAGAAACTTGCATAAATAACAGCCATGAAATCACCTGTTTAACCCAACTGGAGAGAGACTGCAGAGCTTCATCAATGAACTCAATTTAAAGACCAAAAATGCTTAGAGGAAATTTCTTCAGTAACAGTCCACAAATATAGCTATTATGATTTCTTTCAAGCTCAACTAGTTCTGTCAGCTGAAAACAGAAGTATTTTATTCTCTGGTCTTAAAATAGTTATGGATTTTGATTTCATGGCAATATTTGTTCTGTATTCTACTCATGATCAGAAGATCAGGCTTATTATGAAGCAAAATAATCTTAGATTTCCACTTTATGAATATAAACTCTTATGATGACTCTCCTGTTTTCTTGTCTTGACACAAGATTCTGAATGCACATTCCACAGTAAATTTCATGTTTCAAATCAGCTACTGATTCTGTGGATATCGTTTGTGTGAATTCCATTATGACTTTTCTTCTCAACTTAATCTTTTCTATACATGTGTGCATAAAGTATCCATCTTAATATCCTGGTTTGGATTTATTTAGTTTTCTTGCAACTTTAGATTTGTCTTCTAGGAATTATGTGTTTGTGGAGGAGTCTATCCTTGACACACATATCTTTTTAGACGCTGAAAAAAGAGTAAATATCATTATCACAAACACCATATAAAGAGCCTTCACACATAGCATCTTCTAAATATCCACTTCAGACAAAGTGTTTAAGGGATTTGATAATTTTTGGGGGGGTGAGGTGGTGGTGATGGTACTTTGTATTTATTTTCTGTTTTAAGGTCACCAGATCTTTATAATTCAGTGCTGAGCTAGAAAACTAAAGAAAACCTTCCCTCAGGAGTTTTTTCAATAGTTTTTATCAGTGAAAATGTAAGCTTCAGTATTTCTGGTTCCAGACTGGCATAAACTAGTAAAGACTTGTAAAATTTTACACTTTACATGAGCAATTTTGACCCACAATGAAGAATATTTCTGTTCCAAAATATTGGTGTGGGGAATACATAATTTTTGATCTACTTAGGCTACACTGTAAGACTGTTTGTACAGAACTGAGAGGTTACTGCTTTGTATGATTAAGCTTTTGAGAGGGAGAGGAAAAACGATTCATTTACATCTACTTAGTGACACAAGACTTGTGGAGATCGCTCATGGAAGACTGATGGTAGGCTCCAAAAGCAAGAAGTTCACATCACCCAGCCATTGCAAAGATTTCTCTTAGAAGATGAAGGTTGTTGTGAAATTCCCTGACCAGAAGGTTAAATTTTGGTCTTTTCCAGCTTATCTCAAGAAAGTAACTTCCCTTCACCTGGTGGACTAATGGCCTCATAAGCACATTAAAAACAAAGCACAACAATGGAAAGAAGTGACTCAAAATGATAACGAGGTTTCAGAAGGATATCAAGCTCACTTCTCATTACACCGGACCAGCAGTTGTTAATAAAAAAGTTCAAAGAGTTCAGAAAGAGTGAACAAAATTAATTTTAGGCAACAAAACCCTAGAAAAATCATAAGAGCAATGAAAGGTAACAGGAGGGGGAAGGGCATAAAAAGAAAGTAAAAAGAGAGGTAACGAACAATCTATTTAAATATTTATACCCAAAGTCCTAGAAAATGTCTTTCTTTTGTTACCCAGCAATAAATTCACTGACCACTATCTTTGTACAAAAACAAATCAGCAGCTGTGCCTTTCTGCCTATCATTAGAGAGCTCTCTCTGATGTTCTCAGAAGCAACTCATTTAGCCTGCCTTGAGCAAATGTCTTATTAATAATCTTCTTTGTTTTTGTGGGTTGGTTCATTAAGTTCATGCATGCATAAAGTTGCTGTTGCTGCAGATAATGTGCAAAGCATTTACAAATTTAGGCTTTTCAAATTCTTAAAACATTTATTAATTCAGGAAAATGTTATGTGTTTCTAAAATCTTACTTCAACCAAGGCACTTAATTAGTCTTCTGTTTTTTTCTCTTTCACAACATGCGTATAGACTTTCCACATTTTCTGTTTGAAATCAACTCTCTGCTGTGAAGACATCTTTTTGAGCAAATGTCTCTCTCTGCCCTTTCCCCATTTATTTTTATTTGCACCATAATTCCCTGTGGATGGAAGCTGGGATACCCGGGTGCTAGGCATGGCTGTACAAGTCCCTCCTTCCTTTGTCTGAACTGCATGCAGAAAATAGCTGTAAGTATATGTCCAAAATTTTAAAATGCTTTTTTATTTTCTGCACTGCAAAATTGAATCAAAATGTTTTGTTTGCTTCTGAAACATTCCATCTGACACAAAATAAAACACTAGTTTTCTAAGCTGTGGGGACATCCTGGGAAAGTGCTTTCAGTCCCTCCTACAGAGTCTCTCACACTTCAGATAAATTGTTAGATATTTGCTAGTCCATTAGCTGGAATCCATCAACAAGGCAAATGGCCTAACTGCAGGCTGGAATAATTTTTGCAGTCTGGCATAATGACTATTTAAGTATTTTTGTACAAAGAGGGAACATACAAGCAAAGACTGTGAAAGATCTGCATCAGAATAACTAAATAGCTAGAGATTAAGACATTCATGCAGGAAGTAAAGGGTATAAGTTCAAATTTAGGTTCTGTATCAAGCAGAGGCTTTGAACATTTTCTCCATGTGAATTTCTCTTCAATAAACTATTCCATTTCTAAAACTGGACTACTTACTATCTTTTTCACTGTCATCCTTCCAGTCTCTATAAAGTTGAATGTATAAGCATATGCTCACAGTGAGGGTGGAATTTTGTACAAGTCTCGGTAAACAGTCCACATTGCTGAGGCACTGAATACAAGCAGTTGCCACCATATTTTTCTACATTTCTTTTTTAAATGTAGCTTTCAAAATATTTCCCTTGATAAAATTATTGTACAAATTCCATCTGAATTGAAAAAACAGTTTTCTGGTCAGAAAAGTAATTTTGGGCCAGTCTTAGTGTTCAAAACCAACCAAACAAAAATGAATCTCAGATGTAGTGGTAAGATGTGTTCAGGAAAAGGTAATAGGCATGCTGTTATGAGGCAAGACAAAAAATATATGAGGTAAAGAGAACCCAAGGGAGACCAAATTTTAAAAAACCCTTCGTATTACAGCTACAGCTATGCTATATGGCACTTATGAATTTAACCTGATTGTGTATGCATTTGAACAGAAGACAGTTATTATCAACTCAAACTCTTAGATAGATATGCTCTGTTAATGTTAGCTTAACAAGGGATGGTTAATTTATTTCTGCCAGAAGAAATTTTTACTTCATTGTGTTCCTGGAAGACTATGTCTGAATTCTTCCCCAGCAGCATATGAGAGGCACAGTAGCAACAATCTCTCTCTCACACTGCCCACAGAAAGAGCATTAATACTGTGATAGCCCATTTTATTAAGTATTTAGATTATTCAATTATGATAATATTATTTTATTCATAATATAATATCCCATTATTCAATTTTTTTCTTATTCGATTTTCCACTGTATTTGTAATGTAAATCCAAAAAGAGAGGACAACACAGAAATCCCTATATTGGACTGGAAATAACTAAATATGGTATTCGAGATATGTGTAAATATACATAGCAGAGATTACCTTCAAACTTCACGTTACTTTTCTGTATTAGCAATTTATGCTCTTGTCTCTTCCAAATGGGAATTTTACATAATTTCAAAGTTATCTGAGTTACGCAAAGATTTAAGTCGCAGTGCTACTGGTTTTAAATGCAATTTCAGCTCCTAAATCACTTAAGTGATTTTGACAAAAAAGCTACCCTTTTCGTCCACATGTTTGTGAGTGTATTTTACAACAAAAGAAAAAAGAAAATTAATGAGGCTTGTAGTTAAAAAAGCACTTCAGCACCTGAGAATTTGAATGGCAGTGCTGGATCTCATTATTTCAGCCATTCTTTCTATTTTCACTTTTCAGTCCTCATGTTCATTTAATGCAGGAAGAGTACAAGAAGAAAAGAGTTGTGTTCTGATTTTCTAATTTACCAGTTCACCAGTGCAGACTTCATAGACTCACTGCCTTCAAAGTAGTGGAGTGGAATTCAATATATATTGTATCTTCTTTATAAAGAAATATAAATAGAATGAAAACTGTGTTTTGCTGGTTTCTGATGCTTGAATTTCAAAATCCTGCACACTAGGATAGATGGCATCAGTCCACACAAATAATGTAGCTCCTTATGTACTGTTTCAGAAGAAATATATAGTACGGGAAGACTCCTTCTGCATTTAAAAATAGGCAAAGTGATTTTTGCAAAGAGTATGAAGGAATGTGAGACTACTGATAAGCAGCTACAGAGAAGCACCTTGCAACAATCCTTGGGGTAACCAAGCTGGCTCTGCATAGCTGTGTGGCCAGCTCAGCTGAGCAGTCTGTGTCTTTGTGCAGGTTGTTTTGGGCTTTTTTTTGGCTGGACTCAACGGTCTTAAAGGTCTTTTCCAACCTAAATGATTTTATGATTCTGTGATAACAGAGGTATGGGCCATCTCCATTCTGTCTCAGGGGAGAAAAGAGTCAGGCTTGGTTGACCTCGGTCTTGCAACACTTGTTTTTGGTCCAGTGTTTCTGGAAACTAGATGTGCTTATTCTGAGATAAGGTTGCATTTCGGAGAAAAGTAAAGATTTCTATAGAAACTTCTATAGAAACTTTTTGTCTTGCCCAGACTGCTTAGTTATTTCCTAGGGTTCTAATACTGGGAAGTTATTTCTTTTTCTTCCTTCACCTTCAGTTCTTAGAAAAAAATGGAACTCTATAGAATAATCATCTTTTTTCAGGATGGGATGAATAATGATTACCAGATTGAAGCATTTACTTTGAAGGAAAAACAATCAAAATAAAAGCATTACATGGTAAATTTTTCCACTCTTTTCCAGAAATTTGGATGGCAGTGCTGGATCTCATTATTTCAGCCGTTTGGCTTTTTGCATCTGATTCACAAAACAATTATGAATGTTGCTAGTAGTGATCCTTTTCAAGTGACTGTTGTCTTCTGGAAAAGTTTTTGGCTCTCTGAAATAGCAAGGTGTAAATACCTGCATAAATTTTTGATCAGAATACCTCAAAGGAACACACATCCAAGTACTGTGCTATGAAGCTCTTCGGCAAGAAAATTGTTAAATGTACATTTGAAGTTCTTAATTACCTGCAGTGACCTTGGCAATAGTCACAATTAATTGTAAAGTTTTACTTCAGTTTTACTTTTAATGAAAAGACAGGTGCAAGAACAAGACTGATATAATTAGAATAAATATTTTCAGTGTGACAACAGAGTGGTAATAAGTGTGTTTCCAGTAAGAGGAATACCATATGAAACAAATGGAAACTCATCATTACTAGTGGAGAGGAGTGAGGTCTAATACATTGTGACATGATTTACCTAATGGAACCTCCATTGCTCCAGTGATTTCAAATCAGATTTACCAGAAGAAGCAATGCTACACTATAGCACAAAGTTAGCAAATGCCAGTTAATACAACACACTAAGCAGCGCTTAGTTTATTTGCTTAGAAACTTGCTCTGACTTCAGAAAATTATTCCATTCATTTTAGTACCTACTAATTGCAGTAGCAGTGCCATGTTTCAACAAATCAGGATGATTTAGCACTGCTTATTGAAATCTTCCCTAAGACCTCAACACCCAATCTCCTAAGCTTCAAAAATATTTGTTTTAATACTCTTCAGGTACAGCTTTTTTTTTGCTCAATAGCATCAGTTTCAATGATGGTTGCTGTAGCAAAGGGCTAATAATAATATTGTGTTACTCTGCAGTTCACTGCTTTGGCCTGCCTTCTACTGGTTTATCTACTCTAAGACCAAATTATTACCCTGTAATAAAATGAAAAGCCACTATTATCTCTTAATGTAAGTACACTTAAAATTATTATTAGTAGTGTACTTGGTAAGGTTAAATCATGAGGTCTTTGATGCTAACTTCAAAAATTACATCTCCGATTTAACTAGAATAAATGAGATGGTTGCTTCTCTCTAATTAAAGGCAAAAGTGTATCTATAGTACTTGGCAATTATCTGTCACTTAACACTGTATTACAGCAACATTTGTTGCATTCATTTCATTATAATTACAATTGTCTTAGATTTACTCAGGGCCCAATCTTCAGAAAACTAAGCAGCCTGAAGAAATGAATCATGTTTTTTTGAAACCTAAGGGAGCCTATGTAACAAACTGAAGGTGAAGTTCAGTTTGCAGACAATAAGGGTGATACTGCCGGCAGCTATAACCATCCTCTAGGGCCTTGTTTGCAGGGACAGATCTACAAGTGTTTTCCAAAGAGTGAAGTGATTCCGTTTGGTTGATTCTTGAATTTTGGCCTGTTAGTGTAGTGGAAAGATTGCGTTTCCACTCCTTGTCTGTTTTTCAGGCTGTGGCAAACAGTAACTGGTGACTGGTGAAGAGAAAGGGAATTCTAGCTGGTTTCACTCTTGCAGGAAGCAAAAGCAGCACAGCAAGGATAGGGCACCAGTTGAGCTGGAAGTTTAAGAGAAAGGAAAAGGGTTACCTTGGAGTGAACGAGTGCTATTCTGACTAAACAGAACAATTTCTAAAATGATTACCTTCTTAAATTTTTTGTGAGGCAAGTGTTGTTTCTTCCTCCTTCTTTCCTGACTTGTCTATATTCATGTTCTTTCTAATTCGTCTTTAACTATTAGCACAATCATGCTTTGCTTGCATGAATACTCCCTGGAAAACAGATCTAAAACTTAAAAGCCTGAATAATTATTATAGGATTTAAAAAAAAAAAAAAATTAATGGGGTCTTTGATTGCACAATGTAAAGTTCATCCTGTGTTAGTTTCTTTAATCAGTGGAGAGAAAAAATTTAATGCAATCTAACTACGACTGTGCAAATTGTGAATATTCACAATCTACAAAACAAGAGCATTAGCTTTCTAGTTCCTCAAAAAACCTGTGAAAATTTCTAAGTCCTTATTCCCCAAGACATTCAGAATAAAAGATAATTAGTATGAATTATTCTGTACTTACTTGCAGTGGGAAGGCAATGTTTATGAAAGGTGAAATGACTGCTTCTGTTTGTAGACTGAATACAGACAAGAAGTGCATACAAACTACTAAATGAGTGAGCAATATATTTAGAGCAAATCCGAAAAGAATTTTTCTACTGTTGAAACAAAACAGTGGGTCAATTTGTCTGCGTAAGGTCAGTATATTTTGTGAGCCTTATACCTTTGAAACATTCAGAGTACAGCACAATAGACATTTTTAGTCTCACAAATGTGTCCCTACTTGTTATTGTTGTAATTTACTCGACAGATCCTGCTGTTTCATTAAGATCTCTCTGCCTATGCCATTGAAATCAAAGGAAATTTTGATTTTATTGGGCACAGGATCAAGGTTTGGCTATTCAACATGTCCTTGAGCCGAAACAAAACTTACAGGAGGTTAATGTTGAGAGTGTTGTTTTGATTGCATAATGATGCCAAACCAACAAGACAGGAAAAGTCTTTGGGCTGCACTGAAATGGAAAGTGTACATGTCTCTTTTAAACTGCTAATACTACATCTAACCCATTGTGCTGAATAGTCACAAAATGAACCTATGCAGGAACTGAATTGCTGTCCATAAAGCAAAAGCAAGCAATGACTATCATTCCATTTCTATAATATAGTCATTTCTATAATGTAGGTATTTCTATAATATAGTTATTTCTATGTTATTGCAGCAATGATGAAAACCAGTGTTTTAACACTGAGATGCTGCATTTTGGGAATCATTTACAGATATGTCGCTCTAAACCATCATTTTCTGTGGAACAGTGAAATTTAGTCTTTACAAAATGAAATTATTCAACAAGGTGATCAAAAATTTACTCCCTGAGTAGATTTATCCACCAGTACAGTAAAAATGTGAAGCAAAGCCACAATCTTCCAAAAGATTAAAGTACTAGGAGTTCATTTTTAAATTAAAATCCTGTAGAAGCATATTTACTGCATCCCCAGTAGTTATCTGTGGCTTAAGATGTCATAGCATTTTTTAGGATCTGATATTAGCAGGTGAATTTTCCTGGAGGGTTTTAATCCTAGTAGAAAAGCTACAGGGGCATACTCCCTTAAATTCCAGGAAAAATATTAACATTATGCTAAAATGTTTTTAAAATATGAGGATCTCCTAAACAGTTTGAAGGTGTTCACAAAATAAATTTTCTTTTTAAACTGTATTTTCTTAATTCTACTATTGAGAAAACATGATTCTCATTTTAAAATAAGCTTGGGTTAAACATTTTCGGTAGAATATACCAACTTTAGGACTGACCTTGGAATATGTTGCTGGTTTTTTTCTCCTACCTCATGCAGGAACTGAGGAGTGGAGAGACTGTGCTCCCAGAACAGTGGATGTGATTCTCTTCACTGAAAAATTGCAAGGAGTTCAAGAAAAAAACCTGAATCTAGCTTTGGATTCAGCACTGAATTGTTAAATTCATTTTATCAATACTGTGAAAAAAACTTCATTATGGTGAGCCAATCTATATATTTACTGATCAGCTGGAAGTTGTACTAAATGTGTTCATAAGCGCAGTTGCAAGGGTACGCATCCCACAGTTTTCACTTCACTTGTAAAATTTATCTTCATATGTTATATGGCAGCCTCACTGGAATTATTTTCTGATATTCTGTTAACTATTATTATTTATATATTTTAATTTTATTCTACAGTTTCAAAGTTGCTTCCATAGTCTTGCTGAAATACTTCATCCATTAATAGTAATTTTTTCTTACTGAGAAAGATAATAAGAATAGATAGGAAGATATAAAATTTTAATAGTCTTTTCAAGACTTAATGATGCAAATCAGCAAGTGCATCTGTGCATATTAATTCTAAGCAATCCTACATTTATGAAAACAAAAACCTGTTTTTCTAAAACAATGGTAAATGCAATTAACTGAATGTTTTAAGGGAAATTGCACTCTTACTTATTTTATTAAACATTTCATAACAATATTAAGGTATTCAATGGTGTAAACATCTGGTGTTTATGCTGCTTCTATGGTACCACAGGGGACTTATTATTTTCCAGGTGTCATTGAGAAAAAAATTGGTTAATCACCCAGTCAGTTTATCTAAATGTTCAGCAACTGAGAGCTGCTGCTTCAAGTTTTGTAAGTGTAGGCATATGCACATGGATGTGAGTGAGTGCATGTAACCATATTCTGGACCTTATTCCACTTCTTTTTAAAAGATGGAAAGACTCAGGATTTGGCAATTAAGTTGCACTGATACAAATTCAGATCAAAGACTTTGTGGCACAGAGAAAAACTTAGAATCACAGAAACATTTAGGTGGGAAAAGACCTATAAGACCCCAACCATTAACCTGGTAGTGCCAAGTCCACCACTAAGCCATTTCCCTAAGCATCACATCTACATGTCCTCTAAATTCCTGCATTGCTGGTGACCCAATCACTTCCGTGGCTAGCCTGTTCCAGGGCTAGATAACCCCTTTAGGTGAAGAATTTTTTCCTAACAACCAGTCTAAACCTCTCCTCACCCAGCTTGGGGCAATTTTCTCCTGTCCTGACTTGAGGATATAAGGGAAGAAGGAGCAGATTGAAGAAAATAAGTTCTTTACGGACACAGATCAGAGACAAAAAAGATTGAAAGATGTTGAATCTCTTCTGTAATTCATAATTGCCTAAAATATGCTGAAATGAAGACTTAGGATAAAAATAAGGTTTTGGTGAACTGGATGATCTGGCCTAATAACGTTTATCTCAACCAAGACCATTGATAGTCTTTACTGTATAATTAATGTGTCATCACTGTTGCACGTGCAGAGGGCAGTTGTATACCAAAAGCCATAATTAACACTTCTCAGTGTCTTTTTCTCAATATTTGACTTTTTGCACAGTTCAGTTATTCATTTGGATCTCCCACAGACCCCTTACCTTTCTGCCATTTAACAGAGCAGGTAGATTCATGGGGGGCTTAGAAAACTGAATTTTCTCACGCTGATCTCTAAAGGACAGTTATTCTTCTGAAGTGAAGTCTTCTTTTCCTCATCTGATGCCATGACCCAGAATTCATCCCTCTGCCTATCATTTACACAGATATATTTACACAGATTGACATGCTTACATTGAGAATTATTTTTGCATTTTTTTCTGACATATCCAGCCCCTCATAAAACCTCCAACTATAATGTAGCATTTAAAAAACTATACAGAAAAATTTAAGTTTTCTAGAGTTCCAGGTTAATAAAGGATGTGAAAAAGTGGTCTTAAAAAAGAATTAAAAAGTGGTCATAAGCCAGAGAACAGGAGGGTGAAGCAGGGTGATATGGAGGACAAAGGCAGCTGCAGTGTGTAAATTGGCTTGACATTGATCTTTATCCCCGAGAAATGAAAACTGCCCTTCCTCCTCAGCTTCTCCCTATTCTTTCCATCTCTCTTGCACCCTCAGTTTTTCAACCCCACACCTGAGCCCCTCTGGATGCTGTGCATCCACACCGTGTTCATTTAATGGCTCTTCTCTAACTTCAGCACCAGTCTACAATGTAATCATGTATGTGAACACAGCCACTTCAGACACACAAACTGGGCGAAATTTTTCTGTGAAGGATGATAAGTGCAGAATTTCTCCCATTCAATCCTCTTATATTAATATCTGGAATCTTTGGTTTCCTTTTTTTCATACTGAAGTATGAAATACTTTCAGTACTGAAGTTCAGTGTGACAAGTACAACAGTGATTCAGCTGCCCACCAATTTTCTTTTCTTTTTTGGGGGGGTTTGTTTGCTCATTTGTTTTTTATTATATGTTGTCCCTATGCGTTATTGCAGTACAGTTTTGGTTCTCGATACAGGATAAAACACATCTTAACATAATATTTTTTTGTTTTCACAGTATGTGTATTTGCTTTATTGGTTCTTTTTTCACCAATTACCTTTTTTTTTTTGTCTTTTTGGTTTTTTTTCAGTCTTCTAAATAATTCTGAAAAAATATTTCCTGGCATGTACATTGCTTGCACAGGAAATTTTGGTTCACCTGGATTCTTTACAGATAATCACAGTCTGGATTCTTTGCAGATAATTAATAGTTCAAATTATATTGACAGGGATGTGTGTGTGGGCAGGGAGGCAGGTAACCACAGCAGAAGGAGGAGAGTAACACACCATCTAGCGACAGCTTGTCTCAGCTTGGATAGTATTTCTGAAAGCCCTCAAGAAGGTCATCTCTGCAACTGTTTCTTGATATTACGTTGACTGGAGTGTTCCAAATGCAGGTTTTTAGGCTCAGTTGGTTTACTGATTATTAAAAACACTAATTCAGGTGATCTGAATTGGATGAAAGAGTGCAGTGCCTCCTCAGCAAGTTTGCTGATGATATAAAACTGGCAGGGGTGACTGGTACCCCAAAATGCTGTGAGGCTTTTCAGAAGAACCTCAACAGTGTGGTGAGATGGGAAGAAAAGGATTGAAAAAAGGAAAGTTCAGGGTCCTGTCCCTGGAAAGGAATAACCCCAGGCACCAGTACAGGCTGGGAGCAGACCTGCTGGAAAGCAGCTTTGTGGAGGAGGACCTGGGTGTCCCAGTGGACAACAAGCTGACCATGAGCCAGCAGTGTCCTTGTGGCCAAGAAGGCCAGTGGTATCCTGGGGTGTATTAGGAAGAGCATTGCCAGCAAGCTGATGGAGGTGATCCTGCCCCTTTGGTCATCTCTGGTTAGGCCACATCTAGAGTGCTGTGTCCAGTTCTGGGGTCCTTTGTACAAGAGAGACATGGAGCTCCTGGAGTGGGTCCAGCAGAGGGCTACAAAGTTGACCAAGGCACCAGAGAACCTCTCTTATGAGGAAAAGCTGAGGGAAACTGGGCCTATGCAGCCTCGAGGAAAGATGACTGAGAGTGACCTCATCAATGTCTATAGGTATCTGAAGGGAGGGTCCCAAGAGGATGGAGCCAGGCTCTGCTCCATGGTGCTGAGCAATAGGACAAGAGACAATGGGCAGAAAGTGATGTACTGGAAGATCCACCTGAATATGAGGAAGGATTTGTTTACTGTGCAGGTGACCAAGCACTGAAACAGGCTGCCCAGAAAGGTTGTGGAGTCTCCTTCACCGGAGGTATTCAAGAATTGTCCAGATGCAATCCTGTGCCATGCGCTCTAGGATAACCCTGCTTGAGAGGAGAGGTTGGACCAGATGATCCACTGTGGTCCCTTTCAACCTTATCATTCTGTGATTGTCTGATCTTCAGGTCCAACCAAATTATTAGGATCACAGTGGCTAAATCAGAGGTTGGACCAGATGATCCAGAAACTATGAGTAACTATGTTACTCATAGTAACTATGCTTGCTCAACTTGACATATAGACAGAAGTCAGAAAACTCTGTAACAGAGTGTATTTCCACATAGCCCCTGGGAGAAGCAGAACTGCCATGTTAATCCTAGGCCTGAACTTCTGGTCATGGCCATGCTCTTCCCACAGGCTTTATTAATGCTCTGAAGAGCAGACAGATGGATGAGACGGATGCAAGAGTTTCTGTGCTGATTAAACAAGGTGCCAGTGGCAAGCAGTCTCAGCATAAGCCTTAGCAGATGTTGGGTTTTAGTACTATCCTGCTCTCACCACCATGCTACATGGACAGCATCTGTCCTGTCCCCTGTAAGGTCAAGCCAGAGGGAAGAGTCAGCTTGATCCTAAGTCACCTTCCTTCAATTGCATTGCCCAATGCAGAGATGTTTCCAAAACTGATGTAACACGTGAAGGTTGGACCACTCTGGAAAGCATCCCACAGATCTACTATACACCTGATTTTGGTCTCGGGACAGCTCTACGAGACTACATAGGACATTCAGGGCATCCAGCTATTCATGATCAGCAGCCTACAATGTAAGGAAGGCAGATCTTGGTGTCTTGGAAAGTCGGAGCCAAGTAATCACAGCCCTTAAACTACTTAGTCCTCCAGAGGTAAGTATTTAATTTAGACATCATTACAGCATCGCTTCAGTAATAAAATGAACACGTGATCTCTGTTTGCCCAGGGTAGTCAAAATTCTGAATACAGACCCCAGTTTAAACAGGACAAAGCAAAAATCAAATTTGCAATACCTTTAAATGAAAATACTCTTAACAAACCTGGATCTAACAATTCTTTTTCATAGCCTGACATTGTCTTAACATGTTGAAATTCAAGACATGTTGTGATATTACCATTTTCCTTTTGCTCCCTCAAAAATGCTTTAATGGTCTTTAAAACCAGCATAATCAAGCCATGATTCTATTGTCAACATTCTAGAATAAAACTTGCTCTTGGGAATTTAGCTATTAGGTAACATAGTCACGTTTCTTTCAACTGTGCTGTGAGCACAGAATAAATGGCTTGTGATGTTTAGCACTCTTGGTTAAAATCTCATTTTTACGGTTCAAGAAAAGTGCTATGACCCATGCACTGCAACTACTGATTTATCTGCACGGCAGCTTGTACCAAACCAGTTTTAAAATATTTCTGAAAACATCTAATGTGTTATGACTTAAACACAAACAAAAGCAAAATAACATTGTTGAGTTTCTGGCAAGTGTAAAAATTCAGAGAATTTCTTAGAAAAACTGACTGCAAAGAAAACAGTGTATGTCATCTCAAAGGCACCTTGCTTGAGAGAGAATTTGTAAACAGTATGAAAGAATTATCATACCCTAATGTAAGAGGGCAAGTTTAGGCGCTCAGATATATGGAAATGTCAAAGACAATTAAATATTTAAATGATTTTTTCCCCTAAAACATCCTGAAAAGCTTCCCTAGGGAGTTCACACTATGGAAAATGCTAGGATCAGACTTACACTCTTGGCTACATCACTACAACCAATCCAACCAACACCAGGCTGACTGCAAACACTGGCATGCAGTCATACAACATGGACGGGTTCCCAGTTCCAGCCTGGTTTTGGATGCCCATGCAAGTCTTTTTTTGAATATTTTCAAACTTACAGAGCATGTGAAGCTAAGCTGTCACATCTAGAGAGCTTCTGCTCTGAAAATTTCTTGTGTGTGCCTCAACAGAAGGCTACTCCTTATCTTGGACTTCTAAAATTTTCTTCTGTATAAATGTTATTCAGGTAGGTTTGAACATTTTTTCAGGAATAAATATCAAATTAAAGCAGGTGTGAGTCCTCTGCCACCAGTCCCAGCACAGGACTATACCCTTCTGTGGTACAGCAAAATTAATGGACTTTCCTTTGCTCCATCACACTCTGTGTCTTTCTTTATGCAGCATGAAATACATTGCTAAAGAAATATATTTCATTACTGAAAAATAGTTTGGGAAGGGAAAACTATTTGTTAGATATGTGGAAAAGCTAATTAAGTGCTACTTGGGTATCTTTAACAGGAGAGAATTTTACAAAAACTGCAGCAAATTTTCCTAGGTTATTTAACCCAAGTTTCTAGAATCTAAATCCAAATATATGAGTTAGAAGAACTTGTCTTTAAAGCTGTGCCCAAACAGAGCCCAAACAACAATTTTCTGTTGCTATGGTAGTTCCTCTCTATTTTCCGTACTTCCCCTGATGAGCTAGAGGGTTCACCTTCCTCAACAGCAATTCACTCTTCAAAAAGGATGGTGTGGTCAGCTGTGCTTAAACCTGTGGCGATTCCCTGACTGCACTCTAAGAATACTGAGAAGCTGCTCTGTCTCTGCTCCTGTACTCAGGAGGCTTCAAAGGAGATGGTGCTTCGACCTTGCCCATATGCTGGCCAGCAGATCTGGCTGGTTGAGCTGGCATTCCTCCAGGAACAGAGAGATTCTGCACTGCCTAGGTTCAAGGTCATGTCCAGGAAGCTAAAACTATTCTCCAGTGTTATAGACATGTGACAAAAACTCATTCCCTGCGAATATTGCAAAACTTTCCTTTAAAACAACACAGAGCTGATGAATCAAAAGTATCTATCCTACTGTGGTGTTTTGAGGAGGAATTTTGGTATCTAAAATACTACTGAAACAAGGTGAGAAGCCTGAACAATAATATTGGAAGGCCTTATGTTACGGATAGAAGTTGCTTGTTTAACCACCAGCTTTATTAAAATATTAACAATAGCCTTACAAGAATTTGTACAGTGTATTCTATATAATCCTAGGACCATTGAATCAAGTATTTTGGAAGGGACTTCCAGAGGTCACCTACTTCAACCTCCGGATGAGAGAAATTCTAGGTGGGACAAATTGCTCAGAGTCCTGTACAGGGAAATATTTTGTGTCTCCAAGCATGGATATTTCACAGCTTTCAGAGCAAGTAGTCCAGTGGTTTTTGCTATGCTCACAGTGAATGTTTATTTCCTCATCAAGTCAGTTTCCCATATTCCAAACTGTGCCCACTGTCACTTCTTCAGTACATTTCTGACCTGTGTTTTCTCTATGCCATCCAATCATTTAAAAGCATTAACATATTCCCTGACTCTCCTATTTTTAAGACTGGACCAAACAGACCTTGTTGTCTTTTGGTTGTACGCCACAAGTTCCAGCCCTCTAACCATCTTCATGCCTCTCTTCAAGACTTTCTCCAATCTATCCATGCCCCTTGTGTATCATGGAGCCTAAGAATGGACACAGTAATGATGAGGTTTCACAAGAGATCAGTAGAGAGGAATAAACAGTTTCCTTGCCCTGATGTCTACACTTTTGCTGACACACAGTTGGGCTTCTTTGATGCAGGAGTACATTGCTGGCTTATGTTGAAAGTATCAGTTGAATCTATGCTTCCAGATTGAACTATCTCAATAATTCCAGGCAGACATTTAAAACACTTCCACTGAATTTTCAGGTGAGTTTTTATTTCTTCTTCGGAAAGAAACAATAACAAATGTTTTTTGAAATTGCTTGGGAATGAAAATGAGATTTCCCATAAAATTTATTAAACAGACTTTTAAAAGTTTCCAGTCTCTGATAATTAAAGTACTGTAAATAGGAATATAGGGCAGATAGATATAATTGCAGAGACGTGTTTAAGTTTCAATGCCCCAGTATATATGTCTTTTCTTAACCTAAATTCTTAAGGAGATGTAAGTTTTTCTAAACAAAAAATTTTTTCCAGATCTTCTACTTGTAGAGTAATAAGGATAAGTAAACAAGTAAAAGGACTTTTACAGAACAGAAATGTATATATTGTGCCATGACATATTATAGAATTTTTTTGATGCTAGACTTTTACATATCTGTTAGCTCAATCAACCCTTCTAATCATTCAGAATGATGTGCAGCATATTTTATTAAATCAGCTACTGGGGCTGCACTGTACAGGAAACAGGAGTGTATAAACGCAACATGCAGCAGACAAATAGTTTTAACAAGTATATAGCTACACATGCAAGCCACACCACTAGCCAATACACAGATATTGAGCCAAAAGTCATCTAGGAAAAGGGCACAGTTATTTTCTTCTCTTTCTTGAGTAAAAGGTATTGTAAAAGCATTGTATACTCCCCATGACTCTAAATAAGCAGTTCTGGGGATTACACAAGATTGTCTTATTCTTCTCTACATGTGTTGCTACTTGAAGTATGGAGCTGAAGGAAAGCTTCGTCCATCACATGCAATGACTGACATTTATTTGTTTGCTTTACATCACACTACCGTCACCACAGTTTGAAAATAAAGAGAGGAATATATGTCTGAGTCTCAGTTTCTTAGGAATAGAAAATAATTATGCAAATAGTTGATGCATTATATTATGCATTTAGATTATGCATTTTTGTTGATATTGCAGCTTTTAATGAAACTGATATTTGTTAGACAATTCTGTAGTGTTGACTGTCCTCATTCCCATTTCTTCATGACAGTGTCTGTCCATAAGAGTTAATATTAATGGTGCTGGACTGTTTGTAAATCAGAAAAGTATTTCTCAGTGTACGCCATTGTGGGAGTTATGTCCAAAGAGGAAAAGCTAGTAGAAGCAGGAAACAAAGTAGGCCTCTGGTGAAAACAAAGATTTATTTATCTACACAACAGTAATACTAAAGGATTCTTTGATAACCAGCTGGGACCTTTTTTCTGGTCAGCAACCCTGGTGAGGCAATTGGCTTATAGAATTTATGATCTAAAATGAATGAGATCTAAAGGAACAAAGACATATATATCCAAACCGCTTCTGCATCTTCCTTATTTTTCAAAGAATGTGGCAAACCATTCCCTAGTTCTTTATCACTATAGAGGTTGCATATGCAAGGGGAGAACAGATCCATCACCAGGTGATTTTTGGGTCCTTAAGTGTGACATCTGAGCAGCCTCTTTGACTAGGAATGGAACTTACAAGGTGGTGAACTTGTGACTGAGATTTCCATCCTGACGAGAAGTTTTGATGCACCTTCTCTCTCTTTTAGAAGCCCAGTAGTTCTCAATGTACTGAAAGATGTTTCTCCTAGGCATAGCAGAGTCTTACCTTGAGTCAGCACCAGCCTTCTTCAGCTCATTCATCTTCTGTTCTTTTCCTAATTACTTCATCTACACTTGGCATGTTCAGCAGGTATCTCAGGAGGAAGTCTACATGGGTCAGACCATTGGGCTCTTTTAAACTGTGGCCTGAGGTAGGGTTGAGACACCTCCTTCTATCACTCATGCTTGTTTCCTTTCAGAACACTGAAAGGTCACCTGTACTTTCAGTTCTCAATGAGCTAGAAATCTAGGTAGGAAACATCCCTAAAGCACATAACCTTATGTTTCTTTCTCAGTATTGCTGCTAAAAAAAAAGTCTTACATTTTCACTGGATTTGTTTAGCCCACGAGTATAAAATGTATTTTTTGAAAAGAACTGGTGTATTAATTGCAAACGAGTCTTTAAAAGTAGATTTTTCTCTGAGGTTTGAAAAAATACTTTCATAATCACATATTTTCCTTAGGTATCACAGCTGATTTAAAATGAAGATCATTTTATAAAAAGAAAATTTTAGAGACTCTCAGATCATCTCAGGTATCATGACATTCTCTCTTTTACTCATCTGAATTTGTCAGACCAACAGTTACCTTGATAACTGCACATGCTGCCCGTACAGCATCCACACTGTGACTTGACAAAAGGATGTTATGGAAGCACCCCAGTGGTAATCAAATTATTTTCACGTATCTACTTCATTGGAGACAAAAGAAAATCTTGCCAGGCAGGGCTTTTTGGGCCTTAACTTCACAAACATCAAACAACAAACCTTGGGAGAAAGTCCTTTTGGAAACTTTAGTTGTCCAGGTGCCTCTTTAGTCAGGTAAGTAACAGCTACTGTGGATGCTGAATGTCACCATGTATATAATCCTTTGTCAACCTTGTCACAGATTGTCTTCTTGTCACAGATCTTGTCTTCTGGTGAAGATTTTCAAACTAATCAAGGTGGTATTTCTCTAGCTTTAACAGGAATTCAACTCCTTTCATCTCCACTGATTTGAATCTCAGTCTTCCATCTGTTAAGTGTTGTGAAGGCATTGCTTTCTCACATAGAGAAGTTCATAAAAGTCAGTGACCTTGTAATTTTAAGACATTTTCAGATTCTTGCATTAATGGGAGCTATATATGTAAATAATATTAGAATTGGCTATACTGAACAAAAGCACCATCTCCTACCAGGAAGATCACAACAGACATTTAAAAATCAATAAAATGTTTCCTTGGAGCTTGCATGCATTATAGCATACACTTCAAATTGACCTACTGCTCTCTTATACTAGGAAAAAGTACATGTATCATGTTATAGAAAATCAAGTGTACATTGGCAATGTCATGTGGAAATCTTACTGAATCATACATGTGAGATTGTGCCTTTAGGGCACCACAGAAGTAAAACTCATTGTCAGCAACTGAAACTGACCCAGTCTGGCAGGGAAAACTGAATCCTCTTTATTCAAACAAGCTGGTTTTATACACTTCTCCACCTATCACACACTGCCATGTCAGCAGCACACCCTCTGAATGTCTCTCTATTGGGTGACCTGCCTGTCAGTTCTTGGCAGTCTCCTCCCCCAGGGTCTGGGGCAGACAGGCTTCTTTGTGCTATCATGTGCTTCTTTTGTCCTGCCATGTGCTTCTGCAGGCACATCTCACAGCCTGCAGCACAACTCCATTTTATCTCCCTCACAACTCATCTTCAGTTTCCAAGAATACACATATCCATTGCTGGTTCCATTAAGCAAATTAAAATTTAAAGATATAAAATAAAAATTAATAACATGAAAAAAATAACTGTAATTGAGAGATTAGTAAAGGGAATTTGGGGTTTGCCTTTGCCTCTTCCTCTCTTGTCCAAATTTGAGAACTGTCTATTTTCCCTCCGTGTCTGACAATAACTCATAAGGTGCCATGTACATTTTCACTTGGTGTTTTCCTTTTCTTGAATTTTTTCATCCTAACACAAAAGATAGTGTCTTCCTCTTCCCTACCCCCAACACTTTTTGATACTGCTTAGGCTTTTTTCCTACTTCAGGTCTTTTGGATATCACCCAAGTAGGATATAAAGGTCAGCAGGCCAGTAAGATGCAGTCTAGATGAGCCTCTTCATTAGTAGTTAAGTGCTGCTTACAAGTTTCTTTAAGGATATTTCCTCTAATTGCAAGTGGAATATGTTGGCTAAACATCTCTCTTAGGTCCTCCTGACTATGAAATCAAGGCAAGAAAAAAATTTGTCCTGGTTCCATCAGTTGCAAAGGGGCGTGGTATCTTAGCACTGGTTTTGCTTCCAGTTTTGGAAGTAAATTTCTTTAGAGCTTGTTTTGTCAACAATTGGATTTCTTTCATATAACGGTTTACACATTCTTCTCCAGAAAGACACCTGAAATGCAAGTTGCAGTCTGAGCCCACTGGCCATGCTGCTACAATTACTTTGTCTGAAATAAATTCCATACCAAAATATTTTGGAATAATGTATCTCAGAAAAGTTTCTTTCACGCCATTCTTGTAGAAGCTGCCAGACAGAGTCCAGTCTGTCTTTGAGTTTATCAGAAACCACAGGGTATCCATTAGTTTTTGATACCCAAACAGTTGCCAGGTGTTTGTTATTTTGCTGCCTGCTCTGCAGGGGTACTTACCATGAGGTGAAACGGCATTTATCTTCAAGGAAAGTAGCATTTCATTACATATTTTTTTCTGCAGCCTAACTTCAAAACAGCTCTCACAGCCTTTGTGTACCTATCCAGTGCTATAGGATAGTGTACATATTTCTTTTACAAGTGATCTGTTCTATGACAGAAATCAAGCAGAAGATAGAACTCCAAATACTGAATCTATGATAGCTGCTTTCAAAAATTCACAGGGCAAAAAGGTCATAAGGCAAAGCAGGTGTTATTCAAGGGCAGAGACATTTACACTGAGACAGAGTTTGTGACTGAGTCTCAGAAAACAAAAAGTATTGTGTTATATTATAAATGGGGTATGGGAGGAAACGGCCTAAGAGCAACGTGCTATTTGCTGTCTTATATTTCATATTGGGCATTTGTTCTTTCTTTTTCTTTACATTTAAACTTTTACATCAGTTTTGATTTTCTTGAAAGTGTCATTAAACTTTTTGGTGGAAGTTCACACTTGCTTTTCTGCAGAGAACAGATAGAGAGAGCAATATTTCAGTCTGATCAGTGATTTAGACTTCATTGTACTAATTGTCATGTGAACTGCTGATCCATGTGGCTAATTATAGCAGCAAATCTTTATTCCCTTTTGCTAAGAAAAGTTGTTAATAAAAAACCAAAGTTTCTTATCAGAAACCTTATGGGGGTTTTTTTCACTTTGCATTAATTTCCTTTCTCTTTCTGAAGCAAGAATGAAATTAGCATTGGTTTTTTAAATGAGAATTGACTTGTGCTGTGTTTTTTGCCTTGTTGCTTAGCAGCAGCAATGCAGGCACATGGGTGGGTCTGCTTCCAGGGCACTTCTACTGGGATTTGAGCTCTTCAGGGCATTTTCCACATTAACGAGATAATGTTGAATCAGATGTTCTTTTAAAAAAACCCAAAAAACAAACCAAGATCGTGAAGCTAAGTCTCTGTTACTTATTTTAACTGTAAAGTGGTTAAAGGGAAGGACAGATAAATATCTTTGAGGTGATGCCTGCCTTGCAAGGCAAATTCATATCCTTTGGTGTCAATGTATTTTTCGTTTCAATAACTGCATATCATTTTCTTTTGTGCCTTGTTTTATGCAAACAAGACAAATTCTATAAACAGAAATAATTGGAGCATCTGATAAGATTAGGAATTAAAGATGTAATTTTTTTGGAATATCTACCATTAACTGGTTGAAGTGAAAGTGATTAACGGTTCTATTTGCTATCAAAGTCTAAACCCCTGAAGAGTGGGGAATTTAGACCTGTTATCTGATCTTTGCCTGTCTGCTGTAAGGGTGTGCCTGCAAAGATGACGTGAAATCAATATCCTTTCTCTATGATTTCTGGACTCTGAGACATATTTATATGCAGCATCTGGCTACTGGAGATCACAGAAGATTTGCTTACATGCCTTTTGCTACAGCTCAGTTGCTTTAGTGGATGTAGTAGAGAAAGAAACTTCTGATTCTCTATATATCTGTATTGCATAAACAAATGCGTGCCCATTGAAAAAGAGGAATATACAGGAAAAGATACTTAGGTAACTAACCAACTGAGTTTTTTGCAGTAGGAATGGTTGTATGCAGACCAGCGACCAGCAGTACATTAATGTTGGATATAATGTAAAACTATTTTGGTCCCTATAGGGATATAAATATTTGAAGTATTTTAATGGACCATTAAGTTAAATAGACCATTTCTGTCCATTTAAAAATTAATTTTAAATAGTATAAATTTTTTACATTTTTCCAGACTTTTAAAAAACCCACTTATTTTAAAGGTTTAAAAAAGGTGGCTGTCATAGTTTGAGATGCTTTTCCAGTCATGTCAGTTGTGATCATTCAGTTTAGAAGATAGGAAGTAGATACAGAATGGGCTACTCAGATCTGCAATTTTTCACAAGTTTATCTTTCTCAGACCGTCTAAACCACTTCTGTTTTTCCCAGTATTAAAGCAGTTTAAATTCCACTGACTGAGCTAGTTTGAAGATTTTTATGGGCAAAAATTCCCTTACTGCCATCCCTATGTATCCAAAATTATGCATTACTAAGCATCTGTCAAAATGAACTAATTTTGTTTGTAAGTCACCAGGAAAAATATTTCAGACTTGTAAAAGAAAGAAGGTAGTACACTGGAGAGTGATCTTACGCTGTGGTTATTACTTTGTCTGGAAGAAAATCAATACAAATGGCATGAACCTGTAGGAAGTAGAATAAGAAATACATTTAAGGTTGCATGATGTTTATTTACCTGTCAGTCCTGTATATTCATATGGATTATTTGGTATGCTAAGGATTTTATGGGGTAGCTCACTCAAGTCCACACTAATGGATGATCTGTGGCAGGGGGAGCAAGAAAATGTACTTTATTTACCATTAGTGCCATTATAAATATTTTAGAAGGCTGAATACTTCTTGTTTTTTTTGGAGTAAATTTCTTAACTTTTTTTCAGCCTTATTTTAACCCCTGCAAATCTACTTTCTTACCTAACTCTGGCAAAGAAATATTATTTCCATGAGCAAAACATTTGTTATTTGGAACTTTTTCTACACAAAAGTCAAGCCTGTTACCCATACCTGATTTTTGCAAAGATGCTGTATAAGTGGACATCAATTACATCCTAAGACAAAAAGCACTGATGCATGTCAAATTTTTTCTTCCCATTAATTACTTTTCTTCTTGATTGTTAAATATGTATAGTTTCCGTGTTTCTGTTTCTAAGACAAATTAGAACCACAGCTGCTGTCCAAAGTTGTGAACTTTGCCAACTGGTAACTTTCTTAGCTGAGCTTGCTTGGAATAATGTATAAGTATTCAATTCTAATTGACCTTCTGCACAAAGATACTTTCCTTTCTATATCAAAAGATGGCATGCTGATCACCACAGTATTTGGTTAGATCAAGGAAAAGGCCTTTTGTAGCCACTTTTAATCAGAATGTGTAATGAAGTCTTCCTTCAGCTCCAGTTCAAATACAAACTGAATGCTTCCCAGGATCAAGGCTCCTGCCTTGCAAAAGTCAGTCCTGGATGTGAGCTGAGGCATCTGAGAATTTCACAAGTCTGGCCAATTAGTCTGGCAAGAGTAATCACTGACATCAGTCATACAAAGTCTCTGCTTTCATGACTCATACTTTTAACCTCCAATCTACCAAGCGCCATGCTGAGTCCTGCTATCACATCATTTTTTTGCTTGTAAAGAGGAAATCAGGAAAAAAAAAGTGAGGTAAGGAGTTTGTATCAGAAAAAAAACAACTATTGTGAGCTAAAATTGAATGCACTACTCCTAGCTGACTTTCCTGTTAAACATTAATTGACTAAAAACTACTTGTAAGTAAATCATTGTTCTGACTACTCAAAGGAGTATTTTATGAGGTCAATCCCTTTGTTATACTGCCATATAAAAACTGCAGACTGGGTAATTTTTTTAAAGCATTATATTATTGAGTTTCAATCTGTGCCATAAACATCTTGTTTCTCACCTGTCTCTAGGGAACATCCACCTTGAGAGAAACACCCTCTCCATACACGTCCACCAAAATAAGGTCCATATGACGAGCTCACATATGGTTTTTGCACTTTCCCACAAATGTGACTATTTCCTAGAAATTTGATTTTGTTTTATTTTATTTATTCTTCTCTAATTCGTGCCATGGGAGATTCTTCACAGCCATAGTCAAAACATATTCTTTTAAATGGAATGTTTTAAAGATGCAAGAGAATTCTTATTCCATTTTGAACAAATGGATAAAGATATTGTCTGGGACAATATCTTTAGGTATGGAAAGTATACTGAATTATGGAAACATATGGTTTCTATGAGAAGCTCTTGTGTTTGGGGTTTTTTTAAGGTGTCAGAGGAGAATATTCATGATGGCCAGATTTATATCAGTTTAATTCAGAAAAACTGAGTAATAGCCACTAATTTTTATTTGGTGACCACACATGAAATCTCTTGTGGTGCAACAGTGACAGTTACTGATCTTAAAAATTGCTGCCTTACAGACCCAAGAAGAGTATTTTATTTTTAACAGAAATACTTAATACTGTCCTACTGTCTATAATTGGGAAGCTACAGTAATTATTTCAACTTCAGGGCCCTAGGTCTGCTTCATTTTTTCAAATATTTTGCCTCTGTAGGTTTTATAAAATATGTTATAGTCCATAACAAGATTTTATGGTCAAGGGTTGCTGCATCATTCAATATTTTCAGTTACACAGTGTGTACTTATCTCCTTTGACAACTCTTCATTGTGATAAAATGTATGGGAATAAATATATACAATGAATGCCTATCCTAATTTGTCAGCCTTAAATGAATCCTGTTCACTATCAGTTTTTTTGTAATTAAAGTGGGCACACTGTTATTGGAAGTAATGGCATAGTTGGTAATTTTTATTGATTACCAACATACATTAGAAAGAGATAAATGACCAATCTAATTGTTTGTGGATTATTGTTTCCTGTGCAGTCATTACACTGGGTCACACTGAAATAAGGGATATATTTCTCAAAGAGAACAAATATGGGTTTTTTTAACTGAGCCAAATGTTTGTGAATGCTGGTAGAAAAATATACAAATGCAGGTCTTCCTGGGTACACAGAGAAAGACTCGAGGGCAGGAATGGACTTGTAGTCCCAAGAAAAACTGACATCAGGAGGACACACTCCTCAGTAAAAGGATGAGTAACAGAACCAAAGAATCATTTGCTTGAAAGGGACTCCTTGTACCAACTGGTCCAACCCTTGACTCAAAGAAGGGGAACTTCAGTGTTCATCCAGTGGCTCAGGTTGCTGCCTTTCCCACATATCCAATAATGAAGGTTCTGACATCCCTTTGGGCAATGTGGTATTTGGCTGCCCTCATGGTGACTTCTGTTTCTTAATATTTAGTAGGAATTTATTTATGACACCTCTCCAAATGGAGTTTGAGTTGTTCTCCATGACTATCCAAAATGTAGTTGAAGACATCAGTAAGATTATTGACCTCTTCTTACAACTAAACAAACTCGACTACCTTAGTGTCCTCTCTTATATCCTGTGCTCCAGCACACTGACCAACATGGTGGCACTCCACAGGGCAATCTCCTGTTTGTCTGCTTGGTATTGGAATAGCTCCAAACTGGACAGAGTGCTCCAAATGCAGACTGAAAAATGAACACAGAAGGGAATAACCATTTTGTTTTATTGATGTTCATATTGTTATTGATGCTTGCTCTCTTTTTCACTTTACATGTACTCCTTTTGCAAGTAATGGGATTATTTTGATTCTTTCCAACAATGATAGTGGTGAACCCAGGCCCTCCAACCAGGTGCTGGTTTTGGCTGAGATAATTTTCTTCACAGTAGCTTTTATGGGGCTATGATTTTGCATTTGTGCAGGAAACTGTAGATAACACAGAGACGTTTTAGTTATTGCTAAGCAGCGCATACAGACAGTTAGAGCCCTTTCTGCTCCTCACACCATTCCATCAGTGTGAGGGTATCCCTTTGAAAACTTAGGGTCAGCGGTCCCGGTCATGTCTGCTCCCAACTCTTTGTGCATATCCAAGTATCCTCAGTGAGGCTGGGACAGCTGACCCCAACTTTCCAAAGGGATATCCCACATTATGTGGCATCATGTTTGGTGCATAAAGCCGGGGGAAGAAGAAAGCAGAGATGTTTGGAGTGATGGCACTTGTCTTCCTTTGTCACGGTGATGAGTGATGGAGCCCTGCTTTCCTAGGGATGGCTGAACACTTGCCTGCCCATGGAAAGCAGTGAACAAATTCCTTGTTTTGCTGGGCTTACATGCGCAGCTTATAATTTACTTATTAAATTGTCCTTACCTCAAGCCATGAGTTTTCTCATTTTTTCCTCTTCTTCTCTCCCCTATCCCACTGTGAGGGGAGTGAGTGAGCGGCTGGCTGGTGCTTAGTTGCCAGCTGGGATTAAATTATGACACTATCCATAGTAATTCAGCTTCTATCTTTGTTTCCAAACTAAAATTAGTCCTGGTGAGAGAGTTGTCTAATTCTTTTATCAAAAGTACATCTGTACACCCCTAGATACCAACAATATATTAGAGAACGGGTCACTCCTTACTACAGTGGAATTAATTGTGAAAAGTTTAGAAGTAGTTCTCAAAACTCTCTATTTTCTTTGCTTCTGCAAAAGGGTTATATTTAGATTCCAGGTGTGCTGTGTGACATGATGAGAACTTTAGGATGTTGCAATCAAAATTCAAAATTTTAAGGTCAGATTCCATCTGACCAGGAACTTAAACAACCTGAATGGTCACTATCCTTTTGAAGAAACTTCCTTTCATGTACCCTCTAACAGGATCTTTAGGACACACATTTTATGGGAAAGCAGATATTTGCTGCCTTGAAGAGGCTGAGTTATGCGCAGTTGCTATGCACATGCTAGAAGCAATGAACTGTGAATCCGTCAGTGATTAGCTGAAGAGGAAAAAGAAGTAATGCCCACAATGAAGAAATCTGACATAATTCCTCATCTCCCTGCTAACTTCAGAGAAACATACAACCTCTGAAAATTTATGGAAAAGAAGCTATGAGAATGCTACTAGATAAAAGAAAAAAAGAAGTAGAAAAAATAGTGTTTGAAATATTCCTCTGTGATATGGATAAGAGAAGTTCAAGTAAGAAAAGGTAAAAGTCTCTCTTTGCTAGTTTGAAAAAAGGGTTCACAAGGTGCCTCAATGTACTAGTCAGCAAGTTTGGCATGGATTGGTTTCTCTTTTTCTAATGCTGGACTAAATTTTATCTAGTATCTAGATTTTGCACAAATAATTAAAAATTCATTTTGCCAGAGGAGAGACAGAAGCATCCTGACTGCATAGTGTACTGGCTGGGATAGTTAAGAGATGCAGCATAAAGTCATAGCTTTGTTCAGTTTGAATTCTTAGCCTTTGGACTGTGCTAGGATGACTCTTCATTTTTTCTTTGAAATGTCCTACTGCAAACCTGAGAGATATTGTTCATAAAAATTTCTTCAAGCTAATTTGTTTTTGCCAACAATTTTAGTTCTGACAAGTCACTGTTTTCTAACTGAAAAATATTTTTAGGAAAACCACCCTCATTCATTTTAACTACAAAATTTATTTCTGAAGTGATCCTAACTTTGATACCTGTGTTGCAGTCATTTCAGGGGAGTAAAGTTGCACATACCATAGAATTTCATCAGCACAGATGAAAAATCTGAGCAAGAGGCATGATGAATGGGTATAGCAGTATTTTATAGCTCAGACAAGCTGTATGCCAGAGGAGTACAGATATTCATACTCCTGAACTCTGCAGTTGAATAGAGCTGGAGTTATGGATTGCGGCAATGGCAACACAATTTAGCATTGTTTTTTCCTGAGGATTTCTGGGTTCAAGAATATAAATTTCTGAGGGAACCGATCATTCTGGAGATTTTGTTGTATCAGAAGTATCAGACATTTTTTATTCCTTCATATGACCACTACTGAAGCAAAAGAACACTGTCTTATACTTTTAGGCTTGTACTCTCTAGCATAAAAACTGCAGGACTACTTAATAATAATAACAATAATTTAAATTTAATGTATTAAATTAATTAACATATTCCATATTATGTGAGAATAGACATAGTATTCTCTTTGGGTTAAGTGTCACAAACTTAACACCTATTATAAGTTTTGATAGATGTGTTAAATAGAAGTCATTTAAAATATTCAAATGTATCCACATCATCTGCAAATTTACCTGCAAATTCTCTTTATTTTTTGTCTGCAAAGGCATGAAAATTAACTTTTTTCAAGTTTTGTTATGTCTAGGAAGTATTAATCTATTTAATCTCTTATCCCTTGGGTTTCTTTAAAAAAAATTTCTACATATTTTTTTTTAATTGAAACTAACACAGAAGAATTCAGTTTTTGTTACCTTTGTTTGTGATCATTAAAGCCAGGATTTTTTAATGATAATAACAAAGACTAGTTGATTCAGTCCACTTTTTTACAAAAAAATGTTAAGAAACATCTTGTAGTATATCTGATCACTTCTGGTCTGGCTTTCTTTTACTAGTTTCTTTATGCTTTGTAATTCTTCTCTTTTCTACTGGAGAACTAAAGTTAAAAGAAAAAGTAAATAAAAATTGTGACATTCTGAATACACAGCTACTTCTTTTTTTACCTAGTTTACTACATCAGGAGTGTGGAATATGTTACATTACACGTAAGACCTAACTCTCCTGTCTTCTCTGTTCAGTTGTTCAGCCAAGCAAAACCAAGGAGAACAAAATGGTATATTCTGAATCAGTATCTCACAGAGTCATCAAAGAATGAGTTGGAAGGGACTTATGTAGGTCACGTATTCCTGCCTCCTCTTTTAAGCAGGACTGTTACTCACTCTAGATCAGTTTACCAGTGGTTTTGTCTAGCCAAATCTCAAACTCCAAACAAGTTCCTTAATATCTGTATAAAAGCTCCCAAGCTGGATTTTGTGACTGCTGCCTTAATTATCCCTCACCACATTCCAGGTTCAGCCTCACCAATGTTAAACAGAGTAGACACTCAAAAATTTCCTTCAGACTTCTATCCACACTTTGGTCATACAATGACCCAAGAGCTGACACATATCTTGCAAAAAGCGAGAACTGCTAACTCAAACTCATCTTGGCTCTGTCACCTGGCATGATGACCACTCCTTAAAACTTAGTATCAAATTTTCTGAGAGCGCACTCCATCTCACTTCTAGATCATCAGTGGAAGTATAGAAAGCAGATGCACACATACCATGTAAGTAACATTGCTTCTGATGTCTTTCTGATTCCATTTTCACTTCCAGTCCATAAAGCAGCAACCAAGTCATCTCCGGAGTAGTTAACATGCTCACTTCTGCTTCCCAAAACAGTACCCTTTTTTCACGTGTTTTGCAGCTTTGTCTGATGCCTAAAGTTTATGAACACTCTCTCAGCTTCCTTCCTTCACTAGTCCTTGGTGGGAAGGAACAGGGTTTCCACTGTCAGAATATCTCAGGGTATTTTCACATTGAATGGATAATTCAGAGGTTTCCTGAGCTGAACAGCAGTGTGAAAAGCAGAGAGGTTTTCCAGACCAAGGCCACTGGTGTCACTGTTCATAGACTCATAGAATAGTTCGGGTTGGAAGGTACCTTTAAAGATCACTTAGTCCAATATCCTGGCAATGAGCAGGGACCTCTTCAACTAGATCAGGTTGTCCAAAACCCCATGCACCCTGACCTTGACTGTTTCCAGGGATGGGTAATCTACCACCTCTCTGGTCAACCTGTGCCAGTATTTCAGCACCCTCATTGTAAAAAATATGTTCTTTATATTTAGTTTGAATCTACCGTCTTTTACTTTAAAACCATTACCTCTTGTCCTATTGCTACAGGCCCAACTAAGGAGTCTGTTCCCATCATTCTTCTAAGCCCTCTTTAGGTATTGAAATGCTGCTCTGTCTCCACAGAGCCTTCTCCTCCTGGTGGAAGAAACCCAGCTCTCTCAGCCTTTCCTCATAGGACAGGTGTTTCATCCCTCTGATCTTTTTTGTGGGTCTCTTTTAGACCTGCACCAAAAGGTCCATGTCTTTCCTGTACTGAAGACTCCAGAGCTGGATGCAGTACTTTAGGTGGAGTCTCACGAGAACGGAGTAGGGGCAGAAAATCACCTCCCTCGACGTGCTGGACACACTTCCTTTGCTGCCAGCCCAGGATGCAGTTGGCTTTTTGGGCTGTGAGACCAGAAAACAGGTCATTGCTGCAGGCTCCCGCTGTTGATTTACAAAATTAGGAAGACACTCTAGATCAGGACCAGACCTTTTGCTGTATTAGCTTAATGCATCTATCAAAGAGAAGAAATATCTGTAAAATAAGTAAATGTATGCCTTGAATGTAGGATAGGTGTAAATGCAGCCAGTAAAGTAAAATGAAGAATTTTATGGCAGCACACTGGGAAGGATTTAGGAATATTTTGTTTAGTTTACATGCATGCCTACTTTATAGGTATGTTAAAAATGACTACATATTCTGATATGATAAACAGTTCTTAGTAGTCTGCCTCTGCAACGTGGAATATTGCTACACACAATACCTTGAGGGATCCAGTTTCTAGAAAAGTGGCACTGTAATCAATAAAAGCACTTGTCTAGAAATCCTCACCAAAAGAAAAATAACCCCAAACATCCTACTCTTTTAACCTTTAGTATTTTTATAAAATCTATATTTATCATGTAAAATCATGTCTGTTCCTTATTCGATCATGTTTCCCCAAGCATGTGGTAAGAAACCAGTTCTTCTGGTGTTTTCTCAGGCCAGATTGTTCTCTTTAAAACAAGGTAGGAGTGAATACCAACTATGCACTTTAGTACAACAGCATATGCTGATCAGTAGAGCTCAGGATGTAATTACATATGCTGTTTTATCCTGGATTATGCCCTTCTATCTTCTTACATTCTGTATTTCAGTTGAAACTCAGAATCAAACATATAGATCAATTGCTGGTATTCCCTGTTGAAATTTTATTCCTTGGATCCCAAATCAGCTCTGTTACCTAATTACTATATTTCTCTGCATTAGCCTTAAATGACTGCAGTCAAATACTCCTTTTATTAAGAAGTATTTAATACGATCTTTTTTTTTACTTAACCTTATAGCCTAATTCAAAACACGAAAAAATTTTGCAGCAAATTTAATCTAAGATGAAGGGTGATAAAGTATTCAGTAATTCAGTAAACCCCTGATTCATAATCTAGTTATGTACTCAATTAGGTAAGGCATGTCTGGTCTAGGAATGAAAATCAGTAGTATTTGCTGTTCTCAGTGCAGGGTGTAAATGTTTGACACACTGTGGAGTCACAGAGCTATTGAGGTAGAATGGCAATGGCACCTCTGGGGATCGTTTTGTCCAACCTCTGTTCAGAGCAGCGTCAGCTAGAGCAGGTTGGCCAGCTGGGGTTTGAGTATTTCCAAGGATGGATAGTCTGCTATTGAACTGAGAAGCCCCCCGCAATGTTTGACCACCATTACAGTGAGAGCTCCCTTATTTTAAACTGGAATTTCCCATAATTCTGTTTGTGTCTGTTGCCACTTGCCCTGTCACTGGGTACCGCTAAGAAGAAGTTGTCTCTGTCTTCTTGACTCCTTGGCATCTAGTTTAGTTTTTCAATAGACACTAATGATATCTTCCCTCTGACTTCTATATTTTTGTATATTGTGAAAATTGAGGGGTTGTGTTATCAGATGGACAGAGGCATGAGATAAATAGTGTTCCATACTGCAAATACAATATTTAATTTACAAGTATCTTATGGGGGCCCCGCCACCTACGCGCCGCCCCGGTCTCTCCCGAAACCGCCCCCCCTACAGCCCACTGGTAGCCAGCCGGTCGGCGGAGGAACATCAGGAAGAAAAGAAGTCCCTAGGATGATCACGGGTTCAAACCCACGCACCTGGGGGGTCGTCCAGACCCCCGCTTCCAGAGACTTCTGTATAATCAGCGATCCTGTCACGTCAAGCTGTCCCCCCGCCCCGGTGCAGAGATCATTGGTTGCATGTACCCCGATTCCTCCCTCCTGTCTGCTCCCCATTGGTTTGCGCTGTATCCCCCCTCCCCTCTCCGCGGTCCCATAAAAACCCCCTGCATGTCCGGGGGGGTTGGTTATTTTCTCTCCTCCACGAACTTGCAATAAGCCCTCCCGTGGACGGCAAGGGGAAATTTCCCTCCCGTGTTTCCTTTGTCTCGGGGGTCTGCGGGGTTCCGATACTGCCGAAAGTGAGCCAAGCCCGCTCTGAGCGAGCAACGAGGCTCACGCAGTATCGATTCACCGGCGGCGGAGCGGTGCTCGGACCGCGTGTTTCTGAAGCTCCTGGAGACACGCGGGGCGCGGCACCGANTCTCCCGGACCGCGCGCTCCGACCCCGCGCCTATCGGCGGACGGCGCGAGCCCGCGCGCTCCGAGTCACCGTCTGCCTGCGAGCCGCAGAACCCGCGTGGGCGGAGCTCGTGGAGATGGCGCGAGAGCTCAGGACCACCGAAAAACAATAGTATCTTGCATACAGTACACATTCACTTACACATACAACACCTTGGAAATTCTTATAGCCAAAGTAGAGGATATTTCTGTTTTAAAACTGAGATTCCCAGGCTTTTTTAGGTGGACCTCATGACTCTGCCTTTTCCACTATGTCCTCCCTCATTCACCTTCTACCTCCATCACTGACTTGAGAATCATGGGCACTCATGCCTGTCCTGTACCTACACAGGCATGTGGCACTGCTTGTTTCAGAAAATGCTACAAGACCTGGAGCAACCCTGACTCTCCTTTGTTCAGCTTCTTAGTACCACACCACTAAGACGTGGCATTGCTCTCCTCTTTCTTCACCCTGTATTTGTTTAATGAACGGCAACATTGAAGACCCAGAACAGTAGCTGAGCAGTCCCTGTGTGTTTTAGCCAACACCATCCCATAAAAGACACCTTAGCTTGTGTATATGGTGCTATTATAATGAAAATAATAACATGATTCAGAAGTTTCAACACCTGAAAAGATAAGGCTGTGTCAGTGAAAGGCTGCTGCCAAGCTGACTGGCTCCTCTTTTCAGTAGCAGTTAATTAGCTTTGACAGAGTGCTATGTTTAGGAGACTCCAATAATTCTGGTTTTGGAGCTAGCTGAGGAATCTGTGAATGATATACACATACTCTATATACATATATTCTCTATATAATTTTCCAGTACTCCCTTAAAAAAGCCCCAACTTTCACTTGCAGAATAGACTTAGGCTCTGTGCCTAGCGTGGAAGAATGCTGGAAGCGGTCCTGGGGTGTGGATGATGGCAAGTGCACATTCTGTACAGGTTGTTTTGGGTCACTAGACAGATTCTGCTGTTATGTGCTCTGTAGCATCTCTAGGATGTCTTTGCTTTCCTTCCTCTTGGCCTGTTCTTACAACCGGTGATATCCATTTGCTGGTGTTACACATGAGTCCTGTATTACACGTAAGATATTAAGAGGATGCTTGTACATATTATTGTGAGCAATTCTCAGAGCAATTCTCTTCCATTTACTCAAGATAAATGGAAGAAATACCGTCAGCTTCAGGGGTTCTTTGTTTCTAGAAAGATTTTAAGCTTTAGAAATGCTTTGCAGACTTTTTTAAAAAAGTACAGTATGATTGAAAACAAACCAACAAAAGAATTGTGGGGCATCAATACAGTAGGCATTGTTCAAATTTATTGGAAATGAGAGTCCTTGTCCCACAGGATTATTCTCTCTGATGCTGATCTGGCAGAAAGAGCCATCTCTCTCAGCCCTGAATGGGAAATGTTGATAGTTCAGCTTTCTGTCACAGTCAATTCAAGTGGAGCCCAATACAGATACACACATCTGTGTAAACTGTTCTTTGTTTTGCTTTCTAGGATAATTAAGTAAAAGCCTACTAGATGAGCACAATTACTCAAAATTAATCACTTTCAAGCTAGTTAAATCATGACAGATTAATTGCTTGTATCTATTCCTACATTAGGATTTGTTTTATCAGCAGAAATACCCAAGTAGCTCTCCTGTTCTGGTAAATAATTGCTCTTTTTACGAGAAAATTGTAAATATTTGTTTATTATAATCAATTATACTTTTAATTAACCTTTAAAAATAAGGTGGCTTTAATTACATTTTGTGTGGATGATATTTGGCTACACTTATCCCAAGCAAATTTTTAAACCTTGGAATTGTTCAAGGCCAGGTTGGATGAGTCTGTGAGCACCCTGGTCTAGTGGGAGGTGTCCCTGCCCAGGATCTCTAAGGTCCCTTCCAACCCAAGCAATTCTATGATTCTGTGATTATTCTTATGTCACTTAGATTCTTTCTGAAAATTTGGGGTATGTAATGCCACTCTGGGCAAAACAGTCTGACATTAATGTTGAATGTACTTTATGACAGAGGATAGGACTCAATTTGTAGAGGCAGATCAGGAATTTAAATACTTTATGATGTTCTATGATATAAGGAAGAATTTTTTTTACAGTGAGGGTGGTGAAAAATGGCAACAGCTTTCCCAGACAGATGGTGGATACAGCACCCTTGGAAATGTTTGAGGTCAGATTGGGCTCTGAGCAATCTGATCTAGTTAAAAATGCTTCTGCTCATTGCAGGGGAGTTTGAACTAGGTTACCTTTATAGGCTCCCTCCCACCCAAACTTGTTTATGATGCTACAATTCTGTGATTCTTTTTCAAACAAGTTTGGTTTGTTTATCAACTCTGGTGATGAGATCTCACATTAATTACTTGGACAGTCAAGAAAGTAGCTTCTGTGTATTACTAACATGCGAAAGATCTGTTACTTATTTGCTTTAAGCCATGCAAAATTTGCTGTGAGGAGCACTTACAGTTTGTCAAGGTTTGAAGTCACCTTGAGTTTAGCCATCCAAATGTTACGCTTATAAATTATTCTGGTTATCTCATTCTGTAACCACTGGAAAGGAAATGAGAGAGGCATTGTCAAAAGATGATTGATTCCACCTAGAAACCCATACTGTGATCACATTAATTAATTTTTCTTAATGGCTAAAGTTATGTGAGATGAATACAAGCATTTGTTGCTAGTACCAAAGACTAAAAAAACCAGAAAGACTACTGTCTGCTGAGCAGATCTTGTAAGGTTGGATAAGAAATCTGATATTCTGTCTCACTGACATTACAGGGTTGTTTATCCTGTCTTCTCAACTTATTAAGGTAAGCCCTCTCCTCTGCAGGTAGATCTCTCCCTACTGACTCTAAACAGGCCAAGCACCTCTTAGTTTAGATGTCTTGCTTTAAAATAGCTTATGTTAAATGAATGCCATTCACAAAGTCAGGAAAGTCTGATGGCTATTTAGATATTATTATGTTTTTGGGTTCAGGGCAATTACTTATTGCTAGAAAACACTTAAGGGCTAGAATAAATGTCTGAACATGTATTTTTCAAGGCATGACTTTATGATTTCAATTTATGATTTTCAATATTTTTATGATAAAAATCCCCACAGCTCTCTAATACATGGAACGAAAACAACTATTAGAAAAGCTAATTCAAATGGATGCCAGACCCTCTGCGTTTTACTGTTATTGTTTCAAGAACGTAGTACTGCAGTGTTGAAAATGGGTTTGCTAAGAGAAAGGAACGAAAACCTTGACAATCTTGAATTTTATTTTCAGGTTCAAATAGAAGTCATCAGAAAAAAAAGCTTAGTTCTTGTGTTAGGGGATGAGCAGGAAAAGTACAATGCTAAAGAATAAGAAAAGGATACCTTAAATATATATTAAAAATTCTCAGTTGAAAGTAACAGGGTTCTGACCTAGAACAGATTGAGATTAATGACAAGTGGTTCTGCTATTGTATTGATCAGTGCCTGTGGCAATTTAGTAGATGATAAAACACGCAACACTGGTTAAGGCTACTGGCAAAATGTTTTAGATGTCAAAGCTGCAGTGCTTTTCTTAAAGCTCAAAGTAAAGCTTTTAATTAAGTGTCTATAATGGAATATATGCATAAAAACATACATAGACATAAATAGTTATGTCTATATAATAAAATGTTTAAGAACTACTGGCAAGTGCATTGGTTTAGTAGTAAAAAGCCATTTACATTTAATACATGTTCTTTACCGCTATTTCAGCAAGCTGTCATGTAACTAGTAGATCATACACTGAATACAATTAGCAAAATATTATATACATGGAAAACCAAACATTTTAGCTCTTATTGTATAAAGACTTATCAAAAGAAAGGATATTGAAATGTCCGTTACCTGAGAGATCTGTTTCACACTTAGAATCTTCCTGTGGGGAAGAATATAGATCTGAACTCATTAGTGGCACAGTAGCAATTGCTGAAATGATGAAAAGATTTAAGAGAAAATGAATGAAATAAGAAGAAGACATAAAAAAAATAAACATCTTCATCATGTAAAGAACTAATTATAGTAACATTGGTTACTTTGGCAAATTGTCATTGGGATTGTAAGACATAATTGAACTTCCAGAAAGCACAGCAATTACCTCAGAAATGAATGTCAACCTTGTAGAACCTACCAAGAAGAAAAAATAGTGCTGGCACAAGCATAGAAACGTGTTGTGAATTTCCTAGGCTTTGTTTTTATCTGGTTTCTGGAGTTCCAGAATTGTCTGTTCTATTTTTCCTGGAGCAAATAGACTCAATGGTCTTGGTCAGAGCAAAAATGACCGTACACTGAGTTCATTCACAGTCGGTATCAAAGACTGTGCAAGTAAGTGAAAACCTCAGAGGGAGGGGGTCTATTTCACATGTGGGAGCTGTTTCCCAGTGTAAAATAGGGAACTGCAACCTCCTTAATTGGGTCACTTGTGTTGAGGCATCTTTTACCATTCACAGAGATCCTACAAGCAGGATACACAGCTTAAATATTCAAAGCAATTATTTACTGTCTCATATACACAGCTGACAGAAAATTTGTGCTACTACACTTAGCATTAATTTGCTCACTGGCCCCGATGAAACACCAGATGAGTCTTTGCTGGCCAGGCAGTCATCAGTCAGCCATAAAAGTGCTACCTCTACTCCTTGCAGAGGGGCGACCCTTAATCTTGCTAAATGCCCATCTACTGATCCTCTGTGGTTTTTTTTAGGACTTTATTGCTCAAGAAAACTTGTCAGTTGTTTTTTCTGGTTTTGCAGGGGTTTTGTTTGTTTGGTTTTGTTTGTTTCTTCCTTTAATTTTGAATTTGTAACTACTATTCCCTCTACAACTTTACTTCTGTGTATGTTTTAGTTTTTATCTTGCTTGGCTTCAATTTGTGTACTTTGTCACACGTCAGCAGCAATTTTCTCTGACAGAAAGCCACCAGCTGTGGTATACAAAATTGGGGGTTTGATTACAGAGAGATAAACTCTTTGGCCATGGGTTACAGGGTCTTATATATTTGTGCTTCCCTATCTGGTAACTTGATCAAGGTCATATGCAAAGCTCCATCTGTGCTGAAGATACATATATATTCTTTAAATTGTCTCAGTGCTTTTTCAGCTTCCTGATCCCTAACTCCTTTGTCTTACAGTCAGCCTGGCAAAATTCCAGACAAACATCTGCAATACTATTTTTTGATAAGTGTAATCTAAATCATAGATGGATGAATAAAAATTTCATAAAAGATGTTGTGTTTATTTGTGTGATTCTTTTTACTTCATGCAGGGCATAGATAGATGTCAAAATGAAAATGTCAGCTTCTACTCTTATATCATTTTACTTCTTCTGTGTGCACCCATTGAATGAATCTTTCTTCAAAAGCATTAGGAATTTTTTGGCTTAATCACTTCTGTCCACTGGAGTGGATAGAAGTCAAGATATCATGGTTTCTTTTGAGGAATGCTTACTGGGCTGTTTGACCAATTCCCAATATGTGAATGTCAAGAAGAGGGAAGAAATAATGAAAAAATAACACTTTTTGATGATAAAAGGTAGTGGTAAGGACCTTGGAATAAAAGAACAGGTAACTGTAGTGGCTTGCCTTTGATGTAGTGGTTTGCCTTTAAGTTCCTAGTAAGGCCTTGCATTGAGCTGTGGATTCCTTGTCCCCTCCCTACATTATGTAATCCTTTTGAATATGTTTGTCTTATCCCTTGTATGGTTCTGTTCTAGAGAATTCTGAGTTGCTATGTACCTCATTGGTCCCTTGTACTCTTGTCCCCCCCGTACCTTTCCCATTGGTTTGTTCCTAGTCACCCCATATTCCCTTCTCCCCTCTGCCCTTACCTGATTGGATCTGAGTTGTCTCTCCATCCCTTTTATCCTCCCCCTCTAAAAGCTCTGTACCCCCATTTTGTTGGTCTTTCGGCCTCTGGGGTTTCTCCCCCTCCCTTAATAAAGCCTTGGAACCCCATGCCGAAGTCCCCTCTCGCTCCTTTGCCTCCTCGGCGTGCTCCCCCCGGGACCCGCCTCTGAACACCCTCGCCGGGACAGGCGGGAAAGGCTCGTGTTGCAGTGCGATGGGGCAGCGCCCTGCCGGACGGCCGGGGCAGGGAAGAATGCGCTGCAACAGGTAACTTATGCATTTATGTTATAATATTTATATCTGAACTATTGCCCTGAAGTCTCTATATATTCTGTGTGAGAGATTGTTTCATATAGGAGAGAATAATTCACACCCATTTAAAAAAGGGTAAAAATGAGGGCTCTGAAAACTACCAAACAGTCAGTCTCAACTCTGTGCTTGGTATGAGCACGGACCCACTACTCCTGGAAGCTATTTCAAGATATGTGGAAGACGGAGGTGATTAGACAGCGATCATCTCTTGACCAAGGGCAAGTCATGCCTGACTAATCTATCAGTGGAGTGACTGTGTTGGTGGATAAGGGCAGAGCAACTGATGTCATCTACTTTGATTTCTCTAAGGCCTTTGATGTGTTCCCATACAACATTATTACTTGAAAATTGGAGTTGATGGATGTGGGGTTGATGGATAGACTGTTTGATGGATAAGGAATTGACTGGATGACCACCTCCAAAGAGTTACAGTCAATATCTCAATGTCCAGGTGGAAACCAGCATAAGGGGTATCCCTCAGAGGACCATACTGTGAGCAAAGCTGTTCAGTATCTTTGTCGATGGCACAGATGGTGGGACTGAGTCCACCGACAGCAAGTTTGTGGGTGACACCAAACTGAGTGGTGTAGTTGATACACTTGAGAGAAGGGATGCCGTGCAGAGGGCCTGGACAGGCTTCAGTGGAAAAACTTCATGAAGTTCAACCAGACAAGCCCTGCACTTGGGTTGAGACAATCCCCAATATCAGTACAGACTGTGGGATAAATGAATAGAGAGCAGTCCTGAAGAGAAGGGCTTGGATATACAGGTGAATGAAAAATTGGACTTGAACTGGCAATGTGCACTTGCAACCCAGAAAGACAGCCACACCCTAGGTTACACGCAAAGTAGCATGACCAGTTTGAAAAGGAGGTAATTCTTCCCCTCTACTGCACTCTTGTGAGACTCCACCTGGAGATATGCATTCAGCTCTGGGGTTGGCAGTACAAGAAAGGCATGGAATGTCAGAGTGGGTCCATGGGAGGGCCATGGAAATGGTCAGAGGTTTGGAATACCGCTTCTATGCAGAAAGGCTGAGAGAGTTGTTCAGCCTGGAGAAGAAAAGGCTCCATGAAGACCTTATCGTGGTCTTTTAGTACTTAAACTGGGCTTATAAGAAAGGAGAGTCTTTTTGCCAGGACTTGTAGTGACAGGACAAGGAACAATGGTTTTAAACTGAAAGAGGGTAGGTTTAGATTGGATATACGGAAGAAATATTTTAATGATGGGGGGTGAGACACTGGGACAGCTTGCCCAGAGAAACTGGGCAACAGCAACTTCCCCATCTTTTGAAGTGTTCAAGGCCAATTGGGTGGGACTTTGAGCAACCTCATCTAGATTTGGTGGAAGATGTTTCTGTGCATTACAGTGGGGGCTGAACTATGTGATCTTTCAAGGTCCTTTCCAATCCAAACAATTCTGTGATTTTAAATACACTGTTTTTTATTGCTGAATGTAATTGAACTAAGTACTTCACATTGAGACCTTCAATATAGATGTCTAAAGTCAGGTGAATTGAATCCTATCCGCAGTGTTTTTAATGACTAAATGAATACGTTTGATGTTGAAAAAAGAGATTATCAAGGGAATAGAAGAAAGAATTAACTACGGAATTCCTTTCAATACTTGAAAGTGTTGTTCCGGGAAGCGGAGACTTGGCATGTGTAATTGTTCTATTATTTCAATTTTGTTTCAAGGGAAATTTTGGGAAAAGTGTTCTTTTTAAATGTAAAAATGTTGCTGAAGCAATATGGCAAGACCATAATGATTTTATTGTAAAAAATGGAAATATGAGAGACTGAGTAGCACTTTGTTAGCGTTTAAAAATATTACAATAAATATTAAACAGACTTTTAGTGATGGTTTTCTCCCCTATATGATAAAATACTACATAATGCTTCAAAATGGAATAGCGTAAATAGTGCTTTCTTCCACTTGAAGGACGCAGAATGTGTTTTCACTAAACAAAGAAACTTTCACAACAAAAAATTAATAACACCAAACTGATTGGAAACTCCAAAAACTGGAGCCCAACATTTGAAGCCTGCAAGAATATATACTACTCCCATCTGTCAGACTGGAAAAGGTACATTTGAGGGACTGTATGACACGTGGATGAGATTAGCAGGTATTGTCAAATCTTATGTTAGTAAATCTGAGACTCACCTTCTACTAAAAACATTTTTTCAAAACAGTGATAATAAAAGAATACAGGAAAAAGTACCCTTCAATGGTTTATTTTAAATTATTAAAGCCCTAACAATGGAAAGTGAAATCACAGAAATATTGGTCCTTATTTATGTCAGGACGTAGTTATAAGCTCCTTGTTAAACGTAAGTAACGTATTGAACTAGAGATGTCCTCTAAGGCAATTCACAGGATTTCCTCTCTTTACTAAAATATAATAAAATTTTACACCTGTCCTGTCACCTGTTGTACATTCTATGCATACATCTGAATAAAAAGTTTCAATTTTTAGCTTTTATTAGAAAGAGTTTTAGGTAATACAAGAGACATTTGTCAGAACCTAGAGTTCAGAGTCCTAAACTATTTGAAGATCTCAATTTCTGAAGGAAAATGTCATGGGTTCATCTGCATTTCAGTGTGTCATTTGAGACACCTTTCAGAGTTTATCCAGTCAAGGTAGCCAGGCATTACTGATGCTGCTACTGATGACCAGTTTCCATAAAAATCTGACTTTGGTGACCTTATTTATTTTGCAACTGTTATGCTGAGTTTGCCAAGGAGCTCTATAGTTTCCTCCAGTAAAGAGGGAATACCTCATATCTATCCCATATCACAGAATCATAGTCATAGAATAGTCTGGGTTGGATGGAATCTTAAAGATTATCTAGTTCCAACTCTCCTGCCATGCACATGGACACCTTCCAGTAGACCAGGATGTGCAAAGCCCCATCCAATCTGGTGTTGAACTTCCAGGTGTGGGACATCCACAACTTCTCTCGATAGCCTGTTCCAGTGCCTCACCACCCTCACAGTAAAGAATTTCTTCCTAATATCTAATATAAATCTACTCCCCTTCAACTTACAGCCATTAACATTTGTGCTGTTACGACATGCCCATATGTCTGTGGCTAGGGCATAAAGTCAAATGCAAGGCCTATGCTACTGTGGGACAGCAATGATTGGGAAATCCTGAAGCCAGGAGTCAGTTTAGAGCTGCCACACTCTCCATACCAGGGTAACTGGGTGATGAAGTGCATGTTTTTCCTGTTTCGTAGGTCAGTCTCCATCTCATCTCCCCAGGTAAGAAACAATGAGTAAAATGCCAATTTCAGTGTTAAACTCATATTATTTATCTATTAAGCACAATTAAAAAAAGAAAAAAGCAGAGCTTTCTTGGAATCTCAATATTTTCTAAATTCATTAGCAGTCTTGGGGGTTAGAAAAGTCCATGTGGCATCATACCAAGTAGATCCATAGCTTGGTTCAGTTATCCTGATGGATACACAAGCTACTGATACTCTTCTATGTCATCAATACTTTAACTAAAACTTGCAAGAAAATACTAAAAAAAAAAATTGTTTTTCATTATTTTTTCCCTTTAAGTGTTATTCTATACACTCTTAAATTTCGTTAAGTACGTCATGAGAATTTTCATGTCTTCAGCATATAACGTACGTACTGAACTCTTGTGTTCAGTTTGTATTTCAATACAATTTTTCTGAAAATAATTCCAGACAGTGAGTTTTTTATTGATGTTTTTTTCAATGGGATTTTTTTAGAGAAAACAACAACAACAAAAAAAGCAAATAAAAATATTGCCATATGAAGCAAGAAAAAGAAAGTTACTGGAAACCTTGATTGCTAAACTAGAATTGGAAAAAGTGTGGCCTGTTAAAAATACGACATCAAAGTATTGCTAACCAGTGAAGAAGCAAACAGTATTCCTGACTATATGAGAACCTTTCAGATATTATAAGGAAAAATCCTCAGACATTTCTGAAGCTTACTGTAGGTTCAGTTGTATATTTGTCAAAGTATTCTGTATTGCTTAAGATAGCATATGAGATTTTGTGCAGATAAACATCAAGTTGATGAAAATGTTTTGTTTCTGATTTTGTCTAGTTTTAAATTTCCTGGGCTGAGAACTGAAGCAGAAAAATCAAACACTATAAAACTCATCCCTGACAAAATCTTGTGTTTGTCTTGTGTGGCCCTTAGTGTATTTGGAAATATAGCAACTGTCCTATTCTTTCTGGACTTGACTTGTCAGGGGGTGAGTGAAATTATCGTCTCTCCTGCTCATATTAGCATGCCTTGTCTTTATGTTCTGTCTTGAATAGTTTAGTGTGCACAGACAATATGGTATTATCTGCACTGTCAAGTCATCTTAGAGCTCAGACTCAGCATTTAAGTACAAACCTCCTGACTTTCCATGTTGCCTATTTTGTCAGTCAGCACCTCTCTCTGGCATGGGGTGATCTGGAGTTCACTGATCTGGGTCAATGCTCGAGACTTCACAGTAGGCAGTCAGAGTGTGGACATGGGCAGCAGGAGCTATGGGGTCTCTCTGGAACAGGCAGAGCAGCAAAACAAGGTGAAACTTGGTGTGACATTGGGACTGGGCTGAGAGTGGGAATTGCACACAAAAATGGCAAGAAATGCTCCTTTTCCATAGCTGTAGAAGAGCAAGGGATCTACTGCATCCCAAAGACAAAGATTTTGAAAACAGGCAGTTTTTACTAATTAGAGAAAATATCTTTTCCCAGAATTTGTACTCCTTGTCTCCTCATACTGTTCCCCGGTTAGCTACAGGACAGTAATTTGACATTAGATTTAGAATTTATCTTTTGAACAAGTACAGTAAAGAGGAGAATTCAGATAGGAAATATTTTAGCTGTCTGCCAGAGAAAAGTTCTTGGATATGGAAATGATACTGAACTACACTAAAACATCCATAATTTTTAAAAACAAAAATTATTATGATTTCCTCTGCTTTTATGAATTCAAGTGAGATACTTTTTTCTCCAATATTTCATTCTTTAATTCTCATAGCACATCTGTGTCAATGTCAATCTATTTACCTAATGTGATATTAGAAGTGCTATACAGTAGAAAAATGAAAGAAGAAAATTTTCTGGTTTTGAATGGCTCTAAATATAGTTTCTAATACATTTCTTATATTTTTACATGGATTTTATATAGCAATCCAGTTATCTAAGAACATTCTTTGTTAAAGAGTGGGGTACTTACATATATATTTGCTTATATATATTGAAGGCTCATAAGAGAAAACTCACATAAGAAAAAACATTGGGGCTGCCAGTGTATGATAATATGTGATCATGCAAAGATCCTCACAGCTGTGACACTTTTTGTCAAGAACTTTTTTTATCATAGAAATACAGAAGCACTTAGTTTGGAAAAGACATTTAAGATCATTGAATCCAAGCGTTAAACCAGCGCTGCCAAGCCCACATCTAAACTGTGTCCCTAAGTAACGCATCTACATGTCTTTTAAATGTCTCCAGGCATGGTGACTGAGATATTTTAAAAATATCCTGACTGGTATCCACATGTTGCTTCATCGCTTTGTTAACCTTCAGATGACAACATAAGTTGCTCGTGTATTCCAGGACTCAGTTGAAATGAGGCCATAGGAATGAGAATACTGGAAACTGGATCTATGATGAAATGCTGTATTTAAAAGGGGAGACAATATAAGCTGGCACAACAATTTTGTATGTTCAAATCACTGCTGGCTTTTCAATTTATTGCTTATATTCTTACACCTTACTTACATTCTTAAATCCTTGTTTGTTCTTCTTGAGAGTCCTTTCTTGCATGGGAGAAGTGCACTAAAATTAAACAAATATATGGCCTAGGAGTGATTTTGTATAAACAGTTTTTCTTCATTTCAGTGAGGGTTGTTTATGAAATATGCATGAGGAACAAAATTTGCATCTGCAGATGCACACACATTGCAGATCCTGCATCTGTTGGTTAAAATCAAAACAAAACAACAGTAACAAGAATTATCAAAAACAGCAAATGGAAAACTTTCCTTTCAGAATCTCTTCAGTTAAATAGTGGGGGAATATTCAAAGCAATGTGCTCTTTGTATTGTGGTTGGTTCTGGGTTTTGTTTTTTTCCTTTTCCTGGTCTTTCTGAACCAGCCATTGGAAATTAAGCTTTTGTAACATCCTGTAACAAACAGTTGTGTTCATTATGTGTTGAAACATTACCTAGTTGTCTCACCACCATGATTTTAACTTCTTCAGTGTCTTTGAGACTTCAATGGCTTTGGCTACTGACACAAGCAGAGCTGTTCAATCTGTGATATGAGCTATGATGCTTTGCTTTCTAATTTGATGAAGTTTGTATAAAAAAGAAACCCCAAGGATATTTATAATCAAAGCAAGCAGATATATCCCTCCAGGTTTTTCACAATCTGCGACATTCTTTGTTTGCTAGCATAATTCCATGATTACGTAGAACTGAATGTCAAGTTACACAAAAAAGGCAATTCTCACTGCAATATCTCAGTTACTCTGCATTAGGAGGCTGACAGGTAAGAAGAAATGAAGGGTCTGATGCTCTGTGAACATCTAGGACAAGCTGCATTGTAAAATTTTATCGATAATTAAAGTAGTAATATAGCTTAATGCGACAATATAAAAATTGTATGGTTATTTTTCAGAGTTGAGCTTTTAAACCTGTTTTAGCAGTCTGAGGTTGAAAATGTATTTTGCACATTTAATTACATCATTTGTTTAAACAATTTTCAGGATGCCTAGAGGTTTTCATAAGGATGTTTCCTACTTCTGCACAAATTCAATTTCCTTTCTGTTATTAAAGAAATTCTAATAAGATTAAGATGAGGTTAAGCAGAACCTGAAGATTTCAGATGTTATTTTTCTGGCAAGATGAAGGAGAGAGAACTTTTTACAAAAGAAGTCAGAGGGAACAGAAGGCAGCAGCTTTTTTCAACTTTTGCTGTATCCTACAACTTTTTTTTGACTCCTTTTGTTCACTGAAGTCTGTTTTTCAGCCAAGAGGTCTCATTCTGAACACATTCAAAATAGATCCCACTAGAGCCACAGACCACAATGATTGTGGCTTTGGTGTGAGGGTATGTATATAAGAGGATTTTAATGTTTCTAAATTAACTAGAAGCAAATTGTTTCTATATTTAATGATTGCAATGTCAGTAATTGTGCCTTGGTCCTTTTTCACTTGATAAACTTTGGGTAATGTAAGTTAACTACAGGGAGATCTTGGAGGATTCAAGCAGTCCTCTGTATATTGGTAAAGTCTGTGAAATGATTAAAAGTATCTGATGCTACTGTGGAAATCTAAGTGTGACATAGCCAGGTGTTTCTGCACTATGATCAAATATCTGGACAAAATAACTATGACTAGTTGTATCTAATTTTATATGTGAAAGAACATGAGAAGTCAGACAAACCAGTTGTAACAGCTATTTTTTCTGTTCCTAAAACTCAGGGTCTTATGGTTAAGAGTTGTAGTAGCCTGAGCTTTCAAAAAAAACCTGTAGGAAACATATACCCACTACCCACTGAAGCCTGAGATCACTTAGCAGCAGTTAAAGCCCCTGTGGAGGACTGGGAAGACCCAAAGACATTTCACTTCTCTTTTGCAATAACTCTCAATATAAGAATGTTTCACATTAGAACTAAAAGTCCAATAGTCTTCTACCTTTATTCAGTTTTAAAATAATAAAAGCAAGTCAACAAGGACTGGGAGGTCTGCCAATAAGTTGAATAAAGTTATGGTGTAACTTGGTTCCATCCAAACTCTTGTCATCTTCAGTAAACAAAATCATAAATCTTGATGGAGTTACAGTTGTATCAGACTGTCTTTACAATTTGTCAAGTATTTTGTCTTTAATATGCTGAAATAGTTTCACAAAAGTAGAAGGGACTGTTTAAGCAAGTACCTGTTGTGGAAGCCCAGAAGATACGGGGCTAATGTGTACATGCCACACAGTGGTAACGAGATAGCCATGAAACCAGCCCGGGACTGTTGGTAAGAACACTCTGTGCAAACAGGCAAGAAAGAACAGGATGCAACTGCAGATGGGGGCCATATCGAGGTACAGCAGCACTTTTCTGGACAAACAATTCCGGCTCTTGGAAATAAGCGCAACACGCTGCAGTGCGGCTGCAGATGAATGAGGTCAAGAAGCAGGTATGGACTGATGATACAAGGTCTGTCCAATAGGGGGCGATCAAGACCACGAAAAAAAAAAAAAACAACCCAAAGCCCATTTCCAGAATGGTCTAGAAGAATGAACTGCACATGGTCACTAATTAGCATGGAAAGTGAAAAACTTAGCCCCAGAGTGGGGAAAACTTATCTATAAAAAGGTACTCTCACACAGCCCAGGTGATGCACTCCCAGGACCCTGGAGACCACATCAGCTGGTTTAGTACTGGAGCCAGGACTGATGATCTTTCTTTCTTCCTTTGTTGTTGTTCTGTTGGAGTTTGAAAAATAGCCCTTACATTTTAGTGATAACCCTTGTTGAAAGCTTGATTTTCTCTCTGATCATCTTTCTTCTATAGCTTAAGGTCCCAGCCACCTGGACTCACCAGTTTCCCCTCCTCTGGCTGGATGTCAACCATTTCTGATCCTTCACTTCTGATAAATTTATCTCAGTTATTTTAATATCTCTCAGGAATATGTTGATGAAGTTGTTAGTAGGTTTTCTGTTACATCTTTCTTTTTACCTGCAGCTAAAAGTTATTATTAAATGAATTAATTTCCTGGCCAAACCCCTGTTTTAAATAATTTCCTTAAAAATATAAGTGTGGCTCTATAAACTGCTCTAGAAAGAGCAAAGCACACTTTTAGCTCTGGTAGTATGTTGGAATTTTCAAACATTAGTGAAAATGGGCTTTGATATTTGTTGGCTTAAGTTAAAATTCTGTTAGAAACCCTTACAGTTTTTAAAAATGAAAACATGCTAGAGTGAAGGAATGGCACACAATATTTAAAGAAATTCAAATTTTTATTTTTTCCTCCTTTTTTTGGTATATTCTATTTTTACTCAATAATTTTTTCAGTATTATTTGAAATGATTGCAGTCTGACATAATAAATTCAATCATACATTTTATCATCATATTGAAATAACAGACTTTCTTCCGCCAGAACTGGAAGGATTCCCTGGACAATCAATGGAAATGCCTTATCACTTACTGCATTATAGGGTTCAATTTATAAATGTATCAATCACATCTTTCCAGAGCAAATCACACACTGCTCCCTTTGCAATGAGACAGTTGTAAACCTGGTGTCTTGAACATGAGAATGAGGATTAATTTGAAGAACTGTTGTTTTCATAATTCTAATTTTAGATTCTATAGACTTCTATATAATATAGATTATATATATATACAAATATATATTATATTATATATAATATTATATTATATATATATTTTTATATTATAGATTTCTTTTACTAAAATGTAATACTCTATTGCCCATACCATATATTTTTTCCTCATGACTTGGTTTTGTAAGTAATAAAAGACCTAAAGTAGAAATCTCTTTGCAAGTTATTCTGGAGAAAGACATAGCAAAAATATCAAAGATCAGGAAGAAATTAAAAGCACCCAATATTTAATATTTGGCTCATGAATAGTGAAGTTAAGAAAAAAATCATCACAGTTTGTTGTCCTTGTGCATGATCTTTGACAGTATAGATTTGGCAACAAAGCATAAACGACCAGAAGACAAGATCAGAACAAGGCCCTGAGGAGAGCAACTAAAAGTTCTTCTCAATGTCTTGCATTACTTCTCTGAAACCAATCCATCAGCTCAGGAAAGATGCAATCTCTACCTACTTCCTAAATTTGCAAAAATTTGCAAAAGTCATTGCAGTCTTTAGAAGATAGCGTACAGGTCAGACATATAGATTCTTCCTGTGATGTGTTAGTTAACCTCCTATGGCATGTTGTTTCTTATCCTTCTCATGTTTGATTTTGAAAAGGAGTCTAGATAAATTAGTATTTTCAGGAAATGCTAAAATTCAAAGTTTTTAGCTGTTACCATGGATAACATCTTTCTAATTTCATTTAACAGCATGCACCTAGTTGTCACAAGGATAGGCCATAGACAACAGACACCAAGAAACAAGGTCCTTTAGTGCTGAATGACAAGTGGAAAACAGGGTTTAGTAAAGATTCTGTAAACAAAGACCTTCTCCATAATGTGAACTCAATCTCCTTACAAACAAATGTCAAAATATTTGTACAGCCGGGAAAAGGAGGATTGACAGGACACTTCAGTGCTGGTTTTGCGACAGTTTAAAACCTTTCAAAGGACTTCCTTTCTGCATGCATGCAGCCAAATGCCCAGTCCAACCCACACCTACATTAGCACAATGGCAAGGCTGCAGAGTGCCAAGTGACAATAGGTGAGGAAATGTGAAACTAGAGTTTGCAGCACAGCATTGCTGAGCATTCTGTGAATGATGTGGAAAGCTTGTAGGTATGGGTATTTGTGATATATTAGATAATGTCACCAGAATGGCAGGGAGACATTTTTAGCTCTCTGAGGCATTTTTAATCCTCCTCTTTCCCTCAGGCATCTTCTAACTCTTGTTTCTGCCTCCTACTCGCCAGACCTGTGCAACAGTTCTCCCTGGACTGCAAGAGTAGCTATCAACTTGGATCAGGCATAATTGCTTCAAGCTGATGTCACTTTCTTACCATACCTTTGCTACGGGTCACAGAAGATAAAACAGACTCACAACTGGGCCCAATCTCTCCGCTTGCCCTAAGCCAGTGCAATCCCCCAGGAATTATATTACTTGAACTTGATGTAAGACTCTATTAAGTATCCATTGATGTTTGTGTAAATCTGCAGTTCAAGAGTCTGACCAGCTACGGCATTTATTATTTAGCATGAGCTAAAGTTTCAGCAGGAAGACACCATTTAAATTCCAGAGAATGATCACACTGTTAATGGAATTAACTGGGCAAGGTTCATGGGGAAAAGTAGCATATTTCACTTCATTTTAATAAAGGCTATTCTTGCTGCTTACATTTTTTGCCCTGTTTTTACCACCAGACCAAGTAGAATTCAGAGTCTATTTTTCAAGTCAGATGGGAATCACAAGCTCAAATCAGGTCCTTGACCTCCATTTAGGAAATTAGTGTTTTTATAACTGGGAATAAATTATTTTCCTTTCTTGGTGGCACATGAATGTTTCTGAAATAGGGAAGAGTGTTATTGGAATTTGTCCTGTCTTTGTTCAGCCTACAGCCCATTCTTCAAGCCTTTGTCATTTGATTATCTTGATCAGGGTGATTAAGGCCTTTATATTTTGCCTCTCCAATTTTCTGTCCTTGTGAATGCTGACATGGGAGAATAAAGAACAGAGAACTTCAAAGCAATTCCCACAACCCAAATGCGAACTCCTACCTACACCAGAGACAGAAAAAGAGTGACAGTGAGGCTGAGCATTTTTGAATCTTTTTATGCTTTCTTTCAGTGCTTCTCAGAAATATGGGTATTCTCCGACTACAAGTGGAGGAAGCTAGATTGCTCTGGCTTTGCTCATTCAATATCCAGTACTTTATGATAAAAGAGATTATTAAAGAAAGCTGTGATGTGTCAATGCACAGCAAAATTGCACTGAACCCAAGGATAAATGTGCACAAACCGTGCATCTCCTTTTTCCATTCTAGCATTCATATATTATTTATGTCTGCACTGAGAAAATGAGAAAGATATTAATGCAGTCTTTTTTAATGTCACTTAGCACTATTTCAGCATCTACTTTCCTGCTACAGGCCGCTAACAGCAAGTTTTTCTATATTCTCATTCAGATGCCCTTCTGATCTTATCATAACACATTATTACTATGCTGTGTTGTGATCATATATAAAAATTTAAATGTAAAGCAGCCTTGAACTTTCCTAGGGAGAAATAACAACAGAAGTCATACTTATGTGTCTATCCTCACAATTTTGTCTTTTGGGCAGAGCCAGAACCTGAGAAAGAAAGCATGTCTCCTATGTAATTTATTTCACTGCAAAAATCACTTTCCATTTTGTTGAGTGCTGCCTATGTAGTTGTCCATAAGCAAATTCTTACTATTTGGCTTAGGAAACAAAAGTGTACCAGGCTAAATATGATGCTGTGCTGAAATATTTCCCTCTTTTCCCAGATATGATTTTGATCAAGCCAACAGGCTGTCTAAGCCTGCTATACTGAAATGCCCAACAACATGGATGATTGTGGACTTAAGCTCTGAGCAAAGCATGAAGTGTGGAAAACATAAATGTAAACATTGCAATTAGAAAATGGCACCTAAGGAATTTCTAGCCCATTTGACAGCACCTGTTGCCTCTGTTAGGCCTGCGGCGGTAATTTTACAATGTCTTGTAGAACCCCAAACCCTGCATCAATTAGTGGACAATAAAGAATTAAAAGTTCATAATTTCTATGTGTTCTTAATAGAGTTAAGATCTATAACTCTATTTACTTCTTCCAGGCCAAATGAAGTAGCTAGGTAGCTTGAATCAGAATTTCTTATACAGCAAAATGAATAATTTATTCTTTGATTTCTTACTAAACTGGGGAAAAAAAAACAACCCAGCACTGTTGAAGTATCATGCCAAATAATTTTTCTGTGCTTGGGAAGACAAAGAAACATACCTGGGGGCTTGATCTTGATAGTTCATTCCACTGAAAGCAACTTTTCTTTTTCCTATTTTAAAGTTTCTGAGAGCTTTTGTTAGTACAATAAAATACAGAAATAAACTTTAAATGAGCGTCATGGTTTAACCCCAGCCTAAGTATCACACAGCTGCTCACTAACTGCCCACATTCTTCCCTGGTGGCATGGGCAGGAGAATTGCAATTGACTAGTTTGGATCAGCTGTTCTGGCTGTGCTCCCTCCCAGCTTTTTGTGCAGCTTCTCACTGGCAGATCATGAGACACTGAAAAGTCCTTGACTTAGAGTAAGCACTATTTAGCAACAAACAGAACATTGGTGTGTTATCAGCAACAAACAGAACATCAGTGTGTTATCAACATTATTCTCATAGTAAATCCAAAACACAGCACTGTACGAGATTCTGAGAAGAAAATGAACTCTATCCCATCTGAAACCAGGAAAATTAGATGTTTTAGACTAAAAAAATTAAATATCTTTACTTTCAAAGCAACTTCTCTAAACTCTTTAAGCTGTCACAAATTTCAGCATGTCTCTGGACATGCATTCAAATCAGCTTTACAGGAAAGTTTTGAAATCCTCAATTTAGTTTTTTACTAACCATTGCTCATAATCCTTTATGCAACACTCTGAGGTTTGAAAAACTTTCAATAAATATGCTTAGGTGTGAATGACCTAACTACAGGGTGGAGTATTAGCTGTCCAGAACTTTGATACAGAGCAGAGTGCATGAGAATCTAAAGTGAGCACCCTAGACTGAGAAAAAAGCAGTGTTGAAAGGTTTCTCATTAAGCAACACTGTCTTCAGTTGAGGAGAGCAAGATGAAGTCTAACAAGGCATTTTAGTACATAATTAGAGTTCAAAATGAAACTTCCTAGAAAAAAGGTTTCATTTTAATTTTAGTTGCTTCTTTGAAGGCCTTCTGTACAAATGCCTGGTAATCACACCAGTATCTCTCATGGAAACCTTTCAGTAGAACTTCCAACTTGGCCAGTCATTTCTATGCCATCCTCTCTAGATCTGTTTTTCAGCAGAACAGCTAACAAGTAAATTTCACCAGGAACTTCTTTGTCTCTTCTAGTACTTTATTAGGCAAATTTCTCACTGCTCCAGTTTGTTCTAGTCTTCTAACTTTGCTGTCCTAGTATTCACCCAACTCCCTAATGCATTTCTCAACTGGTCTACTGGCTTTAGAGACCTCCTGCAGTCATTGAAATTATATATCTGATGCCACTGTCCATTTTTAAGAATAATATGTAGACAATTTGGACTTGTCTTATCAGAGATTAACTGTTTTATTTTGAATAAAAGAGGCAGATACAGGAAAGTGTATAATGTCACAGAAATGCTTTTAAGAGTAGGAAAAAACTTATTTAAACTAAGCCTAAAGAGGTCTGGATTAAAAAAAAATAAAAGTGTTTAAGAGAATGATGTATTAAGTAGGGAATACTTAGGTTCTATTAAGTGGGACTGCATTTAGCAGTCTGAATGAAGCATATAGAATCAAGAATAATTTGTTTTGGAAGGGACATTCAAGATTGTCTAGTTCTAACCCTGTACAGTAGCTACTTTATTTTCGATATTTCAACTGTAAAATTTTCTGGATATATCAGGGAACATAACAGTGCAGGTCAGCTGTTTGTGACCAGATCTCTCTCTTTCCTCTTTCCATTTGAATAGTTAGATCATTTCTTTCATGCTACTTTAACTCCTTTGTAATTTTTTTCTTGTTACTGAAAATATGAGTGAAGTGCATTCAACACTGCTGAAAATCTCCTCCTGGTAGGCATTGTCACATATGATATAGTCCGTTATACTTCATAAGGCTGACACAAAACTCCCCAGTGTCTGTTTAGATAGTGTAATTGAATTAATCACTTATAGCAAGCTGCTCATGAGAGGGATATAAAGCAACAAATGTCGGACCTTTGCCAAAACAGAATAGGACATTATTGGTAAAGAGAGTTTGCATTATACCCAGTGGCAAATTTTGGAATAGTCTTCATGTTTCATATCAAATTTTTCTCTTGGTCCTACAAAATTAAGTATATATTGTGGTGGCTGAACTGAGATAAAATTTCAAAGTTGACTAATTATAATACCAATTGCAAAGACATATGAGTGACTAGGTAATTTCCAAAGATACATATGTGCTTCTCATTTTCTTTATTATTCTCTTTTCCCCCTCAGCTCTTGTTATCCACAGGGTGGATAGCAATTGGAACATCCACCAGGATAATTCCATGAAATGTCTTAAATGACACTGCATATGCATAGCTATTCTGATAGCACAAAAATACTGGGAAAATCTCTCTCAAAAGGGCCAAATATCTCAGCTGAACCACTATTGCACAAATGTACAAAGTGAGGCCTCCAAAATAAGTAGAGGGAGAATAGCTTGTTTCAGGTTTTTTTACGGTACTGTCTTATGTAAATTGTCAGAGAAATGTGTATTCAAATAATTGAAATGTGTAGCCAGCTACTTTCAGAGATATTTTAATTATTTTGCTAAGAAAACTTTATAGTCTTTGGTACATGACCACAGAACAAAGAATTGGTTAAATCATTTTGCTAGATGATTTGCATTAGGTCTCTGGATTTTAGACTTTTTATAAATGTAGCCAATTTTGTGGAAGAATCCCCCCAGGAAGCCCCTGATGGCCCTCAATTTTTCCTTCTTCAATGTCAAATATTCTATGAACAAGCTTCTTCGTAGTGGAAGATGGGAAATACTTAATATGCTATGAATCATTTGATGTGTGCACAAGACCATTAATTTTCTTATCTTTAAGAGGTAAACTCTACTCTCAGCATTCTTTCTTTATTTTTAATTCCTCAGTAATTGTAGAGAGCATTTCTGAGCAATGGCAATAGTTCTTACTTTACTTCTAAGTGCTTACTATGTAAGCACAGCAGATAAAACTAACAGATTGCAGACAATAAAAATATTAAAGTAATTTCTTAGAAGTACAGTCTAGTCTTTATTTCTTGTCATAAATTATTCTATACCAAGTGAAAATGTGTGTGCAATAATATTAATCCCCTCCCAAAAATACTATTTAAGATACATCAAGGTTTTGAAGTTTCTTACATACTACTAAAATATGGAAATTTAAATCTACCTGATTTCCTTCTCATCAGATCCTATTCTTTCTAAATCCATCACCATCATAACATGTAGGCCACCTTCTCCCCGACCTGTCTCACTTTTTCCCTCAGTAAAATAAGTTCAAGGAGAGATTTACCCTTTATCCCTATTTTGTGTATTATTTCACAGGTTCCTGAGATTCTGTTCTGGTATCTTTAAAGTCTATTTATCATAAAGGAGCCTGTTTGTTTTGAGTGACTGAGCTATTAAAACCTTTCTTGCTGGTTCTGCAGATATAACATCTTTCACTTAAAGCTGTCTAAGTGGATTTGTGGCTGCTCATGGTGCCGTGGTATAAATTTGGTCTTTCACATCGTGACTTGGGCCTATGCAAGGCACATGCTAGGATATATGACTAAAAGTCACAGGAACTGACTGCAGAGGACAAAGAGGCAAGTAAAAAATCCTCCATCCATCTCCATTTCATCTCTTCTTTGGAAGTTTGATTCTTATACATGACTATTTTCCTCAGCTTCAACTTTCTCAGGAAGCATGTATCAAACTCCTGCCCAAATATCATGCAAATTGGTTTTTGTTCTTATGCAACTCTCACTGACAGCAGAATTCTCTCCCTGGAACAGAATGACAGATTCTTGTCTTCTCACGTAATATGACCAATCCTTTGGTAGTCCAACACTTTGACAACTTCTATCAAAGTCACCTGTTCCTCCCATGAGAGTAAAATAGCTTCTCTAGTATCAGGAAGTCATGTCTGCATTTTCACAAGTAAACTTGGAGTAATGTGCTCCACCATTTTTCAAATGCAAGAGCATGAGGAAGCTCTAAATGTCTTGTTTTCAGAGAGCAGACACTCTGTATTTCACTCTAAACTGTTTCTCTTCGAGTACCTCAAACCACCAGTCACTTTTGAAAATGTAGATGGAAGTCTCTAGAAAATCACATCACAAAATGCAAAGATACCTAATTATTACCTCCCTGGAAAGAGTCTACTGCAACAATAATGTTCTCTATTACTCTATGATAATGAGCACACAAAATTGGAAGCTCTGCTGTGACAGCCACACACTGCTAGGAATTATCTATCAAGATTTTATACTAGTTTAATTCTTGTATTTTTCCCCATGACACTTTAAGGAGTTCTACTTTACTTGTAGTTGCTGAACAGCCATAACCAAATCCCCCAAAGATTTTAACAATCCTGTGCAAGAGTTTTCTGCTGAGTTTTGCTGCACTGATTATGACCATTTTCAGGTACCAGTAGAGAACAATGCACATATAAAACAGCAGGGAAACTCACAAATAATGTTGTTGATGACTTTGATAAGCCTAGTTGTCTCTAATGTCCTGATTCAGAGTCATTAAAAGAACAAATTCCCGCAGTAGTGCAATTGTTTCTGATGAGAAAGAGCTGTACTGTTTGAAGTTCAAAGCACTAGAGAGGTAGATAGATAGATTGAAAGACAGAAAAATAAACAAATAAACAAATAAATATGTAAAAGCACAGAGAGTTAAAAAATATTCCAGTCCTGGTACTTGGAATTCCCTCTCCTCCTTGGATCAAATATGTCTTCATTAATATTCTGAACGATGAGAGATAATAGCCAAATGGGCAAAGATGCATATAAATATATACACATGTGTATATATTGGCCAATAACTATATTATTAGCCAAGGACTTCAACAATAAATGATTCTGCAAAGCATCAGGAACTTTAAAGTTTAAACTAGAAAGAGACATATTCCCATCAGTCTTCTGATGAACTGGGGAAGGAATACATATTTATCAATGCTGCCAGTAATTATCCAGAGAAAGAAAGTGGTAACCTTTATCATGTCAGGCTTCTTAACTGAAAATATACAGTTTCTGAGGCGCTGTCAAGTACAGTTAACTAATAAGAGCTCTGCTGGAATGCAGTGACAGTGTGCTGACAATCTCCAAGTCCTATGCAAGATCAAGGCAACTTAGAACGTTGTACCAATTATCTGTTGGATATATGACAGTCCCCTACAACTGTCCTGTTTGCAGAAAGAGAAGTGAGGATGAGGAGACACATGGTACCATGGTCTTTGGTGCTCTGAACTAGGAATGTATCAGAGAAAATGCTGGGGATGCAGAATCACTTTGACCTTCACCCTTCGTGAGGTGCTGTATATTTGCCTGGCTGAATAGGTTGTCTCTAGGTGTGCTAGCTCAGACCAGTTAGAGAGCTGATGGGAAACAGAGTGGTGTTACTTGGTACAGAAGTACCTATCACCAAACTGAATACGAATGCAGACTTGCGTGACATGAATCATTCTTTGCACAGCAAATGAGTAGCAAGAGCAAAAAATGAACCCAGCATGTTTCCTAGCAGTCATCTGGCAGCATAATAAGAAACTGTTGTAAATATTTACAGTTAATAGTCTTTGGCAGTGAAATCATAGTAGGTTTTGCTAGCAATACTCAGTTTAGCAGGTCAGCCAGTTGCAGTTATTATCTGGAAATTCTGACAAAAATGATAAAAAAAAAAAGTTGTCTTGATGAAAAATTGAAAGTTTATTATTATCTAATACTCTAAAGTTTTTAGTCTTGGTTTTAATTTATTATTCATTTCATTTCTCACAAAAAAATATGATTTCTTTTTTTTAGAGTTTTCTATTGATTTAAATATAAAAATAGGCATTAGAAACACTGGGAAAAAATACATTTTCTCTTTTGGGGCCCCCTAGAAAAAAATTATACTGTAATTTGGTCATAGCAGTATAAACATGAATTTAATATTCCATTGTCTTGAACAACCTGAACTATAAATTACCCAGGCACAAATAATTTTTCATTATTCTATTCCTAGAATTATCTTAAACGATTCTAAAATTTTTTGCAAAATGCTGCAAATACCACAAGAAATTCTCTTTAACTGGCCAGGTATAATAACTTGGGAAGATTAAGAATTGTGAATGCATTCAACAAGGCAGAAAATTGTATTAATTGTGGTCTACAATAGTAAGGAAACCAATCTGTTTTGAAAAGTCAGTGAAAAATTTTCCTTTCATTTTTGAAAAAATCCATTCTTGGAAAATTCCCTAAAGTATATGTCTCTTTTGAGACTAGATATTGATTGGAAGTATATTGACTGAGGAAGAAGATAGGAAGGAAGCTGAACACACTGCAATGCTGTGTTGACAGTGCCAGCTTAAAACAAGCAGTGTATTTCTTCTTGGTAATAGCATAGCAAGGATAAAACAGCCTGCTTGGGAAAACCTGTCCATGAACTCTCTCACATCTGGGACTACAAAAGAGCAAGCATGTGAGGGAACAATACTAAATTTCTGTCTTAACTCTGTGGGAGAATTTGATGCAGACACAGAGGCTGATCAGTGACTATAAAAAAGAGTATAAGAGTTTGAGTTGTTTGGTTTTTACATTTTTTATAATATTTGAAAAATAATAGGCTAGAGATACCAAGTAAACAAAAATCAGCTGAAGTCTAGTAATTAAATTTAATTGAAAAATCAGACTATATCTGGATGTTAGATTTTCAACTTTGAAACTTTTTCCTCTTCAGTATAAGTTGTAATACTCTGTGGCATTCTTTATCAGTCACAATTAACCTTAGCACAGGATCTCAGACTGGATCTGGTCACTGTAATAACCTTCTCCATAAAAAAAACCCCACAACCATACCCCCAAAACCCATATCCAAAAAGAAACCCCAACAGAGAGGAACAAACTAAAAAAGAGTATTACTGTGATACACAGGACTTGGAGGCCACAAGGTTACACTCTTGCCTTTAGAAGTAGCATTCAAGGATTAAGCTGACTGCACATTCCCTATTTAGCTGATAGTACCTTACCTATGCCGGGGTCCATGAGGCTGCATTTAGAGCACCACTGAAATGGCAAATGCAATCCACAAACTTCACCAGAGACTTGGTTCTTTCTGCATCTTGTCTGGCCAGATGGTAATGAAAGTTTCTGCATAACACCTCGTTCAGCTGGGCTACTCAGTGTGAAACCTTCCAGAAAGGTAGACTGTGCTGGCTTAGGAGATATATCTTCCCATGACCTTTTATTTTATTTTAGATAGTCCAGTTTTTAATGCTTCCCTTAGTATAGCCCTGGTTGCATTTCATGCCATAGGTTGCCTTTATTAATGGAGTGAGAGACCTGAGCTTTGGATATGACTCATCTCAGGTATAAGGCACTCAGCACATCCTAATTTTAGATGAATAATCTTAAAAAGATCATTGCAAATGGTCTATTCTTCCTTGATACTCTTCTGTGATACACAGGTGTTGCTTCTCAAGAAGCTCCATTTCAGCATTTTTTCCATTTTATGTGGTAAAACTGGAATGAGGCCCAAGAAAACTAATAGAATCAGTCAGGAGTGATAATCAATGTAAATTTTTTGACTTGGGCTGTAATTTGTAACAGGGAATAGAGTTCATGGTCTTGACATGACTGAAAATAGTATTTGACAGTAAGGAGTGGATCTCTGAAGAGGAGTTAAACGTCATGATACCTAATTTAGAGATGCTGTTTCTGAAGGTAGAATATAGACTCCAGTCCTTGAGAAGAGACAAGTCAAAGAACAGGATTCAGGTAAGTGCTGACCTGATCCATGTCAGTGGGTGGCTGATAACCACTGGGAAATACTGAAGTGAGGAGACAGACATACATATCTTGGCTTAAGGGTTGTTTGGTGGGTAACCTTGACACAGAAGGCTGAAGGAGGAAGAAGTGGTTGTGGTGATCTTACATTTTTGTGTGATGCTGGCACTTACCTCTTCACCTTGTGTAAGGGGATGGAGAACAACAGTCTGGGCATCTCTACTCTGAGTAGTCTATTTCAAAACAGAAATCTAAACTGAAATCTTCTATATCCCAAGCTGTAGCAGGATATGAAAAGCAGCCACTCTCCCAGGCTTTTCTTCTTGTCTCTGTCTTGTGTGGAAGCAGCTATGCTCAGCGTACTTGTTAGTTCAGATAGTAGAAGTAAGTTTGACAGACAGGATTGATGTATGTGTGTTGGGTGCTGAATTTGTCAGATTTTCGAAGAGGCATCACATAACTGAGTGGAAAGATCTAGACTGGGTTGGAAGGGACCACCAAAAGTCATCTACTCCAACTCTACTTCAGTGAGCAGGGACATCCTCAATTAGATCAGGTTGCCCAGAGCCCCATCCAACCTGACCTGGAGTGTGTTCAGGGATGGGGCATCCATTACCTCTCTGGTCAAAAAGTTGTTTTACCACTCATATTGTAAAAAACTTCCTTAAATCTAATATGAATTGACCCTCCTTCAGTTTGAAACTACTACCCCTTCTCTCAACAAATCCTGCTAAAATGTTTGTCCCTATCTTTCTCTTTTAAGTATCAAAATGGTACCTAAGTAAGGTCTCCCCAGAGACTTCTCTTTCCCAAGTTGAACAATCCCAGTTGTCCCCACCTCTTCCTGACAGGAGAGGTGCTCCAGCCCTCTGGTCATCTACTTTGCCCTCCTCTGGACCCACTCCAACATGCCCTTCCTGTGCTGAGGGCTGGGCACAGTACCCAAGGTGGGGTCCCATGAGAGTGGAGTAGAGGGGAAGAATCACCTCCTTCAAACTGCTGGCCAGACTTCTTTGGTGCAGCCCAGGAATTTCACTAAAATTTATGTTAATTCTTAACCTATAACAAAAAATAATAGAGTCCTTGAAAAAATCCTCAGTCTTAATAGTCATTTACAGAGAAGACGGACATTTTAGCCATAGAAACATTGTAGACAAAGGCTCTAATAAAGCCTCTGTTCTGATAACTTTTTTGTAGCCGTTATTGCCACTTGTTAAATGTATTAATGTCTTTTGGCATGAAATGGCATGAAACTTCTGTGGAATGGTGCAGTAACAAGACAAGCAATCCTACAGCTCCACTGTAGCAGAAAACATGCAAAGATACCTTCTAAGCATCAAGAGAAGTTGGCAAAATACTATAATAATTACTTTAAAAGAAAAAAGGAAGTTGAAACAAATGGGTAACAATCAAATGGACAAAAGTAATTCCTCAGCCACCTACATGCAAATGAAAACTTAGTGTTAATGTATTTAAAGGATATTCGTGTGTCTGGCACCTTAACTTCAAGTAATATAAAAAATTCATTACATTTAGATAACTTTGACTTATTCTTTTTTCCTGTAGTCTTACCTCAAGTATATAGGAGTAAAACTAGAACTATAGGTTCCAGGTGATATTGTTAATACATAAAAACCCCAAAATGGGCTCTTGTTCACACTAAAACTTTATTTAGCTCACTATTATGACTCTCTGACAATGGTCCACAGTGGAGGTCTAGGAAGAAATACAAGCACAAGTATGCAGTAATAGCTCCCCAGACTATCTGTCTAGTCTCAAACAAATTGCAGTTCTGGGACTTTGTGACTCAATGGGGATCTTTTCGTACTTAATAGCCTGCTGCAGATCTTTTTCTACAATTTAAGCTTGGCACTTCTTTAGTCTCTCTGGATTTTTAACATATACTCTTGGGCAAGGAACTCCACAGATTAATTACATGAAGAACAGCTTTTTTCTCTTTCTTTTGAACCAGCACCTTAAGCAGTTTTTACCACACCTTGGTTCTTGTATCTAATCAGTTATTTGCCTTCTTTATATCGCTTGGGATTTTATAGAAAAAGACAAACAAGTGAAAATATAATACTTACTTCACATGAAGAGAACCATTTGGGTACCAGCCTATAGAATGATGGATCTTGATGTCACACACTTCATGATAACGCAGAAGTGTAGGGAGAAATTATGAGCAACAGAAATAAATCCACTGGAAAAACTGGTCGGTCTACCTGGTCTAAATATATTAGCAGTCTTAAATAATACATTTATAAATAACTAGTAATCTGATTTTGCAATGACACAGCACGAGCCATACCCTGCTGAAAGCAAAGAATGTCAGCTATTGCTTTCAGTGTCTTTCTTTGCATCATGAAATTTTAAATTTATCTGTAATGATAAAAATGTGCTACAGCTATGGTGACATGCCAAACTAACACTGCAAGTACCTTTTCTGGCACATTGTGCAGGAAAAATAATCATACCAATATTTTGATTTGTCTTTATTAATGGCTCTACATGTTCGTTGTGGCCACAGAGTCTTAATTTGTGCTACTCTACTTTTCACAAACTTCAAAATGAAGTGAAATTCATGATTAGAGTGATCATGACAGATACTACAGTATCATGCTGAGTAAACCTCAAGAGATATTTTCACAGGTTTCAAAATTGTATTAAACATTTTTCATGTTGCTTCACTCCTCACAAATAGTAGGAGCTAAAATTCAATTGAATCCTTGAAGATTATTGGAAAGAGATGTGGTCTTAAGAACTAACCCAATAATTTTACAAGGGAATGGAATGTATTAATGTTAACGTTACTCTGGTAAACATTTCTGACATTGACCACATTATGCCTAGCAGATCAATATTTTTCAGCCACTTAATTATCTGGGTGACTGCATTTGCCAATTTGAACATAAATAAATGTCTTACCTGATCAAATACTTTATAGAGGTTGAGAGAATTGCTTCAAAAAATAGTGTTCTAGTCTTGAGAATTTGCTATGCTTCCTACAGCACTGATGACTTGACATTTTTTATGTAGACTGATTTAATTTTTTAAGAATTTCTATTTCAGAAGTGACTTTAAGGAGCAGTTAGCTGTACTGTGAAAGAATCGCTCAAAATGGTGTTATTTTTGGTCTGTGCTTATTTACAAATTCTCTTGAATTTAAACACACAGGAAAAATATAAAAGCTGGATAAATATAAAAGCAGGGCTGCCTCTGGAGGTGATGTCATTCTAAAGGAACTGGAATATGATAAGTTGAAGCCATCCAATAGGCAAAAAAGGTAAAAAAAAATAGAGCACCCGATCTGTTTTTTCCAGTAATGCAAAGAAATTTTAGCAGAATGCTTGCTATTGTTTCCAGCTAATTAAAGCAAATTATATGTCTCCAGAAATGAAGGAAAATTTCTTTAGTGATATTTAAAATCTTATTACAGGTCTAAATCTTTATTTTATAACTAAGCTTATCAGAAAATAATGCCAGACTGAAGGATTTCCTAAATTTTTGGTGTTTAAATAGAGGAGGAGACCACTGAGACTGCCATCACTGCTGTCTTGCTATAAAAAGCAAGACTCTCCTGGCTTTCAGAAGTAACTGGTTTCCATCCTAGCCTATTTAGTTTTATTACAGGAATACATTTCACATTCAGATCTTACAGTAATGCCTACCAAAGCAGTACATTGTTGACAGAAGTGCAGAATGCAATACGGAAATTTACAGGCTCCTTTCAGAAAATGAATACCAACAAAACCTCACCAGAAGATGTTATCTTTCTGAAAAATTGGAAACACTTGAGAAATTCCCCTGATGCTGCCATACTTGCAAAATGGAATGATACTTTCTACTTCAAATATTGCTTTATTCTAGATGTGTGCTGAAGTTGGTAGAAGTACCAGGCACAGGGTGGACTTAGAAAAGAATGATATTTCAAGACCTGTGAATCTCTACACTCGCAGAAGAACTGTAATACCACAGTAATACCACTGCTGATATGTAACCATCACACCATAGCTCATGTTCCATTAGAAATGCTCATGTTTTGATGCAACTGTGCAATTTTTTAAGTCATGATATACAGGAATTTTTTTTATTGTTTACGGTATTTGAAGTTGTGGTCAGACTGCTTTGCCTACTTTTGAAGTCTGTTTTAAAAAGGGAAAGATTGGAAATTGTTCAGAGAAGAGTTACTGGAACGATCTGTAGTCTGCTCTGGGAAACATGTTAACATCTAAGAACATTCAGCTAATTGATTTATCAAAAAAGATAGTTACATATTAAATTATGATAAGAACCAGTGCCTAGATGAACCACTGTACCTTGAGGGCACAAAGCATTCAATATTTTTCTAAAGGCACTGTCCCTCTTGTCTACAAAAAGACAAGATAAAAGGCCTTTTGTAAGCTATTTAAAGGCAAGGTGAAAAGCTGCAGCTGAAAATATTCGCTTGACTTACATCTTATAACAGCAAACTTCAGGATGGTATGAAGAAAAAGTATCTTAATATGTACAGAAAAACTTTAGTAATCTTCCTAACATGCAGAAAAACTGGACCTGAGAGGAAAGCAGAATAATTTTAACAGATCCTTTCCCCTTTTAAAATTAGAAAGCCCTGAATGTTATCTAATTGACTGAAGGGTTTGACTGGGGTGTTTTATACCAAACTGCACTTCTGAAATCTCCCATTCCCCTCTTCCTTATCCTCCCACCTTCAGGAAAGACTAATCAATGAGACATTGAAATTGCTTAGTTAGGCTGAATATAAAATAGGTTTGGCTGGTTTTTTTCTGCTGGGAATTTCCACAGATGCAACCCTTTTCCCATTCTGCAATAAAATAAAACACGGAGAATTTTGAAATATCATGTGACTTGAACACAAAACAATGTTTAATTCACTCAACCAAGACAAAATTAGAACATCTCTTGAAATATTTATTTTTTAAGTTGAAAAAACCACAGAATATTAAAATTCGTTTCAGTTCAAAGGAAGTACTTATGAAAAGATAAAATGTAAAGTATAGTTAAAAATGCCTCATGTAGCTATTTCTCTGAAGGGAACTCAGTTCAAGATTACATATTTTTGAAGGCTATGGAAAAATTTGTTCCAGAAATACCTATGTAGGATTCTTCTGACTTGCTTAACAACTTCTACACTGGCTGAAGGTTTATTGGCGGGGAAATATGACAGTCAAGAATCAGTGATTCTTTTCAAAACTCATGTGGTTTTGAATTTGTTTTATAGGAACCAAATGAGCATTAGTGTAACACCATTTCTGACATTTTTTTCTTAGCCATTTCCCTGCCCGGCTAAGATAGCTTTGTGACTTGAATAAGAACAAGAAATTGTGTTTCTCTCTGGGAAGGTCTAGTGGTTACAGAAGACCCTATATCCTACTTTTTTCTAAGTATATGTACTTGTATTTTGGAATAACATATGCAGAGTTGAATGTTTTACCTTCGTTTTGTCTCTTCACTGCATATGGAATGTAGATCTGTGGGTGCTATTTACAGTTAGAATTGCAAGAAGCCATTTTACATTTTGGTTTTTGTGTTGTAGGGGTGGTATTCAAAAGGATCCTTAAAGAGTAGTAACTGCAGATATTTCACACTTTGCTTTGCTTCATTTGATCAGATGTACCTGGCCTTAATAGCCACAGCAACACTAAGGAAAAGGAAACCAGAACCAGCTTTAAAAAAATACTGTTTTAAAATGCAGTGAATTCTACTACTGTTTCAAGTTTTCACTCTCATCTGACTCATTGATTTATGATCTGTTACATTGCAAACTGTGATTGCTAACAGTTGCATGAGATGTTCCTCTCTCTTTCTGTTCAAGTATCTTATGGTGCTGGATATTGCTAAGGACTATCAGTTTTCTTTGAGGCTAACCTTCTAATGCAAATGGATTGTTTGCTGGTGTCATCATTAGTATTTAGACTGCTCAGAAAATACTCTGCTTATTAAAATATAGCAGTAGCTGTTGCTTCAGTTAAGCAAAGATATTAATAAGTTTTGAGCACTATGAACTGCAAGAATATTGAATGTTCAAACATGCTATTGAGGGCGTAATGCTCTCTATATTTTTTCATAGTAAGCCTTAGGCTTGCAGCACTGAAATAGAGTGCAGGTGAAAATATGATTGACGTGGAAGGTGTCAGTTTAGGTCATTGTGCCTCAGACAACTGAAAGGACAGTCATGTTTCTCATGCAGAACAATCCACCTTTTTATTACAGGAGGGGAAAGAGACATAACAAGCTGTCACATTCCTCAGTAAAAGTTACCCAGACACAACTGCTTTGTTCCTTTCTGAATGGAGTCATGGAGTCACCGTATAATTTCGTGTTTGTGCCTTCTTTGGGAGTGTTGAATATTGAATAGCTTCTCTACTATAATTGGTTTGTGTATGAGTGTTAAAAAGCTTCACCTAAACTGTATTTATTGTATGTGAAATGAAAACAGGAGAGCAGGCACTTGGGTAGACTTTATTGTTAGGTTCAACCCAGATTTATGGGTAAATAGACTGGAAGGAAACTCGTTAATGTTCTTCTTATGCCTTTTTCGAAGGGTGTATTAGCTGTCTGAACAGCTCATGTTCCCTCTGCAAAATAACATATCCACAGTATGAGTGTTGTGCATCCAGATCAACCCATTTAATTTAAAATGCTATCTGAGTCAAGGTGGATGAAATTTATTAGAATGGGTTCTGAAAACTTTCTAATGTCTTATGCAAAGCATTTGAACATTCAAATGTTTGAAAATTCATACAAAGTTGCACCCAAATTCCATGTATGTGCATGTATAATTCAGCATCCTGTTCTTGGGCAAACTGAAGTTAGTATGTACATTTTGCAAAATTTAGCTTTGTGCTTTTTTGGGTTTTTTAAACTTCAGCTTCCCAGAAGTGAGTGTATGTTCCTTGACAGAAAGTCAGCAAGCTGTCAGACAGAGTACACTTTATGAGAGCAATATGGTTTCATTTTGCAGAAACATTCCTGAGAATTTTAAGGAGCTGTCAAAAGGAATTCTCTTTATTACTGATTAACATTAAAGTCAGAACTGAAGCCATGTAAAATAAGTCCAGGAAATAACAAAAACTGAACAGTTCTCCTGTCTTTCATTTTGACAGCACTGTGGGAACACACTGTATTGCTTCTGTTTTGCTGTTGGAGTTTAGACTCTTACAGGAAATTTGCAAAGTTTTGGGCAGACTGAGTTCTTGAAATTTAGCATATTCAAGTGGGAAATAAAGATAACCTCAGTTAGCAATTCTAAGAGATTCATGATCATATAAGGTAATGCTGTGTGATATTTTAAGAACATGGAATAAGCCTATATGATTAATCAACTACATTTATATATAATATAAATTCACATATATGTGATTGAAATAAAGAAATCTTGAAATATGTATAGAAGCTTAGTCAAAATGATTTATTTAATGACAAGTATAAAATAAACAAACAAACAAACAAATAAATAAATAATTGCATTTTCTTATGTGAGCATCTGTGGAGAATATAAACCAGCTAAGGGGATGAAATGGACTCCATTTAAATGCTATGAAGTCAGTATCAGACCTATGGGAAGTATATTCAATACTAGCACAAATTTTAGCAAAGCAAGTGGGAGAAGATACCAGCAATTAATGTAAGGCTCAGTTTTAGGTCTGATGCTAATTTGTTCACAATTTTCTATTTTCACAGGTAACATTCTAAAAAGTGTTTTTGGTTTTGCTTTTATTAATACTCCCGTGCATTTATAGAAACTAAAGTTAAATAGATTCTGACATTTCTAATAATAAACTTAACATTAATAAATATATATTTTCAGGGATTTTTCTTAGAAATACGTTTCTAGTATATTTATGGAGACAAGGAACGTCTTTTTGAAATTAAACAGCAAATGCTAATGCAACTCTATTTTTTTGAAATTCACAGAGAATTTGGAGAGCATGTGATGCTTTGAAGAAACAGAACAGAATTATACAAAATGAAAATGGAACTGTATTGTAAGTTTGTCTTGGTATGATAGTGGCCTAGTTGTATTTTCATGCCTGTAAAATTTGATACTAAATAGAAGGAGTAACTTCAGAGTCTGTCTATTCAACTACCATTTGTATCGCATAATCCCTGAATCAAAGTGTTTTTCAGCATGGAGATTGCAATCTTTGGGGTTTTTTCTTCTTTCTTTTTTTTTTTTTTAAACATACAGTTGGTATTAAAAGCCAAATGTTATGCTGTGTTGTTTTGGCCTCAAAGAACATAAGAAGATTAATTGACAGCAGCCTGTGATCCATAACTTCTTAATAAGAGATTTCAGTGAAAGCTGGAGTTCTGAACTATCTACAGAATGCAGTAATTTTATCTTCTATTTAATGTAGTTGCATGGAATAATAAAAAAAAGAAATAATCCTATGCAAAATATGCTGAAGCATTGTATCAAGAAAGACATTTTAATATATTAAAATTTAGGTATGTGTCTCTATATATATATATATACATATGTATCTCGCTCTCTCTATGTATATATATGTATGTGTGTATATATATGCATATATATATATATAGATGTATATATGTATGTTTGTATATATGTGTGCATATATGTATATAAATGCATATATGTATATAAATGCATATATGTATATGTGTATAAAATATAAAAATATAAATATATGTATAAACAGATATATATGTCTGTATAAAGTATATAAATAAAAAGTTTTACCTAAGTGTGAAAGGAAGCGAATGGGTGACAGCAGGACTTTATTTCAGCCTCGGCAAAGACAAACATATTTTTAAAACTGCAGCAACAGTTCTGTATATTACTGATGCCTGTCTTACAGAAGCCCACACGGACACACCCTCCGTGCTGTTTCAGACATGGAGGCAGGCTCGCAATAGCTGCCCTCAAACCCAGCCAGGGGCGCCTCGGGCGGGTGTTCAGCACCACGGACAGCACGCGTTCCTTCAGGGCAGCGTCCAGCTGCCTTATCTGAGGAACCAGGATCCGTGCGGTGTGCGGCAATCACACATCGGAGCCTGTACAACAGGAGACGTGTTTTCTTGTTGCTGGCATATCTAACTTTTTATTTCCAGCAGGTGGAGAGGCTTCAAATGTCAAAGAACATGCCAGGCTATTTTCCCATGCTTGCCGAGGAAATGCATCTTCTTTATCTCTAGGCAAAATGTAAAACCAACAAATAACTTTTCAGCAATTAATTTCGTTTGAGTAAATAAGGGTTTCTGCCTTGGCCAGTTTCTGGTGTATAACGATCAGGTGGGTTAAGACCTTGAGGCATCTCCTGAGTCTTTGCATTCAGCCTTGACTGATTGTTAAAAAAAGAAAAATGTGGCTAGACTCAAACCTTCAAACCAGTGGAACATTGTCCTCAGGCGGAAACCTAATGTGAAACTGATAATTTATTTTAATCCACTCACATACTAGTCTTATTAACAGGAAGACAGATTTTCTGCATTGTTTTATTACTCAGGGAATTGATCACTGGCAGATGTTTTTCTGAAACAGTGCTTTATTAGATGTCTTCAAGTGTTCTAGTAAATATGCTATTTGACACTGTGTTTCATTACTGTCATAGTTATCAAAATATATTATGCTAAAGAACGGTGATCTAGAAATATAAAATATGAAACCAATTCCATATATATTAGAAATATATCCTTGAATTTAAATAGGAATTATAAATGCTTTCTATAATTACAGAAGCTGAAATAAACCAAAGAGTGTATGGGAAAAGCTGTAAAAAATCATTCTATTTCAAATTTTATAGAGCAAAAGAATGCAGTAAATTTCTATTTACTACTGTAAAATTCCACACATCTTGCCCATATCCATATTCCAGAAGCCTTTTTTCTAGTCTGAATATCATACTGATCCACAACGATCCCCACTGTTTTATATGATCAATCACCCATCCTGGAGATAGGGGCAGAAATGAGCTTTAGTGTCAAAGCCATCTAATGATAGTAACATGTCCTTTAACACCAAAAATTTTTCTGTCCCAGATGAAGGCTATCTTACTGCTCTTGTTTAGATGCCTTTTCATGCCAAAATGAACATGCTAGCCCTGATTAAGCAGTACAAAACACTGACAGTTCACTGGACATGACTGTGTATATTTAAGCTTTATTAATTATAAATGATCTTGAATAACCAAATGCAAAAAATATTTTCTGATATTGTGTCATGAAAAAAAACTGCAAGCATTTGGAAAAACAAATTAACATTAATAACTAAACTGATTTAAATTCCATCTTGAAAAATGGTAAAATGTTTGGGTAGATACGGAATATTTAGTGATGCACTGTGCCTGAGCAAACTGTTCATCTAATGAGTAAAGCAATGTATCAAGTTTTGTGTAAAAGTCATACTACATAAGAAGTGTTCTTGCCTGTAGTTGCAAAGCCTTTGGACATTGAGCTGTGTGACAGCTGTACTGGCAATGATGATTTTGTCATTAGTACAAGGCTGCTGTGGTGTGTCTGATGGTACCTCAGTCATAGTATTAAAACTGGCTTAAGTTATTGATCAGAGAGATCAAAATCATTTAACAATGGAAGATGCAAAGAGAAATAGTCAAAAGCTTCACACCAGGTTTCCCCCACTACAATTTAGTGTTTTTAACTATCTTTAGGTATTATTCGAAAAAGATTGCTCATATTTTTGGTGCTGGAAATACAATGATTTATTAAGCATGTAGAAGATTTATGCTGATGGGTTTTGTATCCACTTCCAGATGTATTAGAATAAATAAATGATCCCAACCAGGAAAACTTCTCCATTCTGGGCTGCAATGCATTGTTTACTGCAAATCCTCAGATGCTTTCAACTGGCTCAAAGTCCGCATCATTGCAATTATATTCAAATAGCTTTGTACTTCCAGAAAAAAAGACTACAGGGATATCTACTAACTAACACAATGCATTAGAAGAAAACATGTCTACAAAACTCTTCTAAGATCACCTCATTCATGCAGCATTTTCAGACTTTGAAAAATTTATTACTTGTATCTGGATAAGGAGAGATGCACTTAATAGTATTTTGGGACTGTTTTTCAAACAACACTACTAGTTCTATAACAGTTTAACCAGTTAGATATTAAAACCAGGATATACTGCCCAGAAAAACATACAAACATGATAAAAAATTATGAAGAAGACCCTTATATTCACTAATCTATCCATAAACCAGAAGGCTGAATTACCTGTGTGGAGATATATATCCCTTGTACACATGTAGAATTTAAAAACTACCAACATGTTTTAAAATTTTTTAAAAACTACAGAGGATATAATAAAGAGAAAAGGTATAGAATGTTCTATGTCTGAAAAACATCTACATAAAGGCACCACAAGAAGATACTTTTTTTATGGCATGAAGCCTCTTTATGCTATAATTTCTATGTTAATTTGTAAATGTCATGAAATAAAAAAACTCCAAACTGTTTTACCTTCTGCAAGTGACATTAATTATTTAAAGTTTATAAAGTGCTTTGGAATGTAACTAATTTGTAAATACCCCGGATAAATGTTATATAGTGTTACTATACCTTTACAATGAGATAAGAAATCTAATAATATTATTTTACTGAAAATGACAGCAACAAACTGGGTTTATTCTGCTGTGTAAATTCTTTAATGTTACATTGCTGCAGAACTTTTGAGATAATCACGCACAGCCCAGGAAAAATTACTTCTGTGTAAATGTGGAGCTCTGTAAAAAACCACCAGTACTAGGGCCTTTTACAACATATAAGGAAATAAAGATGTGGTTGAGAAACCCTGTGGAATATCAAATCCTCTGGTAGCAGCTGGAACTAAATTACTCTGGAAAAATCCCTTTTGAGTTTTTTTTCATAGAAGCATCTTTAGGTCAGCATCAAGAAAACTTTAAATTGAAACTTAATCTGGAGAATTAGTGATCCAAGGCCTCTTCCAAACACAGATCAGAGCAGGGCAGCCACTGCATCTGAATGCATGACCCTCAAATGGAGATAATCATAAGCAATCAGTTAAACATTTAATTCAGATTTTAAATTTTCCAGTTGTTGTACACTGGTTAATAAGCCCTGTTTTAAGGCATGTACTGAAATTGTGTACTATTTAATTTTCCATTTTTTTAGTCTAAATATATATGTAATATTCTATGAGAATTATTTTTAAAAGCCAACCAAAAAGTGAAAAACTTTTGAAAAGCTTTGTAGTTTTCTTTGTGAAGTAGCCAATACTTGTCAGGATATCTCTGTACATATAAGTTTAATATGTCCCCCTTTGTTTTTATCAAACACTAAATCAATGGGTGTTTTGGTGAGCAGCAAAACAATTTTAACCAGAGGAAAAAGCTTTCTACAAGCCATCCTAACAACAGCGCAATTTTCTTCAACTCAAAATTAAATATTTACTCCTTAAATGAATGTAAATAAAATTCCTAACACAGGATAGAGGGTCTCATAACATGCTCATTTCAGAATATACCTAGCTCTCTCTTTTTTACTTAAAAAATGATTTATTCAAAATAAAGTGAGTTTTGACTTTTCAAAAGGAACAAATTTTATTTTGCTTAAGATAGAAGCATAACTCAGAAATGCAACAAAATATACTTTAAACACAAGTTATATCCTTTCTAATGCAAAAAAAAATCCTGGTTATAACTGGACCAGGACATGTTCTTTAGCTTATGAATCTACCTGAATCCTACTGTGCCTGAAGGATATATAATGGTAAATGGAGAAAGAATGGATTTTCATAAGAGCAGTGAAATTCACTCTGCTGAAGAAGAATAACACACCAATATACATGAAGTAGAACAGGCTTTACTGCAAAAGAAAATTGGAAATTTCATTGCTCTAAATCTCGGGTTTCATGTTAAAAGTTTGCTTTTGCATCCTGTTCAGCAGAAACCAAGAACTCTCAACCCTACTTGATGGCAGTCACAGCTTCACCAGGGATCTCGCCAATATTTCGTGCAATAAGGTGCTAAAACGTGTTCATCTGAAGAAACAAAAAAAGAGAAAAAAGAATCAATATATTTAATGAAAGTCACATCTCTTATCTATGTCTCCTCCCCATTCTTTCTTTAAAGATTTTAAAGAGAACAGAGGATGGTGTTTCAGCTTCATTTGTTGTGTACATAGATTGTGAATGTGTAAATAAAGCACAAGAAACAACATTATGTTTCAATCAGTTCTACGACAACAAACACTTTTTCTGGGATTTCTAAATTAATTAAATATTATGAAATCTAAAGGTTAAATTTTTTCCTAAATCAATAACATGAGACTAATGTAAAAATATGTATCACTGAGTAGGTCACTGTACAAATAGTGTACAATTAGTGCACCCTGTGCAGTATTTATACGAGTTGGACGTCACAGGAATTATCTGATGTCAAGACACAGATGTCTTAGTCCTTTTGGAGGAGCCCTGAAGTTTCTATTGCTCCAAAAAGGCGTAGATCTTCTGCACCTCATCTACCAGCCCCAGGTGAGTGATTGAACATCCTAGGGTGCTTATACAGTGCACGTTTTCTGCGTGGACTGAAGAACTGCATCCTAAGATAACCAGAACTTTCCCATCTAATTGAATCATGTAAGTTCTATTATGGTAAAAAAAAAAAACTATAAAAGAAAAAGAGGCTCACCTACAAAACATAATTTCTTAAATAGGAAGTATGAGTTGTCCTTTGGAAACTTCTCTTTTTTACCAATAGTGCAAAGGGAGATGACTACTTTGGTTTTTCCCACAGTTGTCTAGGGAGATGAAGTTTGCTGCAAGAACTCTTTTGAAATGTTCTGTTAGGAAGTACGTAACTTGAATTAAGTTCATAGCCACAAGAATAAACCTCATTTTCTTAAAAAAAAACCCCCCGAATCAGTAGTATCTTTCTTTTCATCAGTATTAATGGAATACTGTACTTTGTATTATGAGGGAAGTAATCAAATAAACAATTCCTTCACCTGAAGCCTCACTCCAAGCTTTCTCTCCTGAAACATTAGATATTTTATTAATTCACAATTATATTTTTTCTACAAAGGAAGAAAAAAGGAGACGCAAAAAGATTCTTTGTTGCAGTTACAAAACTTAATCATTCTGCTTTTTAGAAATAAATACATTCTTCAGCATCTTTCTGTGCTTGCCAGGCTGACTTTAACAATTCCTTATTTCATAACCAACACCAGGAATGGGTCTAGCATTTGATTTCAAATTTCCTTAATATTTTTCTTCTTATATCAATTCTGGTTGATCCCAAAGTGCCTTTAATTTAATACAAAGTTTATTAACTAAAATGATGCAAGGAAGTCCTAGATTTTCAATTTTTTTTTGCAAATATTTAAATTTTATAGTGTGCACTCTTTGGAGTTAGTGTAGAAAATTACTTACTTTCTGGTAAGAGAGCAATGGCTTTTACCTGCTGATAAAATAATTTATTTTGACACATCAGAGTGTTAAATATTAACTAAAAGGGCAATTAAAACAAGTGAAAGCAGTTGATACATCAAATGTTTATTCATGTCCTGAGCCTGAAAAGTGGTAAAACTATAGATTTAGAATGCATAATTTTATCTAGGGTTTAGAAGTAGGCTAAGTCATAAGGACATAGTCTCTTAGACGAGTGCTGCATGCAATGAAGTGCACTGTGATATAATCTGGAATGAAACGACCTTCATTTTTCTGTCAGATATTTAGTGAATATTTTAACGGTTTGGTCTCAGCCTTCCTTAGCTGTAACAACTTTGTTTAATAGCATTCTTCCCTTCTTCATCCTGTTAGAGTTGTCAGCAAACACCCTGAGTATTTCTGCATATTTAGGGTCTGTCTGAGATGGAGTAAATTTCCCCCGTAGCAGCTCTCACAGTGCTGTACATTGGTAGCTGAAAGGTGTTGATGACACACCAGTGTTTTGGCAGCTGCTGAGCAGCGCTGGCACAGCATCAGCGCTGTCTTTCCAACATCCCCCCATCACCAGAAGGCTGAGGGTGAACAAGATCTCGTGAGGGGACATAACTTTGCTTCCAAATGCATGACCCTTACTAGTAGACATTGGATTCCATGGGAAAAATGTGATGATTAGGAGAAAACAAAAAGGTGTTTTGTTTCGCCTGACGGGGGAAGGGGGGAAGAAGAAGGGAAAGGGCAAAAAAGATGCAAAATAAAGATGCTGGAACAGACTGCTTGGTCATAAATATAGCTGCATGAATCATAACGATCTCATGCAGGAGCGGGGGTAGGGGATTAGATTCCAAAGGAGGGTGGATCTTAGTATGCTAAAAAGCTGGAAGAGAGAAAATTTTAATTTTGCATGCAATTACATATCATGTCACAGACTGTAGTTCATTCAAGCAGTGTACGAAATCACAAGATGACATGAAATCAAGCTAAGGTCACTCAAGAAAAATTATTTTAGTCAACCTGGTATATAAACAAATACAAGTTTGTAAGAATATGTCAAAAAGAAGGAAATTACCCATTTGAGACAAAATGCTTAACTGCTATGGGCATAGTTTATGATGCTTCAAGAACCTCTTCACAGAATTATATTAATTTTCACGTGGCTCCATACCTATTATTCTCATTGCACTAAGACTCCTGGAATCACTAGCGTCCAGGTGCACCTGTTATGTAGAAAAAAAGTCTATTTTTTTTTAATCTGTTGAATGATAAATTGATTATGAAATTTTAAACAGGTGTGTCTTCAATAAATGTAATTACAGAGATGCCTTGAGAACAAGTAATGCATTTTCAGTCAGATATACTCTGCTTCCGTGTTAGTCAAAAAACCTTCTGTTTCTGTCCAAGTTTTCAGAAAATAACTGCAAAGCTAAGTGATGTCACCTACGAAACATTCTTAAACATTCTTTGGCTCCATGTTTGAAGGGACAGAGTCAGGAACCTGTCTCTCCTGATGGAAACTGTTAGAGAAGGAATAGGATTGGGAGTGAGTTACTAGTAGAGACAAAAAAAAGACAAAGCCAAAAAATACCTGCCCCAGAAACCCAAACAAAATAGTGAAGAAAAGTTACACCAAATCTCTTCACCATAATTACATCAGGAAGGAAAATAACCAAAGTCAAAAGGACTATTTATAAGCTGGAAAGAAGGAAAAAAGCTATAACAGACTGAGTTTGTTAAACAATGAGGAAACAAAGATGAGTATATGAGCACTTCAGAGTAACAAAGTCTGTTCTTTGTAGTATGAGCAAAGTTAACCTTTATTCTGTTGTTATTTCTGTCTTTCTTAGTTTTTGTAAATCCTATTGATATGATTGTTGATAGCAATAAATTAAAGACACTGAGAAGAAGAGGAAGAGGTATTCCAGAATTATGGGTTTAATTGTGAAGTAATCAGATCACAGAATCATGGAATCACTGAATTTTTAGGGTTTTTAGGGTTTTAGGGTTCTAGGGTTAGGACCATCTAGAGATCATTTACTCCAACTCCCTGCCAAGGCAGGGTCCCCTGGAGCAGGTGGCACAGGAAGTCGTCCAGGTGGGTTTTAAGTGTCTCCAGAGAGGGAGACTCCATGACCTTCCTGGGCAGCCTGTTCCAGTGCTCCATTACACTCAGCATAAAGAAGTTCTTCTGTTGAGATGAAACTTGTGATTTAGCTTATGGCCACTGCTCCACATCCTGTTGCTGGGCACCACTGAAAACACTCTGGCACCATCTTCTTGACACTTGCCTCTGAGGTATTTATATGCATTGATGAGATTCCTCTTAGTCTTATCTTCTCCAGACTGAGCAGGTCCATCTCCTGCAGTCTCTCCTCATAAGAGAGATCCAAACCCCTCATCACCTTTGTTGTCCTCCACTGGACTTTCTCCAGTAGCTCATTGTCTTCCTTGTACAGAGGAGTCCAGAAATGGACACAGTTTCAAAATTTGTTTTGGTATTTGGTAATTGCTTCTAGTTTTGATTCTTACAGAATCTTGCAAATTCCACTCCTTCTAACAAATGGAGCATGGAGGATCTTTTCAAACAGAAGAATGAAGTATAATGTAGACGAACACAGTGTATTTTGTGCAATAGCACAGGACAATCTATTGGTAGAATATGAGAAGTGCAAAGTGAAAATTTGACAATGCTTTTACAGCTAGACTATCGTGGTGGTTCTGTCTTCTCACAAAATATGGGAAATGGCATTTTAACTTATGCTTTTAAAGGGCTGAAGAATAGAAGTAATTTTTTTCTTGCCACTGCATTTTGTATGACTAGGCATAATTAGATAATTAGATCTGGGTGCTAAATGAAACAAGCATGTGTCTAGACGTGGGTTTGAAACAGCTCCCATCTCCTGTGACACAAAACATGGAATGTGCTGGGGAATGCTAAGGGTAGAGAGGTGGGGCTACAGTGTTTGTCACCTTCCCACAGACTTATCCATGGGCACCGACATACCAAATTTGCAAATCCCACTAAGCTGTAAGTGGGATCTTCTGGGTTCCAGCTTCTGGGTTGCCTGAAGGTTCTGCAGTGTGACAGTTGATGGTAGGTATAAAAGAACAGACATAAAGGAACTTCTCTAAAACAGAGTGTGGAAACAGTAAAATTAACTAAAAAACCTGTCCAGGATGCCTTGAAAATAAGAATAAATCAGTTTTAACTGTTTTAAAACTGTAAAATAGGGTGAATGATTCCATGAAAATCAGTGAAATAGTTAAGTGCAGCATTCTGTGGGTGATTGATGTAAATTTGTAAATGTAAATCTTTGGTTTGAAAAGGGGAATTTTATGGTTTCACTATTGACCTCCTATCCTAGAAACACCCTTAAGCATGAGCAGTTTCTAGGCATATGATATTTTGGCAGGATCAGCTGTACCTTCTTTAAGTCTGCTCCTTCTCTTCTGAATAACAAGAATACCCTTGCTGCCCTTCTGCACAAAGTTTGCTTCTCATTGTGGCATGAAAGCTACACAGATTCTTACGTGACGTGCATTTTCTAAAGCTTGTGAAATTTAAAGATTTTGCTCCTAGAATCACATTATCCTGCCTAAGAATCCTATTTGTCTGTGCAAAATTTGTTGCTGAAGGTTTCTCTGGAATCTGGTTTGACTGCCTGATTTTGGTGATGTAGTGCTGCAGCAAGGCTGACATGTCGTATTTCAGATGGATTGGTGCAAGTCTGCTGCAGAGTGCTGCAATCCTCTGAACAGCAAGTGGACAGTCTTCTGAACTGTCCCTTGAAGAGTTACTCTTCCATAATGCTGAGGGAGTTGCTCCAGATCTCACCATACAGGCACTAAAGCTCATAAATTATCTAGATGTATGCCAAATCCAACTTCAAGTCTTGCCTCAAGACTGTACACTACAGTCATGTGGATCCAACCAGACAGAGCTGCAATTACAGCTTCAATTCCAGTGCTACAATTATATTCTGAATATCAGGAAACAAATTTCATTTTCCCATGATGAGATCTTTTTTGTAATATTGATGTTGAGGACAGCATATTTCAGTTGAGAGTAATACAGATTGGATTGTATTTTGTGAAGTTCATATTTTATACAATGGTGTTTACAAGGTTTGTTTGAAAACTACAATTGATTTGACTGGAGGAAATATTGCTTAAAATTTTACCTGATTCTGTATCTTTTACCTGATACCTGTAGTATCACTTCTATGAAGGAGTTTCAGGGCATAGATGTGTAATCATCTTTTCGGTATTCTGGCTTATATTCTTACATCAGTTACTGATTATTGTTCACAAAAAGGTAGAGGACAAGCCACAATTATTTCACTGTTCCTCAATTACCCCATTTATAAAGTCAAGGTAATGATTTCATAATTTATAATACTATGTCAGAGTAGAATTTAAAAAAATAAATCTTGATACAGCAGTTTACACCAGATAAGAATCTGATCTTGACTAACTAAAAATACTCAATTTATAAATGGAAGGAATAAAAGTGAAAGTAATTCTTAAATTAATTTTCACTTTTTTTCAGATAACTTTTTATAGAAAATAATAGGAAAAGACTTATGATTTGCCATTCCGGCTTGGATTCATATAATGATATTAATTTTCCTTTTTTATACAAATAGTTTGAAAAGGACTATCATATTAAGTAATTTTCCAGTGTAAATGAAAGAAAAGGGTCATGGTTCATAGATACATATTAATTTGGCTAACAGAAAGCAATTTACTTTTCCTTAATTAAACTCAACCACTGCAGCCTTTGTTTTAACTTGATAAAAGGATTACAAAATTATCTTTTCAGGTTTCTTTAGTAGTTAATGTTTGAATAAAAATGCATTTTGCCTGAAGTCAAGTTCGATTAAAGAATTATGAAGAGAAATGCTCTTCAAAAAAATTAAAGTAATCTTTACGTTTCTTCATTAAATGATAGTGTTCCTTTCAGTCCCAAATTCTAAGGTTTGTGTGATTATGGGAAAACTAAATTGAAATACACAGGTAGAGCCTTTCACTCAAATTAAACAGGTCCATTAATTAAATACATAGCTATTTTTTATGACTATGTTTAAAAAACATCTCCAGTCTAAGAGCCAGACAGTCTGACTCAATGCTGAAGGTGCATCTCACCAATTTCAGGGGAAAAAATGTTTACAAAAGCACAACTGTCCATTTGAAGATCCCCCTCTCTATCCACTGACTACTGAATGAGGTGGGTAAGCTAAAATGAGAATTATATGAGTAAGCTACAATGAGATGAAAACTTTTTCTGGCTCTACATCTGAGATGTGTCCTTGGGTACAGTGCTATGATATTCAGCGACTCTGAAAATAAACCGCTGTTATATATCCCAAACAAAAAATTGAATGTATCACACACCCAGTGCATATGTTCAAGACTGAACCAGCAAAAAGAAGACTTGGAAGGATCAGGTAATTCCTATCTTAACCTTTGAAAAGGAATGGTTAAAGAAATTGCATTTCCAGTAGCCAGATTTCTGAAAATGAAATCTAGGATAATACATAGTAAGAATAGGAAAAAAATTTCTCAAACTTGGCAAAATAAGAGTGATTGTTTTTACTACTTACCTATTGGTCTTACTTTAAGTAGAAGGAAAAAAAGGGGAAGATATGCGAGCAGAAAGAAAATGAAATAAAAAATGTGGTTTTCTTCATAACTTTTTTTTTTGCAAAACAACAAGAGTAGCTTTAATTCCTCTCTTCTTGAAAGATTTGATACCTTATAGCTAGTGAAATTTTTCCCTACATTGTCAAAAAAAGGAAGTTAGTAAAAGCTATGTAAAATGACATGGAAGTGAAAAAAAGGATAAAACTACAATGAATTGTGCTACAATGGTGTCAAGGTGTTGTAGGGGCTGGTGGTTTCCAGGACTCAGGAGCCAGGAGCAGTAGGGCTCCCCCTGAGCAGCCTGAAATGTATTCCGTGGCTGTTGGCAGGGTGGTGGAGCCCCAGAGAGGCCAGGCAGATGGAATCAGGTTTGATAGGCTTTGATAAACTGAAAATCATTGTCTGGTGGTCATTAATAGAATATTTTCAAGGCAGACCTTGAGTATGAATCTCAAGGACTTTAACTGGCTTTGTCTTTCAAAATACTGACTACAACTGCAGTTTTTAAACACTTCATGGATGTAAACAGCAAAGACATATTACCTGGTTTTGGCATAGATTTTACTATGAAGGAATATATGTAGGTGGAAACCAAAAGATTTTAAGTTGATAGATTCTGGAGCAGTCTCCAAATACTGCTCCAGTAGAAATACCAAGAGTATAAATCCAGTTGTCAGGATGAACTAACTGAACATCTGAACTAACTCGGTGATAATGGAGGTTAGAAACCACATTTGCAACCTGGGAAGGGTGGAAAAAATGTTTAAGAAATCTGTTTCTGGTGTTCTGAATATATTAAAATCTAAATTTAGAAAATATTACCAAACAGAGGGACACTAAAAAAAGCTTTTAAATGTCATGGTTCTAGCACCTAACTCTGGGAGAGGAGTTAGAGAATGGTTCGTAAGGTTAGGAGATTGACTCATAAGCCTGACCTTAGATGTCTTGCTTCTTTCAAACTAAGTGGAAACGAGAAGGTTTCTGGTGCTGGAGTGACAATATCATGGTAAGGTTTGGAATGTCTATGACAGGCAGTTGGAAATATCAGAGAGAAGGATATGTTTGAATGGTCCAAGGAAATTCAGAGCTGCACTTGGGATATATCTATCTCTTTCTCATCAGTAGCATGGCAGAAAACGTCTCTGGGAAGTAGGAAGAGACCCTGTATGCTCCTCTCAGCCTGGGAGTTTGAACTGACAGTTTTTCAATGTCATCAGATATTTTGCCACCTGTTCATAATTGGTGTGTTCTACAATTAAACTAGATTTGATACCAATGAGTTAATTTGCGTCTTCTTAGGAAGTGAAGCTCTTTTGCTGACATTTCTTGTGTGTATTTTTTATCTCAAGGTCTATAGGTAAGATTTAGGTTTCTCAATAACTGGGATAGTAAATATAACAGCAACACTATTGGTCATACATAATACATTGCTCAAATCATCCAAGAAGTTCTCTTTAGAAATAGACTCCTGATTACATTTCAGATAAGATGTACTACCTGAAAACTTTACTGGCTGGCTGGCTGTTGGGACAGTCGAGAATTCACTGCAAGCTTGGTGGTTTACCTAGAATCCATGCTCCATTCATTGATTTAGTCTTTAATCCTTTTACTTAAAGACTCTAATGAGAGAGAGAGCATGGGTTTCTATTAAACGAAAATCCATCTGGAAAAAAAAAGGCGTACCTGTATTATTTCATGTTGGTGATTGTTTATATTTACAAACTGCCCATGGAATTTAGCTAATCAACAGTGATATGATCTGCAGTTTTGGTTTAAGACTGCATTTTTATGGGTGTGGCAGCCACTGATTTCATAGTAGGAATAAAAATATAAGCGCATTTCTGGACCAAATTGCACAGCACATATAGACTGTCTTTCATTTAATGATAAAAGCAAAAAAAGAGATAAGTTTGATTTAATTAAATGAAAGATATTTATTTTTTTCTTCTGCTTGAGAAAATCTTTGAAGCCTTTTCTGAAAGTCATATGATTATTCACATTGAGATTGTTGCCATTCATTAGGGAAAAAAACCCCACCAAAATACCTAAAACCCGCATTTATTTTCCTGCTCTTCTGTATGTGCTATTCTTATTCCTACATGCTGCAATATTTTACTGGTGACTTTTACTGTCAGCTAGGGAAATAATTTGTATGCTACTCACTTACACATCTTTTGTTAGGAAATGTATGTATCTTATCTCTTTAAAGGCCAGAGCAAAGTTCTGAAATAGCTGATAGTCTCATTACAGTAACCTACTCTTAAGAACTAGCTGTGATATGTAAGATTAGAAATATTACCATTACATCTTTAATAAATTTTTTTCTACTTTTATAGGTCAGCTTTATACTTCATCCTTCTATACTACCTACAATAGTTGGAAACCATTTTACTATGTTCTACTATGGGTAAACTGGATTTACACAAGAAAGGTGTTTTCATTCTCCTGTTACTGTAATACTTAAAAAAATTATTTCTCTTTCTTTGGTAGTAAGGTAAGTGACTTAATAAGGATTCAGAAGAAAGATAGTCTCAGATAGAAAAAATTGTATATTAACATTGTCCCAAGATTTTATTTATACAGTATGACTAACTCAGTCCACGTAATTTTTAATGTCATGAAGAGAGATTCATAAAAAATTTTGGACGCAAAAGCCCAGTGAAGTGAGTGGTAAAACCCTTGAACAACACCACAAGTCAAATAGAGTTCAATTATTGAAAAAACCCCTACAGTTTTAGGAGTACCTGCAGGCTTGTTGTGTATGTAGTTGCCGTAATCATGCCTTAAACTTCAGACAAGTAGTTAAATACACTCTCTCAAAAGTGAGAATACATTTCACTGAATAAGTTTTTTTACTTTTCTCTGAGTTTTACTAGTGCAGAAAAACATCCTGAGGTTTGTGTGAACCAGTGATATTAAAATCCCTGGCAAAGTTTGTAGAGTTGTATCAGCACTTCTGAGTAGTTCTTACATGAAAAATCTGCAAATCATGACTGGATGGACATCACCATGAATAACTCAGAAGATGAAAGAACAAGGTTGTTAATAGAATTTACAGGAGACGCTGAAGCAAGAAAGTGGTGACTACCAATTACAACAGAGTATGTTACAGTGAGCTCTGAAATTAGAAATATAGGGAGGGAATCTGGGGAGAATGATAAACATGGCTGGTTGAAGAGGGAGTCAACTGGAGAAAATTGAACAGAAAATAGAAATATGTTTTAGACAGTCTAAAATCTTTAAATAGTGTAAATTGTCACACTTACACTAAGGCTGATTTACCATATTAACTCACGGTGCTTTAGTGCCTACTGAAGTATGTATTAAGTGATGCATTTTCTGGTGTTAGCATTTGTTGACAATGGTTATGATACACCATGCACTCATATGCTGAACTTATAAAAGCTGAAAAAGTCATTAAATAAAAAGAAAATTTTCAATAAGGGTTACCTTTGCTGTAATTAAAACAAACTTTCAAAATGTTACTGGAAAGAAAGGAAGGGTGAGCGTCATAGGGTTTGTTCAGAAAAAATCAATTTATTATATAGCCAGAGAGGCAGGGGTTTTTGACCTGACATGCAAAAAACTTACTGTATCGCATACTTTCTGCACAGGTCGTTTTTTTCTTATACTAAAACTTGTTAATATTTATCTACTACTCAAACTAGCATTAAGGATAGGAAAATTAAATTCTTGAGGTGATTTAAAATGTCTCTGTACTACATATTCTTGTTTCTTTGGGAAAAAATAACCCAAGTAGCCAGCTTGATGAAGTTGTATGTATTTCTTTTGTGTACTTCTGTTCAAATTCTGGTTCATTTTCACAAATAAATGCTCCCACAAAAAATGACAGAGGAAATTTCCCCCCACATTTTCTCCAAGAACAAAAGGCAATGTTTGTTTAGATCCATTCCTATAGTTAATTAGAACACAGCAATAAAAACACTACATCTGTTTAAGTCAAAATTCTGTCTCAGAGAGTATTGGTAAGAGATGATTTAGAGGAACCTGTGGATCTGCCGTCTCTTTGTGGTTCCTTCTGTTTCATCTCCCCAGCTTCCACAATTGTTATATTATGGATAGTGGACACATCCCTTCCCAGTCTTTTAGTTTTTTCTTATGGATCATTTCTCATTAATTTCTCTACCTTGGTTTTGAAACTGCTGAGACTCTCTGGACTGTCAGGTTATACTGTATATTGTGGCAATAAGGTGGAGCCTCCCCCACCTCAAACCTAAAGCCTATGTTATTTTCTTCATTTTAAATTGGTCTCAATGTAGTTTCCTTTATTGTTCCTCATTTTAGTACTTTTAAAGGATGTTAGAAGCAGTGATCCATACTGAGGAATGAAGATGCTGCATTCCCATTCAGAGATTTGAATGGAGAGCTGAACATCAGAGACACAAACGCGTGTGCACAGAGGACACTGCTATGGCCACAGACTGCCACAGACAAGGTGCCACCTCCAGCAGCACCTACATATAGAAACAGCATCAATCACAAGCACACACAGCCAAATCCCTGTCCCCCATGCTGGGAGAGTTAGAAGGGCTCTAGGGCTGGTGCTCACACAGCACTCCTGAGATTGCCAAGTACGTGAACATTCTTGGATCCCCCCAGTGCTGACACTGTGACTCTGTCTGCCCTGTACCCCTGCAGGTCAGGCCCCCTCACCTGCCTATGGGTCTCCTGCTCACCAACTGGTCCAGCTTGGTGCTCACTAGAAAACAGTGCACACTCATCTCGGGCATCCTGTGCTCACAGGTCCCCTCAAATACCCTCCACCCACTTGATACCCCTGCCTGACCCCAGGATCTTCTCCTTGCTGCCTAGTCCAGCTTAAAGTTTGCTAGCAAAGGACACATGCACACCCCCCAACTTAAGGAAGATACAGAAACTTGTCCCCCTGTACCAGGCACACAGATTGAGACCCATGGTCCCACTCCAGGCATCAACACTGAGCCTCACTTCCTTCGTGCCACTCCCTCCTGGCAGCTGTTTTTGGGACACACATGGTTCCAGCCCTAGTGGCTGGGGCCATGCCTCCCCTTACTTGCTCCAGAAGCTGGCACCTGCTTACACCTCTGGTCTTACTCCAATAGATGGCACTCCAGCAGTAGTGACCACTTGGTCATTGCAGTGCATACACACATGGGATAGAGTGAGATTACTCAGAGGGATATTTTTGAAAGGATTTAATAAGAACACGGGGCAGAATATGGTTGGCAGGGACAGGGATCAGTCAGGAGATCATACTGACCAGACACATTTTACATGCAACTGTCCCATTTTATATTCTATGGTTTCTATTCTCCACTTTGTTACTCCCGCTTTCCTTCCATGCACGTTCCCTCATCAGTTTGCATGGTTTCACTGATCCCCTCCAACAATCCTCAGATTTACATCCTTATCAGTTGCAAAGCCCTGGTTTACCTGTATTTTCTTGATTACCCACCAAAAGTAGTGTGACTGGAAAGGTTTGTTACTTGTCTTTGTCTCTATTACTTTTGTCTGTCAAATCTCAAGTCTATGTCTCTGTGTATTTTGTCCTTTTTTCTTAATATCTCATCTGACAAGGTCCATGATCAGATAATTTCATGGAAATAAACATTCTAACTTTTCACCTACCCTTATCAATTAGTGTGACTGACCAGGTTTGTTTCTTACTACTGCCTCTCTTATAGTTTTTCAGCCAGGTTTGTGTCTTTTTATGTTCTTGTTTATGTTTTCCTCATTTTCTTGTTATTCCCTTTTGCTTTTAACAGGCCTTTGATCAGATACCCTAGAAAGGGCAGACACTTTCTCCTTCCCCATACCCTTACAAGTATGACAAAATTTGAAGAACCACTATTTTTTGCTCCATTTGTTTATTATCTTCCTGATTTTGTAAACCATGAACTCATGCCCTCTTTTCATTCTCCTCTCAAATTACCAAGGAGCCTTTTGACCTCTGCTTGGAAAGCAGCTACCTCAACCCTTTCCTCCTTTTTTTTCTCCCTCTTTTCTCACTAACTTTATTCTAAACTTGATAAATTAGGAGTGGAAAATCGGAACCTACATCATTTTTGGTCAATCTTTTTCTCTTCTTGTCACATTCTATCAGGGACAGGTGGAGAACAATACTTACCATACTACTATGTTTGTCCATAGGGCTTGACAAGAGTTTCATGCTTGTGTTCTCTTACAGAACCATGAAGTACAGGTTCACACAAAGCAATGCTTTCTGTTTTATTGTAGCTTAGCCAAATCAGGTTTCTGCAACCTTCTTCTTCTAGCTGCCATCCAAAATTTCTTCTTCCTTTTTATCTCTTCTAGGTCTGGTGCTGCTTCTTCCTCAGTGCTCAGCACTGCTCTTTCCTGGCACTACCTGCAAAGCTTTAAAACCTATACCACTGCCTCATTTTACCTGTGTTCTTACACTCTTCCTTCCCTTGATAGCCCAAGCTAAAGGCCCCAGCAAAGTTTGCTGGGTGAACCCCAAACCTCTCGTTGTCTCTTCTTACTTTTAACAGTGGGCACCTAATTTTTTTCTCAGGACAGGATGTATTCAGTGAAAGCCCAAAACCTGCATGATATATTAACTATAGACTGAAAATCTCTTAATTTGCTGTAGTGTTCTTGAAAAAGCTAGTATGAAACACAGCCTGCCAGATATTCCTCTCAGTAATCTAACCTTAGCAAATCATTGATAAGAAAATATTTCACTGAAAAAAACCCATTTATAACTACTGGAAGAATTGATATTTAGCAGGCACAACAAAGACAAAAGAACTTAATTTCATCTGGATTTTGGTAGAATAAAGAATGGAGAAGTATTTCTATTTTCTTCTCTTGTAAGTGGACGATTTATTGGGCAGATCTTTGTAAGACTGAATACGTACAAAACATAAAGGCTTCCAGTAGAGCAAGCAGACCTTTAAGCTGAAATATGTTAGTCATGCTTCTCTAAAGAAACAGGCAAATGAGCTAAAGTATGCCATGTCCCAGTTCACAAGAGAAGCTAAAACAGGTTGTTTTCTCACTCCTGTAAACAAATCTGTTCAGTTGATACTTGAATTTATGAAAATCTGTATGCTAAGAGTGTCTGGGATTTGGTCACAGAAGGTGGACAGGAAAATATAGAAAACAAAAATAGCTACATGCTACCTAAAAATAAGACAAAAACCTTAACATATATGAAAAAAACCAAGAAAGTATGGAAATTTGTAAAACTTGTCAGAGAAACAAGAATGATCTGCCTATGAAATTATCTTCATAGAAGAGAAAGACTTATATTCGTTACTTCTAGAAATCCAACCAGTTTTGAAATTGTGATTGAAGCATATTGAAGAGAAAGACAGGACTGTAGAACTGATACCTGTATAACAGATTTCTTGCTGCTATAAACATTTTGGAAAAGACTTAATAATCCGTACTTCAAGATGTAAACATTTTCTGAAATAAAATATTTTTTTATGATTGTAAAGCTAATAGTAGAGGCAACCAAAGAGCAACTCAAGAGCAGCTTTGTTGGGTAAGATGTCTTCATCAGACCTGTCATTGAGAAGTTGCCTCCATGTCTTTCAGAAAAACTGACAGGATTTTTCTAAGACATATACAAAATGACAACTTGAAAAACTCCTTTCCAAAGACCAGAAACATGGATAAGAATGTGCCTATGTCGGTTATATTGAATATGACATTTTTCAAAACGTGTTCTCAAGCTACAAGATCAAATGGAAGACCCAAGAAAGATGGTTCATAAGGTTGTAATGGAGAAAGCAGTACTCAAATGGGTCAGCAGGAATGAAAAGGTTATTTTTATTCTGCAAGATGAAAAAGATATTATATATATCACTGTGACTCTAACACAAGCTCTTTATTAAAGGTATCTCTGAATAACTAAAAGAAAAATCCATCAAAGTATGATGGACAGTGTCACTATATGAACCCCTTAATTTTGTACAACATTTTCTTCTTCATGTTGATGTTTGTTTTTTAGCATTTTCAAAATACTTTGGCTACAGTTCACAAAACCCCAAGGAGTTATTGGTTTGAACTAGATTTTCTTTCTTCTTTTTGAGGTTAGAACCTGGTAAACCTTCTATGGACAGACAAGAGATTGATCTTAAAGACAATTTTACCTGCATAATGATATTATGATTATTAATCTTCAGTTATTTTTAAAATAATTAAGCAGCTTTGGCTTTGTTAGCTTCCAATTCCATGAAAAAAAGACTGATCTAAGGGCAGTGTAAAATTTTGAAATACTCTATTGATTTTAAAATGATGGATATCTATTTTGAAATATATTAACACTCATAAAGTAAGCATTTGAGAATCATTCTGAAATTTTAGTGTTGTTACCAGTTCCTCTATTAGAGATTAAAAAGTAAAAGTAAACTAATTTTTTAACTTTGATATAGAGATTTCAACAGTTTGACAACACTACAAAGTGTGTAATATTTTTCTTCTCATTAAAAAACAATTGCTTTGAAATATGCTGCTTCTTGTGAAATAAAAGAAAATGCTAGTGACTTTCTAGATGCTTTTGCAAAGTTCACAAAATAGAAGAAAATCATAGTATGATATATCAATTGATGGAGCTAACAGCTGCTATGTGAACTGTATGCTTAATATGTTGTTAAAATTGCAACCTAAAAACTGTAAACGCTAAGAAACCTGAACTTTAATAGAAAAAAAAAATCCTGTATCTTATGTGATTTAGACAGTGTAATCAATGGAAACGTCATTGTTGAAACATGACAGTATGATTCATAAAGTGCAGTATTTTATGGAGCAATTGATGACTTATTACAAAGGTACCTTCCCTGGTACTATATGACAATTAGTAGGAGTTAAGATGAACTGGGTAACCATATCTCACTGCTAAAAATTTGCAGTAATTATTGAAAATTTGAACAGAATGTGCATAACGTAGAAATTTTAAAGGCTCATAACTTGGTCAGATTTGCTTGAGTTGATGAATATAGAAATAATTAAATCCATGATTCAAAGTATGGAGGAATTGTAGTTTCTTATAAAAAAAACTACTAAGCAAAAATATTTTTAAAAATCCAGCACCCCACACTCCTAGAATAAGATTCCATCTACTCATCTGGAAAAGAGGGAATCTGTTTCTCGAAATACATTCTTCTGAGCATCTGACTAAGTCTACCACTGACCAATATGATCACCCTGGAACATAACTGTGTTTTTGTCAAGAACATCTTTTCATTGTCTAGTTAAGATTTCCTTGCATTTCACCTTAACTTGTAAGTTATTTTAAGATTATGTGCTATCATCTCCATTATCTGCAATGTTCAAGCAATATTTTTAAAAATTTCTTCATTTTAATACACTTTTATACACAAAACCAGAATTAATGGAAATAGAAATTCACAAAAATCAACATGGAGCTAATTTGACTAAATTTGTGAGAGGCATAGCAATAAATGATAAAAGGAGAAAAGGATGCAATAACAAAATTTTCACAGCCTCTGAAATAGATCACTTTATCCATAATTTTGCAGTCACATAATTGAAGTAAGAGTAAATTATTGCAATCAAGATGATGAATATTTTTTTCTGATCACTAATTATGCAGAGTTGAACAAGAACAGGAATTGATGCAGTATAACTCAGAGGAAATTGTGTCTGATTACAAGTTATTTATTTAGGTGGATATATTTCAATATAAAAATATTTTTTTCCTGTGGAGGATTTTTAAATGTTACTATAAACTCCAGAGTTGCACAGGCAGAGGATGAAAAGAATCAGACATAAATTAGTACACCAGAAATTCTGTTTAGATATATAGATGTTAGATATTTATAAGGGCATCCACAACTTCTCCAGACAAACTGTTCCAGTGTCTCACGGCCTCTTCTTTCTCTTTCTCTTCTTTCTCTTTCTCTTCTTTCTCTTCTTTCTCTTTCTCTTCTTTCTCTTTCTCTTCTTTCTCTTTCTCCTCTCCTCTCCTCTCCTCTCCTCTCCTCTCCTC
>VXBT01012115.1:110776-138476 GCA_013400235.1 Oriolus oriolus | reverse complement strand
CCTCTCCCTCTTCCTCTTCCTCTTCCTCTTCCTCTTCCCTCTGCTTTTCTTCACAGCAGGGGTGTTCCATCTCTCTGACCTTTATTATGGCCCTTCCTTGGACAAGCTCTAGCAGGTCCATGTATTTCTTGTACTGGGAACCCCAGAGCTGGATTCAGCACTCCAGGTGGGGTCTCACCAGAGTAAAACAGAGGGCCAGCACTCCCTCCATTGCCCTCCTGGCCATGATGCTTTTGGTGCAGCCCAGGGCACACTTGGGTTTCTGTGATGAAAATTAATATTTCCAGCTCATGTCCATTCTCTCATTCACCAGCACCCTCAAACCTTTCTCTGCAGAGCAGCCCTCAATCCTTTCATCCCCCAGCCTATATCAATTCTGAGGGTTGTCCTATCTTAGTATGGGATGGGAAAAAGACAAAGTTATTTTTTTCTGGATAGTGTTGATTTTCATCAAACCATCAACACCATCTGATGGAAAGATCAGATGTCAATAGGGTTATCCATTGGCAGAGAGATGTGATAATTTAATTGTAGTACAGTTGTGAGACTTGCTATTAAAAATAACTAATGTTAAATCTACGTTATCAAATACATTCAGATATAGAAACATACCAATGTAAAAAGAGTATTAAAATATTGCAAGAATAATTTTGGGATGTTACCACCTGAAGAATTATGTTAAGCAGGAATTACTTCTTGGGGGAACTTAAAAGGTGCATGACTTCAGTTTTGTTCGTAAACACAATAAAGAATCTGAGAGAATGATAAAACATGTGCTAGTTTTTAATATGAGTTATGAGATGGAACAGCTGGTACTGTGGGAAATAACAGCCACCTCCCTTGACAAAATCATTCTGCTGCAGAGCACAGCAGGTGTATTTATTGTCTTCTGAAAAGTCTGTATGTATGGCATGGAGAAGTATTCCTACAGAAAAAAAGTTCTACCTGATATAAAATATATGAAAAGAATATATTCCAATGAAGAGATTGCATATTAAAAATGGAAGAAAACAGCTCCTGCACACCTCTTAGGCAGGATAATTCCATAAATTACCTTAAATTAAATAAGATAGTGAGACAACTGCTAGGAAATGATTGATAGATGATACCAGGTAATGCAAAAACGAAGAATTACTAAGTTCTCATGAGATGCTATTAGTCTGGTAACTTTTATTCAGGCAAAAGGGGATTTTGGAATACTCCTGAAATAAGAGCTGTGTATGTATATTAATGATGAAGATAACCTTGAACCTAACAGAAGACTGGAAGTGAAAAGAACACTGTATTCTAGCATGGCAGTGATGGAACCATGAAAAGAAACCAGTCACAAAAAAATAAAGAAATTAAAGTTCACAATATGCAGTCTTCAGCAACCAAGAAATGAGATGACATATACTTTTCTTGTGAAGGAATTCAATGCCGTCAAGAAAACAAAACATTATCTATGTTAATTACATCTTAGGAACCCTTTTTTAAGTGTCAGAAAGATAGAAAATATGAGTCTGAGGGTTTTAGTAGCTATCATAAATCCACCACATGCACCGTTGCTGAATTACAACATATTTATCTCTAAAGATTTATCTCTTGCCTCTAGTATTTAATCATATATGTTAAATTTTTTTATTAAATAAGGTTAATCTTGCAGTAGGCATGGGTTGTATGGTGACTTTGATACACTGTGAGAGTTCTCATAAAAGATGCAAAAGCTGTTGTGGGTATTTTGTGTAATCCAGATAACTGGCATGTCTGTTGCTAGTGTAGAATTTAAGGCAAAAGTTTTGAGTTCAGGGATTTCAAACTGTTTTCGAATTTTATGACTTCATAGTCTCCCATATTTTTGTGAAGTGTAGTCAGTGGAACATAGACTCTTTCCACTCATGAGCTGACCTGGAACCATGACAGTAGAATTATGTTTGTGTTTTGTCACTGTTATGTGATTTTCAAAAAAGCCAATGTTTCTTGGCTTACAGCTAGCCTTTGGCCATCTCATACTCTGACATAAGCAACGGTGAATTTAGGTTAACAAGACCTGAGCTGCGAAAGATGTGATAAAGATTAGAAAATTGGCAATGAGGAATCCTGTTACTTTTTAAGTCTTGCTTACATAGTAAACTGCCTTTCTACACAGACAAAAAGTGATATAAACTCAGTTATGACAGTAACTTATCTGTTTCAGAGTCAGCTTTAGGGAAGGAAAAGAAATGACTTAAAGAGTCCCCCGGCACCTGTTAAGACATAGAATGACATTTTATATATTTTCCAATTATATATGCTGATAAAGTAATTTAGGATAACAAAGTGGTAAAAACACCCCCATTAGACACCGTTCCTCCTTCCCCAAACAGATGTTGTCAGTTACTATATTTATATTTTCAAATGCACACAGATGCATACACATACACACCACTTCAAATAGACAACAAAGATAATTAATTCAGGAATCCAGATATTTAAGTACCCATCATCTTAAATCAAGTAGACATGATGTGGCAAATGCAATATTACAATTCAAATTCCAATTTTGATGTATATATACGTAGCTTTGAAAATTAAATAAACGTGTTACAGTGAACTATGATTCAGCGTGAACCGTTTTTCTGAACGTACTCAAAGCAGCCTCATCATAAGCTAATCTTCAGGTATTCTTCATATTTCAAGAAGTCAAAATATCTGATGTACAAAGCCTTTTAAAGTCTTCCCTTAAAAGAAGAAAAAAAAAAGTAATGTCTCTTTTTAATTGAACACCTGACTGATATTTTCACCCAATTCTTCCTCAGGCCGAGTTACAGTACAGAAGTACACATCTTAGATGTGGTCCTTCTTATACCTAGAAAAGATAAAAAAGGAGAAGGGATAACGGGTTGTGTTACTTTGAATAATTTCCCCTCCTCAAAAGCTATGACCAAAAAAAAATGCATTTCTGTTACAGATTTTTTTAAATATTTCATTTAAAGGACTGTATTAATTAAAATAACAACACAAAGAAAATAACTTGATGAGACAAGGTAGTAAAATGAATAGCAATCTAGCAAATATTTTCATTGCCAAAACCATTTTATTTAGCTTTAGTCATAGGGATCCACATAGTTATGCTAACAGAAAATAAAATAACTGGAAATCATTGGGAGATGATTCAGAAAGTAAAGGTCACAGAGTCAATTTAGTTGTAAAAGAATTAATGTTTTTGTGCACACCATGGAAAAATTTAATGTATAAGAACTTTTATGCTATTCATAATGCCCAATTCTTTTACATTTTTCCTGTTCTTGGGACATGCAGACTTACCTTGTTTTGTGATTTCTCAAATCCTTCTTATTCTCTATATTTACCTTAGTTTGTCGAGGTATTCCTCTTTTTCTTCGGTCAACACCTGTGAATTAAAGTTTGGGAGCCCCATGTCAACCATTCAGGAAACTTCTCAATGCTTCCAGAGATATTCCACAGAGAAATTCTGGGGGTAAGGTTAGCTTTTCTGTTTCTCTGCTCTTAGCCCAATAGGTTTTCTAGAGAAGGAAATTGTATAACTTCAAGTAATATAAATAAGGCAAACACATGGATCTCACAGGACCCTGGCCTACTAGATGGCAGAAAAATTTCTTTGCTGGGAGGATACTTGACCCACTCACATAAATAAAACAGTTAAAGATTTTCTGTCTGAGATATTGAGACAGAGCCCAAACTGCTACAGCAGTCTTGTCTTCCTACTTTTCCCCTTCATATGCATGCTCTGTTTTGTACTGAAACATTTTCTCTGGGAAGCACTTTCTTTTCCAATGATAAGCTACAATTCTTGGTAATTCTTTGAAAAATGGAGTGCGTTTGTGCTCTATTTTGAAAGGTAGCTTTCTGCTTTGGGTCACAGTAAGCTGTCCTACAGATTGTGCTGCAGGCCAGCCACCTACTTATTTTTAAATGCTTTCTGCAAAGACACAGTGAATCAGAGAACATTCATATTTAGAGGAATATCTCTTTTCTTTTTTCTTATTCTTTTGGTCTTTTCATACAGCACTTTCATTCTGGTGGAAGTTCATAGAAAAGTTTTGTCCCCCATACCTAAAAATCTTCTCCAAAGATTCTTATTAGGATTCTATAAAATAATTAGAATATTTGCAAGAGGGCTGAATTTATGCTACGTTATTAGATTAAACAAGATCAAACATTTTTTACTGTCCTCACCTCTTTACATTCTTTTCACGTTTTTTCATAGTTTTATTTACTTTGAAAAAGCAACACTCAACATTTTCAGAAAATACATTCATGTTCTACATATAGAAAAATGATTTAGTGTATTTTCATACTGTCAACAGAAATATAAATCTGGATAAAATGCACTTGTTTAACAAAAACAATCGCTTGCTGTTTTCTTAGCATATTTAAAATGCAAGAAAAGATTTTTCCTTGTCACTTGCATTTTTATTTTGTGTAGGATCATCATGCTGTAAATATTCCACAAAGAAATTTCATTGCTCCTAATACTGTTTAAGGAGATTTTGGTACCTTGGTGCTTTAACTGGCACTGAGCATCATTATGCCATACTTTGCCTTTCATCTAAGTGGTTTGATCTTGTAGACAAAACATATTCTCAATTAGATTCTTCTGGCTTTCATTCTTAATAAGGTGATCAAAATTGTGTATGTTTATATCTGCCTTCTTAACAGTCCATAAAATCTTGCATTAAAGTTAGCTGGCTACTTGCTGAATTTTGGTAATTTAGCAGTTTACCATACATCAATTGTCATATGTCAGACTTATGACCTACCATAAATTTTCTTACTAGTCCTAAAGGTGACAAAATGTTTATCTGTCCTCCTAATGGGTAAGTTGGTGTTACCTAGATAATAGCTGTTGGTTTTATTTCGATTGCCTACCAAAGTTTAGAAATTGTAGTAAAAGCTATAAACATTGTCTTTTCAATAGGTTCTGCTTTTATCAGGAGACATTTTCACAGCTTGGGATATTTCAATTCAGCAATGACTGTAGATGCATATCCAAGGTGGCTTTCTTTCGTGACAAAATGAGTTCATGTGTTCATTCCTCAGGAGAGAAATGGTCTGAAAATGATAGCAAGAGTCATCTTAAACCTATGACTAAAATAAATTTGGGCTGTTTTTGTGACACAATGGTAATTCCTCCATACTTTTCCAGAATATTTAATGTTGCTGGTGAAGTTTTATTTAGTATATTCAGATCCTGCAGAAGCAGAACAATTTAGTTTCTGACCTTCATAATAAAAGGAAAACAGGATACAACAGCATGGAATGATGAGGAATTCACATAATACTCTAAACCCAGCATTTCCAAAAAACAAAACCCAGTTACTTATAAAAGTTAGAGTTCAAGCCTCATGCCATGAGTTAAAGTCAAATGCTATGTTCGCATGGGGACATAAGAATAATAAAATCAACAGTGTTGCTTAGAACAAAAATGGTAGTGTACTATGCATTGCTATATGGCAGCTTTCAAATTTAAACAGTGCATCTGGGTTCCAGAAGCTTGGTCTGTGCAGGGCTAGAAGAGCAGTGTCGATTAGTTTGCCTAAATAAAGGCACCTAATACCACTTGTCACGTTCCAGAGCATCATGTCTGGCCTCTAGCTGCTGTGCTGTAGATTCTAGATTGTGTTTGCTGGTCCTGTGCAGTCTCTGGTACAACAATGGGTTTCAAGTAGCACCAGGTGCTGATGCTTAGGCAACTGATGTAAGTCTGTATTAAAGAAATCAAACTGAGGATCGCAGCTGATGTGAAAAGTTGTTAATTCTTGCATAAATTATATAATGAAGATGATATAGTCTCTTGGTTTATATGCATTTTACTTAAACTACTTTCTTTTGTGGCTTCATGTGGATTAAAGTGAACATGATAAAAGTTGTCAGCAAAACAATTCTGTGAAATCCACTTTGTAGCTACATTTGTTTACTAAAACCTTTGGTTTGTAACAGACACCAATGTAAGGAATTCTTTACCAGAAACTGTACAATGTAAAAAATGTTATGTATTTTGGAAAACTATGTTTTAGTAGGTTCATGATCTTATAGTATAGTACCCATTGCTGTTACAAAGATTGTAATTTGTAGGAGGTTGTCTTTAGGTGCTTGTGAAGAAAGTACGACATTGTAGCTCAGTTAGGTAGAAAACTCCTCAGAAAAAACTGTCAAAGAAATGCGCTTCTAATTTCAACTACTAAATTCAGAAAAAACATCTGTAGTAAGAATAACTAATGTAGACAGGATCTCATTCTGGTCATTAGAAAAAGGGATACATAAGAGGATTTAATGTTTGAAGAAATGAGAATTAGAGTACGTGACAGCTACTGGGTTTTGACAAGGGATTCTACACCTGTTAATCTGCAAATCAACATTTCACAATCAATCAATAGTTGAAAATGTGACCTTTATTAAATATATAGCAATCTCTTAATTATTAATTATATAATTCTGATGCCATTATAATATATTTATAATAGTAATGCATAGTTATCCATTTGCATAATAGAATTATAGCATGGATGTATGCTAAGAATAATAGTAAAGAACGAGTTTGGCCAGCTCTCTGACACTAGGCTTATTCCATTAATGTAGGACAGCTAAGGTCAACATCAGGTTTAAAAGAGAGTGTAGAAGAGGAATGTAGTCTCTGGATAATTGGCTAATTGCCTTATTTTCTGTGGTGGTTATTTTACCTCATCTTCTACCGGCTACACCTGCAACAAATGACACTTGCTGACACAATGGTGTGAACTAGACGTGGAACTTTGTGTGATTTCTGTCTCCTTGTTACTTCAGCAGTTTGTTCTTTTCCATTTGCTCTGTCTCCATCCTTTAAATATTGTGGTTGCTAAAACATGATCAGAAAAAAAGTTATTTCGAATTTGGTAGGTTTTTTCCCTTTTTCACTTCAAAATATCTTATTGATTCGTGTGTTGATAATGCAATCACAATATGGGAAAAGCACCCTAATAAAACCTAGATGTTTTATTTATACACAATCTGATTTCTACAGATGGTAAGGATTATCTGTAAAATCATGTGTGGGTCTGGTTATTTTTGTTACTATTTTGTTACTTGTGAGATCATCTGGTCTCTGCTGTGTGAAAGACCAAGAGAATAACCTCATCTTGAACCACAGAGAGAAGAATCTTCTGTTCTCAGCAGGAAGATTAGATGGGGGTAAAAAAATTAAAATTTTGTTTAAGGCCATCTCATTTTAAAAAAGTTAGTATCAAGAAAACATCTTATAGGAGATTAGCTTTGATCTTTTCTTGTTTGTTTCTATCTCCTTTCCCATTTAAAATAACATATTAAACCCACTGCAGTCTGAGCTAACCTGCTCACTGTGACACTGTAATGAATTAATCCCCTTAGCCTTCCTGCTCACCTCCCTGTTGGTTAATTTGTAGGCAAAATTTGGGTCAAAAAGTACTGACCGCAAGCTCATTCAGTAATCCACTCTCTACTTTACATAATTTTTAAAAAATAAGCCCCCTGTAAAACACCAAAGTCTCCATACATAATAGATTTATTAAGAGCAAATATTTGAATATGTAGATATGCTTGCTTCCACTAGCAGAAGACCTACAGAGCATTAAGGTATATGCAGAAAAACTGTGTGTCAGAAAATAAATAGTTGCATAGTATCCCTTTCATAAATATTTGATCAGAGAAGTGAGACCAACATTTCTCGCTGTTCTATACTGTTTTCAGTCCTTGGTGTATGTATATAGATATGCACATAGGGCCATATTTAAAAGGTTTGTAGACCCTCCCCTCAACTCTAAAGGTTTGATTTAAAGCTGCATTGACAAGAAACTGAAACATTCCTACAATAATGAGTCAGGAGGATTCAAATACCCCTGTATGCACAGCAGGGTTCTATAAAATATGATTTACTGTTTCAGACCTGCTCTTCATCTCTGCAAAAATGATTTTAAAAGCATTCTTCCATAGAATTAGAGGAAAATCTAAGACTATATGTATTTATACTGAAGTGCAAAAAAATACATTGCTTTGGGCTATGCTTGTAGTGAAACTTTTAAGTCCTTCCACCCTCTATCACAAAGAATTTCTTTGTGGTCAAGCTGAAGCTGACATATCCTATTCAGAGGTGTAAAGGTCAAAGGGAGAATTATGACCAACAAATCCCTCATTCTGAGAACAAAGCAGAAAGGCAAATAAGAACAAGAAGAGTGAGGTTAAATTTTTATGTGGATTTTTGTTGAAAGTGGGTAACTGGAACACAAAGATGTAAAGCCCTAACAAAGCATGTAGTCAGGGGAGTCAAGCTTGCTTTTTGCTGTTGGTTGCTCTGGAATTTTTGTGCTTTAATCTTCTACCTAATAAACAGTGCAAGCTTGGCAAAATTGTCAGAAATTTAATCTGACATCAAAAAAATCAAGATGTATTTTGACAAAAAGGTCTTTACCTTGGTCTCCATATATCTTTTACCATGGCATTCAGCATGTCCCTCCATTTCAATAGTTATCCTTCTCAAAAAAGAAAATGTGCTTATTTCAAGACTGAAATTTTAATATATTTCTTTTCCTTTTGACAATTTACTCCACATTCTTCTAACATTTTTTGCCATTGCCAGACATTCTTTTCCAAAATCCTCTGATCTTGAGGACAGACAAAGCCAATAATTCTGAAAACCCTTCCTGCTTGGAGCTTCTACTATCATTTTTGCTGGGAAGCATAAATACAGAAACCATAATTGTATGTCTTATAATTAATTTAATTATATTAATTATATCCTTATAATAATGACACCTTCAGCTGTCAAAAAAAAAATCAGAAATTTATTGATTTGCTTAAGCTAACAAAATAATATCCGGAGCTAACCAGTATGATATTTGCCATTCATGTTCTGTGACCTCTGCAGAAGCACCTTTTTTGTAATGACACAGTCCTTTGGAATGATGAGTTGCTAATAATGTAACTAAAATTTGGCAGAAGAGTGATTGTAATGCATGCCAAAATTAGAGAAACAACTTAGACGTACTTTTTGTTAAAACTGCTTTCTGGCAGCTTTCTGTCAGTTATATATAATATGCTGTCATCCTGATATGTTCAATATTAGTTCACCTGGGCCACTATGTGTTAAATCAATGTTATCCTGAAGTGTCAGCTCACTTCATTTTAAAGTTCTGAGGCTACTTCAATCAGTTACAGCAGCACGGTTTAAGGAGACTTGACTGATGTTTTAAAGCTCTGAATTTTTCAGGTTTGCATTTAAATATGCCCCTTTCTCCTTTTTGGCTTGACTGCTTAAAATGGCCTTTGTAATCTGTAGATGCACTCCAATGTGTATATTACTTGTGAAAAAGACAGCAACAGTCTAGGTTTTATCAGCTAACCCTAACCTCACCTTAACCTGTCTATTTAAGTTTAAATTTATATTATTGGAAAAGTGCTCCTTGACTGCCTCTTAAAATACAGCTTCATGCTCCTGATGAACAGAAGCAGACTGGCATAAAATGTGGACCATGACTCAGTCACCTTGTATTGTTGAGGCACTTCACATCGGTTTGCATTAAAGCACAAACGTCAGCTGGTCTTCAAAGGGAGATTCTTCTGAATTTTTTACTCATAAATGCATAGGCGACAGGCAATCACAAAAGCACTGACCTCAACCAAACTGGCAGGGTTTGTAAACTAAGATAACTACTGCTGTCATCCATTATCCATTAAATACTCTTCAGTATTCTCAATTGCTTTGTCACAATTTCCCATTTTTATTCTCTTTTGATGGCACCTGACCAGCACTAGAAAACGCAGAGCTTTATTGTGGCTTTTGAGTGTGAGCATGGGCACTCACAGTAAAACTGGCAAAGATCTGTGAAAAGCCGGTCCACATTAAGGACTTGGGAGAAGAGGTTCTTAGTACTCTTCACAAGAGACCTTGTGGTGAATAGATCTCTGAGAGAAATAACATAATAGTAATTTTAATCTCAAGACTAAAACCAGCTGTGTTTCCTGGCCCCACTGCTGTAGCAGTTATTATGAGTTACTTGAAGTTAGCATAGCTTTTGGCATGAGCTGATGAACTTTGACTTTTCGCTGTAACAGAAGTAGATGGAATATGGTACAAACCTGTTGCAAACAACAGAGTAGTTTTGGTGCGCTTGGGGAAGCATATAGACAAAGAACACACTCAGTCTGCTGGACATCAACATGTCCAGAAGTTACCTGAAAAGGAAGACTGGGAGCACTGACAATGGCTGCAAAAAATAATAACAAAACAGCGCAATTTGAGAAGGCAAGAATCCATGGCAAGCTATTCTGTACTCAAATGTAGACCTAAAGGCACTTAAGAATAATAGAGGTAACCACAAAAAAGGCATGGTTGAGGAGCTCAGTGGCACTCCCCAGGATCCAGGACTGTGTCTCTAACCTCCAGGAAGCACAGGTCCCCACAGCCCTGGACCATACGCTGCAGCATTGACATCACTGCACTGACCCAAACGACGCACTGTCTCACAGGCTGGGAAAGTCACACAGTTAGTAAAACTGCATATCTGTGATGTAAGTGTTTTGGTATATAAACCCATTTGGCCACACTATCTGGTCTTAAAACTGCTTCAGAGAAAGACAATTCTCTCTTTTTGTTTGGAAGAACAGAAGTTTAATTAGGTAGACAGTTCCTTGGAGCAGCCTAGCCATGTTTATAACTAGCAAACACATCTTTGTGCTTGTGTTATCGTTGTCCTCTAACTGAAATGTTTCTTCTCCCAGAAAAGAGATAATTTCATTCTCTCTGAATCTTGATGAGAAAACCATATTCTCTGGTAGCACTTAGAAGGGCCCAACTGTTTTGCTCCCTTTGTATGACAGACACTTCTTCTCCCTCCTGGAAATATTCCTGGTAATATTTCCTGATGGCCTTCCAGTTAGAATTAATCTCTCTGGACATTAGCAACAAAACTATAGTCCTGTATTCCAATATACTGTATAATGATATTCATATTTTTTTCTATTTGAAATAGTTGCCCTGATACAGCCTTGGGGTTTTTTCATGATCACATCACATAGGCAGATTTTATGTTCAGTGTTGAGCTTGAGGTTTATAACACATCCTTGTTGACCTTTACAGAGACATAGCTTTTATTTTGCACTACTAAATGTCATTCTATTCCCATTTTTTAATGTCACCTAGTTCTTGGTGGTAGTCTGACCCTTATATGTTTAGACAGTACTTTCAAACTCTGAGCCATTGACAAATTTTTTTAGTTGCCAATTTTTATCTCAGAGTCACTAATGAAAAGAATCTTAACAACAAACACTAAGATATGAAAACAATCTCACTGCAATTATCTTCCCTTTAGTCCATGATTCATGATCTTGGTTTTAGTTTGGAATATGAAAGTAACAGAAATGTGGTCATCATGTTAAAACATGAAAAAGGAACTGCAAAGTTTTGATATAGTTCTTCATATAGTCTTCTCTAGTAGTTTTATGTCTCTGTTGTAACTGTATATTTTTTATGTATTTTATTTAAAATTAAATACATTTTAGTATGTGAAGCCTTTTTGGATAAGCAGAAATGAACTTCTGCTTTTGTTTTATAGGTTTTTATAGTAGCAAGGGAAAAAAAAGGAAAAAAAGACAAAAAAGAAAGACATATGAAATTGAACACAGTTATTAAAGTGGATCATTGTATTGTGAAAACAAAATTCTTTTGTGAGTGCAGCATTTTTTTTTCTCTGCAAAATAGCACCAGTAATTCTCCGTTTGTTTTACGTGTCAGTACAGGTCCAGGGAGACAATGTCATGTCAAACTGATGGAAAATTATTTCAATGCAACTACGCTATGAGATATTACTGCGCCAAGACAATGTTAAAAGAATCTCAGTAAAAAAAAAACCAATATGGAAATCAAATATGTCAGTCTAAAGGCTTCCGATGTAGGGGTTTGAAGACTGCATTATATTGACGAGATAATAGAATGGTATCAATGCAAATTACATTTTTATTTAAAAGCAGAAAATTAAATCAACATTATATTAAGAAACATAATGTAAAAGAGCAGTAAAATTAAAGCTGTATTCATAATCCCTTAAACAACCTGCTGTCTAGGATCTAAGTAGATAATTAAGAACAAGTATTTCATTTGATGTATAATAAGCAAAATATTTGGAACCTGCTAAGGGTTAAGCTAGCCAAACCCAGTTTCTGGAGTAATATCTCTCAAGAGCTGTCCTGAAAAGATACTTCCACCTCCTAAATGGAACGCTGAAAGAAGCCTGTTCTGTGAAGTCCGACGCAGAGGGAAGTTGTTATGACAATATCAAAATTAGTTCCATACGATAATATGCCAGTCTGGGCTGCTTCTGGCCCCTTTCCTCCTAATCATATCTAAAATTCTATGTCAGCCCTCTAGGAAAAAAAAGAATATAAAACTTATTAATCTTTTTGGAAAGCCTTCTTTCTCTCTGTGCTCTGCAGGGAGGCTCCTGCACTACAAGCTCTCCCTGTGTTGTCACCAAGTCTGTTTACTTTTGCTGTCAAACAATACGTGCTATGACATGGTTTCTGCTGCACTGCTCATAACAGTCCCTCTGACAGACATTATAAATTCTGTTTGCTTGGACACAGACAGATAGGAGAATTTATTTCTTTTTCTTTGCTGATTGTGTTTCGGCTTCCTCTTTCCCCTTTCTTTGTAATGCCTTTTTACAGCACACTTTACGTCAGATTGTGTTGAAATGTGATACCATGGCTTCCAGTTTAACCTTGCTTCTCCTGACATCTGGATAAATATGCAATTAGTGTCTCCCTATAATTCAAATGTCTTAGGTTACAATGTAAGATGTAACCAAAAGTATGTATTCTATCACCATGTGTTAAAAACAGGTGGGGCAGTGTTCTTTATCTCTTCCATGACACATCCCTGATAACTCCCTCTGGGGAGTATCTTCTGTTTATGGGCCATCTAGCCTCACTGCATGACTCATAAAATTACAGCATCCCATTGTTAGATGCTCTGCCCAGGGGGAGGAACCAACCATGCCTACCTGGATATAACCTGAGGTTTGGAATGCCACAGTCAGCCTTGCCTACTGGATTCCCTGAGGAAAGAGCTACCACTGGACCTTCAGGTGAAGACCAGACCCTTCTACAGCATCACCACTTCAACAGGACCGCTCTATCTGGACTGTTACCACCACCCTGACTAACAGGGTGTCAGGTTGTATCCTGACTCTGTCAGTGGTCTTGTACTGTTGCATTTATTTTAATTTTCCTATTAAATTATAATTTTGACTTGTGATCTCTCACTGGTTTGTTTTCAAACTAGTACATCAAGCCAAATGTTATCTTCATTAATTTTTATAAGTATTAAAAGAACAGGAGAAAACTCTGCTGCACGTAAAAAGCTACAGCTAAAAAGAAGGAAATTCACACTATTACCAAATCTTTGTATTAGTAATTTCACAGTTTAATATCTTTCAATCCAGGACAGAACTGAATTTTGTGAGCTTTTTTTCAGATTTTTTTGGTATTAATTTTTGTTCATGCAGAAAAAGCATAGGCCAAAGAGTTTCTGAGCATGTAGAATTTCTTTGAAAATCAATGTTCCACTAGTGAATTCTTCTGTAAGAGTGAATTGAAAACAAGAGCAAAACACAGTGCCTACCTTGCACTCATTTGCTAAAAATAAAATAGTATTACAAAATTAATTACACCTCTTCCTTAAAGCAAGAAATTTATTATAACATGTTAAAACCAAAAATAAAAACTTTTCTGAGCCTTTTTGGAAAGGAATGAACTATTTTAAATGTTAATCTTTCAACTGTTTGCATAACAAGAAATCCCAAAATACTGGCAAATTTCAAAACCATTATGACTATTGGAAAATAGCTGAAACAACTACAAGATATAGAATTGAGGAAATCACGCAGAACATATTACTCCTATTAGGTCAAAATATACAATATAAGGAAAATATAGTTCTACAGGTTAGAGGCTGTTGTGAGAAATTTCTGTTTAATATTTTCCTCTCTATTTTTAGAATTATCTTTTTAAAATTTGATAATTCAAAAGAATCCAATCAAATAGAGAACAGAAAGATAGCATCACTGAAATCTAATAGTTTTAATCACAGATATTGAAAGGTTACCTCTAATTTATTTATAATCAAATACTTTAGTTTGGATCTTCTGTTATGAAGGAAAGAATCAAAATCTTTCTCAGCAATATAGTGCTTCAAATGAAGCAGCAGAAGTTTAAGAAAAACAATTATTATGAATCACTTAATCTTCATTTTGAAGCACAGCCTACAACTTGAAATCTGTTTCTTCTAACTTAATATGAATACCAAGGAGGAATCTGTAAAACGCTTTCTGATGTCTTTTATGTCAGATATTAGTCTCAGAAGTCAGAGAAGTTAGGTATTTTCTCCACAGGCATATTATCCCAAATGTTTTTTGTGAGATGCTAGAGTTGGGCAAAGATATCTGAAAGTGATGTTGCATTAGCACTTATTATAGGAATGGATCACAGTTTCTTCTTCTAATTGCTGGCATCATTCCCCTTAGATTTGAGTTTTCTTGTATTTATTACATCACCGTGTTGCCTTTGCATACAATAATTAACTTTGCTGTTAAAAAGTTTTCAGCATATGTTTGAAATAATTAATGTTAATTGCTGCATGAACTTTGAATGATCCACCAGGAATGAGTTCCAAAAAGAACATTTTCCATCTGAGTACACAGTCATTAAAATACATTAATTTACTAATCCTTATACCTTTGTGCTGTTTCCCTTTTCTTCTGCCAAGAAAACAACAAAAAAGGATTGTGTCAGAATAGCTGTTGATCTTGATTTTACAGGGAAGAATTCAGGAGAAAACATTTTAAAACTTAGAATTTCCCTAAGGTTAATGGTAAATTATGTCTATATTTATAAAAACTAAGAAAACCCAGTCTTTTATATTTTTAAATAAGGAATGTTATGCTAGTAATTAGCTGAAAAATATAGGGGCTCATATTTAACTTGCTGATTAAATGTGTGATACTGTGCATTTCAGTGTATGTCCAAAACGAAACTTCCTGGTGCAAACAGGAAAGGAGTGGGAAGGACTGCAATCATGTGCCAAGGGCCTTCAGGCTGAAACAAACTTGTGTGTCTTGCCTACAAGTATTGTTGTTAAGGGCTGTGTTCCAGTCTCAGCCATCAGCTCTCCCAATGTTGGTGGAATGTCAGACCTCAGCCTCTGTGAACCTCTCACTTAGCAATTCTGCTGGGCCATGCCCTTGGAAGCCCAGTGGGGAGAGACCAGCCACGAAGGATGTTTGGAAGACAGCACACAGCACATGTTCCCAGCAGTGATGGAGCAGCATCTGGAGTCCTCTCTGTGTTTTGGTAGCTGGGAAGCAACTCTTGTCTGGAGCACACCACCATCCTGAGTGCAGTGCCAGTTCTGCAAGCAGGGCTCAAGACAGAAAGCTAATGGTAAAATCATACCCTCTTCATCCTTCCAGCTACCTATGTGCCAGAATTCTTTCCAAAGTGCATAAAGGATTTTGTATTTCTTATTTCATTTTAATAGATGTCTGCAGACTATATTACCAAGTAATATGTGTAAGGCTTTAATATCCATAAGTCTAAAGTTCAGGAAAAAATATTGCCTGATAATTTGTAAGTTTTTTGGGTTTTAGCAGGTCCTTTCTAAATTTTATAATAAACTCAGCAGTTAAATGCCTAGCGCAGTCACAATGAAATCAGCTGGGAGCAAATGACAGCAATGTTTACTCAGAGCTATTTTCAGACTTCAGATTTCTCTTGAATTGTTAAAAGAAATAATGTTTCTCCAAATCCATGACTGGAAATTTGCATTCCCCTTGGTCACGTCCTGGTGTGAACTTGACAAGCCTAGGCATTTCAGGAAACTACAGACATGATTTAGTGGCGGATGTGACAGTGGTAGGTTAATGTTTGGACTCAGTGATCTTAAAGGTCCTTTCCAATCTAAACAAGTCTGTGATTCAATTCACACAGATGATTACTGAGCAATTTCCAAACTTACCTACTGAATTTGACCATAAAAACTTATGGAGATGATTTGTATTGCAGTCTGGAGGCTACTCTGACCATTAAGTCCAAGCATTGCTACTGGATGCCTTTTTTTGATGACAATTTCCACGAAAATGTTAATTTCTGAATGTACTTTTTCTTAAAACTATATTAGATTTTTCATGAAACCAACAGGACAGTGAAGAAATATTTTTATAGTCTTGAGTTCACAGAATAACTATAGCCAGATAATAAAGTCTATACACTAAGACAGAAATTTAGAAGGACACAATACTTATAAGATTTTAAAAATCTTTAAAAAATACTTTAATTCATACAGAATTTAAAAGTTATTTTCTGTATCAGTTTAAATCTTTTAATGCAGATTGTAATTAAATTATGACACCTCAAAGTGAAAGTAATCTCAGACACAGGTAATTTGGGTATAATTTCATAAGCCTGGCCCTATGGAAAATTCTGGAAACAAACAAACAAAAAAGAAGTAAATTGCAATTACATATTAAAGCAAACAAACAAAAAAGCACCTTAAGGTTTGCTTAGGCTTAGTGCATAATGAAACCACAAAATTCCATGTGCCCTGAGAGAAAATCTAGTCCATAGAACACACCACAGGAGCAAGCCAAAAGGAAGGGTGGGTTTTTTAATGTTGCACATGTCAATGTCTGGTTTAAATTCATTAAGAATACCTAGGGAAAAGGATCATCTGCACTCTGAGAACATGATACTTCAACTTCACAAGAAGACTGTGTTTTCAATAAGGTACAGAAAAAAGGCTGAGGGTTTTTAAAATTCTTTTTCTCAACTAGAGTATTATTTTACCTTTATAAGTCAATCTTAGAAGAAAAAAAAAACAAGCACATATGTAGTGTTTTTTCTTAACCGCAATTAACTTAAAGTTGCTTGGTTGATTGCTTTCTATTCTCTCTGTTGTACCCACAGGAATGACTCACACAAAACTGATGCAAACAGTTGTGACAAACAAAAAAATTACTTGCTCAAGCAGTATGTTCTGACTGTTTAAAACAAATGAAACAGAAGTGAATTTAACCCCCTGCTCCAGTTAGGAGTAGCTGAAATGCAAACATAGGCTCACCTGCCTCTGTGATTTGAAGGGATGATGTAAAAACCACGTTGGTTAAGAATCAAATCAATGTTTGCTCTGTGGTTATGCAGGATTGCTGCAGATTGTGTTGGCCTTACGTGTCCCTATCCAATCTCAACACTATTCTTTTTAATTAATTTTGTCCTTTTTGCCTACCTACCACACACACATCTAATTAATCCCCAGGAAGTCAAATATTTCAGGAGTATAATGGAGTATCTTTCCATAGTAAATTAAGAAAACAAACAAAAAAACCACCAAACAAACAAAACCCACCACCACCACCACCAAAACCCTCAAACCAAGCCAAATTAAAAAAAACCCAAAAAACAGAAAGAGCTCCCCTCCTCCAGCTAAAAACCTAGAATTTGATGATGATGCATCTCTTCTTTTCAATTACAATCCCAGTGAAATGTGTACCACCAGTTAACTCTCAAGGACAGTTTCATCAAATTTTTAAAGATTTGTATTACTGACCTTCTTTAAGCTTTGTACATTGCCATGATGTACTATTTTACTGTCATTTATTTCTGATGCTGTTAAGTATTGGCAAAAGCTTTCTACAACTTCTGTTCCAAATTTAATGAAAATCAAATTTGGAACTTGACTGGATATCTCCAGAAGTCTCTTCCAATCCCAACTGTTCTGTGGAATTACTTTCATCATTTAATCATTAATAAAAAATATAAAAGCATTTCTCTGCAGTTTTTTTTATTTATATAAAAAAGTGTGCATTTAATTGAAATCATAGTTGAAATAATTTGATATGGAAAAAATCTAAAAACATTCAGGTAAATATACTTTGATATTTAATTAGTATTTTCTTTGATTTGTATTTAGTTTTGTTGTCTGTATTTGTCTTGATACAAATCTCATCCAAATCTATATTCTTCCAAACTGAACTCCAAATGAAATATGATATAATTGATTCTACTTTTGTGTTCTGGGCATTTTTTTTCTCCTTTTGAACTCATCCTGGGCTATTAAACAGTCAAAAGAAAACTTACGGGAATAATTTATTTTACTCTCAATAGTGCACATTGAACCTGGAAGCATTTTGGTGTCACATAAATTGTACACAGTACAATAGAATGCCAGTAGGTCACTATCCTCTCAAAAGAAACTCTAAAGAAAATGAGGTGATTGTAACATCAAGTGGGCAATCAGTAAATCTTACAGTGATGCTACCAATATTAAAGTTAAAATGTTGCAGTGAGGTCTTGTCTGCCCTTGAGGTGACAAAGAGGTTGTAACCACCGAGTGAAGCACTTTGAAACACTGGTAAATTACTTCATGATCACATCCAAATGTGCTTGTTCTCTTTGGCTTGTTTTTCTACAACTGTGTGTTTTAGCTCACTCAGAAAACCTATTGTTTATGACTTGGTTTCTTCCTCAGAAGACAGACTGATAAAATATTCTGGAACTGCTGGCTTTGATGACTTCCCCACTAAAAAGCCCCACAAGAGAAGGATGACTTTTCAATATTTTTCTTTAAGTAGCATATTTTACTGAATTAATATTTTCTTTAAAATCTAGGCTCTCCTTAAATTCTTCAAAATTTTGAAAGATAAATTTTGATTAAAAATAAATATTTTTATATAAATCAAAAATATTTATTGGATTTTTAATGTTGAGTAGAAAAATATTTGGACATTTTAATTCTGAAGGAATTAATAAAGTAGCTATACTGAGACTTTGAAATCATCAAGGATGTTTAGTCTCTGGAAGGACTGGACATAAATTTTCTGAAGAACATCTCATATTGCTAAATAAGACCAACAAAACCATGAATCATTCATGCTGGGATATGATTTCTCACAAAAGCAAAGGCCAAAAGCATGTAGACATTTTCGTTGCTCTGAGAACTATAGAGCAACTACATGAGCCATCTCAATCAATGTAATCCTTCATTGCTGTAGAAAAAAAATGCAAACAATCAACTATTCATGAAGTACTGAGTGAATTATTATGTGCTAATAACTAATGCTACACAAAAAAAGAAAAGTTATCAGGGATATGTCTAATCATCTCAATCATTTTTCTTTGTCTTTATTCCATTTTTATATGTTTTTGGCAGGGATTCTCAAGAAAACAGACCCTGTGACTTCTTATTCAGTTTACATTTTAGGATGCATCTTTCTGCAGATAGTCTTTTGACATGAAAAACCCACTATTTTTGGTGGCTTGTGGCACAGTAAAGGCTGTACAAATAATGTTTGATATTAAAACAGAAAGAAGGGAAGGAGAAGAAACTTCTGACAAACTCAGAAGATCTTTAAAATGAATGTTATAGCTGTACAACAGTAATAGAACAGAAAGACTGAAGATATTTATGGTGATTACACAGCAATAGAAAAGGTTTAGCAAGAGCAACATGCCAGAGTTTACAAAGATGCTGATGAACAGCATGCAACAGGCCTAAATTAATCAATGTTGGTGTGATTCACTTTTTCTTGAATAATTCATGAATGAGACAAAAGGTCTTGTCTTGTGTTTTCTTACAAAAGCATCTAGAAAATACAGTGATATTTCACAGTCTTTGTTACCTACTCTCAGAACCCACCTATTAAAAGTCATATGATTAAAAAACAAAGTAGGAAATACTGATATTATAATGTGATTCAGAAATATGTCAGAAAGAACAATTTACTTTTCATCAGAAACTATGAATTTTGTAATTTGAAATGCAAGAGTAGTCTATGCAAATATGTCATATTTTTTTGCAGCCATCATAATATTATTAAAATTCATGGAAAATACACCTAGCCAATAAGAGCATCAATTTTTATATTTTACTCAATTTAATATATGAGTGCTTTTTATCACTGTTTTAATGAAGACATGATTTAATATATATGGGCGCTTCTTTCTAATGCATTTGCTTGTCTATTTCCTTTTTAATATAATTTGATCATATTTGGTAAAAGATATTATAACCATTATGCCAAAGCATTAATGTCATGGGTAGAATAATGTCAATTTGTATTAAAATGTTATTAACACACATTTATTTTAATTTGTATTATCTTTTACAGAAAGACTTCTGGAATACTAATATCTCTACCTAATCTTTACATTACATCTGTGTATAGTAGAGTGTTTCAGATGTGAATCAGAGAAGTCATTCAACGTGATTTTAGAAATATCTTCTGATTAAAAAAAAACCCCAATTTAAACTTCCATATTTGTTCTATATTAAATGGTAACAACAGTTCAGGGAAATGAAAATGTGGCTTCAAATTAGGTTGTTGAAAAATAAAGAGTTGAAAGAGTAAATTTTCCATTCCTTGCACAGTAGACATTTAATTCTTTGTGCCAAAATGTTTGTACCAGAAACATTCATCATGCTTGATATTGATAAATTTATCTCATGTATGTAAAGATTACACATAATTGACAAAATGGATAAGGCTTGTATGATAACTAGCAGTGAGTGAATAACTCATAAAAATGAAGTGTTTAATAAAATTAAAATATTCTGAAACTCTTTTTTTCCCTTTCCAACTATGGACAATGTCTTCGGTGAAAAATATTTAGTATAAACATTATTTGGACAGGGTGGATAATAAATATCACAAATAATCTGCCTCCACTGCTGGGGGTAAGACTAAAGCATGTGGTGGCAGGATCTAAGCTTTGGTCCAGGAGTGAGGATTTCCACCACTCCCCTCCTCCAAGATGGGAAAATGAAGGAGTTCTGGTCCAGCCTGGACCAGGTAGGAGGAGGAGAAACAGCCAGATTTGGAGCTACCCTGTGGGGGTGTATCTCTGAGGAGAGATCTAGCAGAGGCAAAGAATTAGTTTTGTAGAGACACAGAAGTTCTTGCTCTATCAAACTGTCTGGTGTGTACTTTGCTTTAAGAATAATTCTACTACAAATACCACAGAAGTTTCTCAATTAGGAAGTTATGTGATGTTTTCAATTTTTTTTTCAGAAGGACAACACAACTGTTGTAAAAGTTTCCGATTTTAAAGTCAGAGTTTTGTGTGAAAGATCCCACTGATATTATTGTGAATATAATGACAATATTTTATATTTTATAAAATACATAATTATAATTAATCATAAACAGAAAAGATTTCTAATATTATATAAAAATGTATAAGTGTTAATTTAAAAATACATTTGGTTTCTAATTATAAACATGATTATTTCAAAAGAAAGTATTAATATATAATATATAATAACACTGCTTTTTGAAATTCACTAGTGAATATTCAGATTTCACTGTTCATGTGCACATTTTGTGAACATTTGGCTGTGCAATGAAAGAATAAAAGAAAGGCAACTGAAGATATGTTTTAAAATTTATACATTCATGGAACGTGCCTTTTTTTCTCCTATTTAGCATTTAAAGCATGTATTGAATCTTATTTGGATATTACCCATGTACATGAGAACACTGATATGGATTATTTGAAGAGTGACTATTAAACAGGTCCGTGTATTTTCAGAAAAGTGGAAAAAGCCCCCATAATTAGTTTGTGCACTAAATAGTCCCCAACGCTGGCCTGTTTAATAATATTATTGACTATTAGAACTTTGAAAAAAAGGCCTCACATTATCTATATATTCAGCATATACTGGATGTTTTAAGCACTTTCACTGAAACAACTAGATGGGAATTTCTAACCAGATGGAAATTATGTGAAACAACAAAATCCCCAAACCTAACAAAACTCAAACCAACAGATTTGTCATCTATGCCTCGAAATTTGAATTTGAGGACATATATTACTTTGCTACAAATTTTCTGGAAAATCAAATATTGCCATAAAACTATGTTATTCTAATACAGATTATTAATATCTGTAAAACAATTCAGTTCAAGTAATTTCACCAAATAGCTCTTATTACCTATTGAAGGACAGAAAATTCCTTTTTTTTGTTGTGATAGAATATGAAACATATGATAATATTATTCATATGAATAATATGAATGAAATATTGAATATATGATATAAATAAAAATATTGGAAATTAAAATAGGGAGCTTAAGAACAATTGGTAATTTTATCTTTCTTGTTCTTAAACATCTCTTTAATTCCAGAGATCACTCTCTATTTTTCTTGTGGCTCTGTGTACTTTAGACTAAGCTTGCATTTGAGATCTGATCTGTTGTTTGCCCAGCCTGTGCAGACAGAGAAACTGATTTATTCAAAGTTAATTTGTTTTGAAGTACAAGATATTTAGTACTATTTTGCAATTTACATTTTCTCCTGAAAACTATAGCAATTGTAAATGTTAAATGTTGCTTTTCCTGCAACATGTGGAAAGATTGATGACTTCCCTTTCGCTTTTCTGCACCAAATGCCATTATGTATTTTTCAAACTGCTGAGTATTTTCCAGTTCCTTGAAATGTTATTGCCAGACTGGCTGAGGTGTTATTTTTTCCCTTTTGCATTTTCTTCAAATCACGAGCTGTGGGTTAGATTTAAGGAAGCTGCAGTCAGGTACCATGAGCAGAGCCCATATTTTCTTTGGTTTTTAATTTCTTCATGACTTTCTGCCTCTTTTTCAGCTCTTGTACAAAGATGGTTTATGATTCTATACAATACTGCCTAGGAGACCCATTCAGCAACAGGGCAAGAGAAGTATAGACATACACTGACATCAAATGAGTTTGCAGTCCAGGTTAACTAAGTCACAGTTAAAATCGTTATGCAAAATTAGGCAGGGCAATCGTTTTGTAGATTTGTTGTTGTTGTTGTTGTTGTTGTTGTGTGCATTTGGTTTTGATTTTGGTTCAGGTTTGTTTGGTTGTTTTTTTACTCCTACTTTTTAGTCCTAAACCTGGAGCTTACTGAGTGAACCATTATCAGAGAAGAACAGGTAAACAAGGTTTTACAGCATATAATTTCTTTACTATTTTTGTTCAGGTTGGTTAGAATAAAAAGATTAATTAACATAATGCTGTGACAAAGGCAGATATATTTTCTGATGTTATATAATAATCTGGTTTTGGAAAAAGACTTTGGAAGAAGAAGTGTTCTCTCTACTGATTCAGGTCAATTGAATCATAGAATTATTTAGGTTGGAAAATACCTCTAAGATCATTGAATTCAACCATTAATGTGACACTGCCAAGTCCAGTGCTAAACCATGTCCCCAAGTGCCTCATCTACATGAATACCTCCAGGAATGGTTACTCAACCACTTCCCTGGGCATCTTGTTCCACTGCCCAATAATTCTTTGGAGAATAATCTTCTCCTAGTAGCCCTAAAATAGTCTACAGAATTAAGAACTCTCTTTCTTACTTAACTTCTAGTACAAATTAGCTTACTTCTTCAGCAAGGCTGGAGAGTATTCCCATTCCTGTATCTCCATAGCTTATGGCTATGCCATTTTACAGAAGAATATGATGTAAATCTCCTTCCTGCAGAATAAACTTGAATTTCATACTAAAGACAACATCTAGTCTAGAGTTCCTTGGATAACTCTCTAGCTACAAAAAGTAGGTTAAACCTTCTGCATATTTTAAGGTATACAACCGATGATGTTCCCTGTGCCACCTCTTGATGTTTGTGTTAACACTGCAAGACCATTCACTTTAGTATTGCTTTCTATTGAGATTCCTCTCCAAATTCTACCAGAACCCTGGTGGAGTTCAGATGTGAAGTGCTCCACAAGTTTTTAGCTTGATATTTTTGTTCATGCCTTGTCAGAGACTGGGTATCTCAACAAAGGATTGCTTTACATTGTATGAATTTGTACTAAACCTCCTCTGTTGAGATTGCTTAACTGTACCCTCTTCTTCAAGTTATTTAAGTGATTAGCTTCGCTACCGTGTTTCATCCCCTGCTCTAACCACTGTGGCTTTTCTTCGAGTATCCTCTCTTACACTGTTTACTCCTGGCTAAATAAACTCCACCAGTCCCCAAACCACAACAGAAGTGATTTGAAAACGTGTTGAATGAATACACTTTATGCTCCTGTTGTTCATGAGTATAATGCTCTTGTCTTTTCTATTTTTCTCTGTAGCGGCTCTACTGCCTGGTGCTTGTGCATCACACAGTGAGCCTGTTTGACTCTTGTCTCTTTTCATATTACTAGAAAATTAGTAAAAGGGTGTTTTTCACCATCTATATTTCTGTTACACTAAATTCTGATGCCTGCTTATACTTCCCGGTTTATATTTTTAGCCTATAGCTCATTCAAGTTCCCATTACAGGTTGTTCTGTTCACATTGACAATCTCTCAGGAGTAATGAAATGAGAAGAAGAGAGGCTCATTAAAAAAGAAGAGGAGGATACCCAAGAGTCATAAAATGAAATGAGAAAATCTGATTTATCTAGGTCTTTCAAAGTTGCATAACTTTCAGCAACTCTAACAGTTGGACAAGAAGCAGTTACCAGCATTTAGGTCTTTTATGACTCTCCTAAATTGTTGTGGATACAAATATTTATCTTTCACTAACTAACAGAGGAACTATAACAGGCCTCACTTTCTAAAATATACTAGTTCTCCAGCAATACTTTTATCTGAAAGTTATGCTGTGGTAGAGCTTACTTCTCTCTATATTTTATCTAAGGTTCCCTGAGATTTAATGTCTGCATTTATTTCTGCTTGACAGGTTAGGATGAAATCATTCCAATATATTATTTGTTTTTTCCTGAGTGAGCTCCAGTGAATACTTGGCTTAAACAATGCAGTGACAGTAAGGCCTCATTTAATTCTCCCTTTATGCCTTGTTGGAAGTCACCATAAGCTACTCTAAGTTCAATTTAATGAAAAATCATTGTTGCATCAAGTTCCATTCCTGTCCTAAAAGAATTGAAGCCCCTTTGGCTCAATGCAACAGAATAAGAAATGCTAATAATAAGAATATAATGCTATCTAGGGGAAGAAAGGATCCATACTTACTGTTCCTTTTTTTTGCCCAGAGTGTCATAATGATTCTTCTGGAATTACTTTCCTTTGGAATAACCTTTCACTCTCAGTCTTGAAAATTCTGAATTGTTCATTTTCCTGAGCTGCAGAGAATGGTTCACTAGAGATTTAAGAATGATCAGACAAGCCCCTTGGAAATTTTCAGGATCACTATTGTTTGCCTGTAAGACTTACAATAAGGGAAAAGTCATGTCTAAGACTGAAAAACAGAGGGGAAATCACAGCTACACCAACATAAAGATCCACTATATGAAGTTTTCCTGATTTGCCAGAGTCCCACTTGGCCTAAGTGAGTCCTGGCTACTGTAAGTTGACATGTCTTACCATCTTTCAGTGAGAACAGAGACCAAGTACTGACTTTGAGTAGAATGTGGCTTTTGCCATCTGATTGTGGCCCAAAGAATCAGTACTTTGTGTAAGCAGCATAAATAACAATAGAAGATTAGTTAAAATGACATTTATTATACATCTAGAAGGAGGCTTTATTTCATAAATAAAGTGCTAATGCTGCTAAAGGTTATAACTCTTGCTGATATGTTAACAACCAACTGTATACCTGTATAAAGAAATAAATAAGAATTATACACATTTTAGAATATATGCAAACAAGTTGACACAAATCTAAGTCTATACTCCTTTCTATACTCCTTTATTTTGCCTTGGTCTCCCTCTGTGCCTGTGGAGTTTGATGCAGAAATTATTTGCCAGCATTAATCTGTATAAATAAATAAGGCTTGAGGGAGAATGGCTAAGAGGAAGTATGATTTCTTTGAACAATTTTCCCTTTCTCATTCTGACAAGATAGGGAACTGTAAAAAAGAAGGAATTCATAGTTTGATTCATGCTTTTCCACCTTTTCTCTAGAAATTTTCTTCACTTGGCTCACCTTTAGGTACAAGTATAAGGATCTTAACAGCAGTTCCTGACAGTGATGTCCTCTGCCAATCAGCAGTACTTTTTCAACTGAAACTTGAATCTCTTTGCATACCTTGGAAGTCTGGACAAGTTCCACACACTAATACAGCAATTCTAGGGTTATTCTAGAATTTTCTTTTTCTTTAAAATGTGACCAAACAAATGTAATCATGACACCAAAGTTCTGATTTTGCAATTAAATGCAAATGACCTACAGAATATTTTTAGAAAATTCAATGGGAAATTTCAAAGGAACAGAATAAGTAATAGTTAATGAAAAACAAAGGAAAACAAAAGAAGTGGACAAGTTACAAGATTTTGAAATACATTCACATCCTGGTTTTCAAGAAAATTTAGCTGAGCAAAGGCTGTGGATGTTAAAAATGCTGATTGCTGTCCTAACAAAGGATTCCGAGTATTCACCATCCATCATGGAAACTCAAATTTATGGACTTCTTTACTGCAGTTTATGGATCTGGCATACCCTTTAGTAAGCAGGTTTTAGATTAAATGGACAGTTACAGTATATTTTTAACCTTCATAAGTCGCTGATCACTGATATGATATGCTGTTTTAGCTCTTAAATGTTTCTGCTGTTGTATCTCTTTAGAGATTATTTCAGTGTATGACATTCACTGTGAAATCACTAGGTAACCCTGTGAAAATACGGCTGCAGCTTACTCTGTGCACAAACCTGGTAATATTTTCAAAGTGATCTGTTTGCATTTATGTTCTTTTATCTATTCATTCAGGACTGAAACATTCAAATTCTTAATAGAAAAAATAAATTAAATAAACATTGAAACCTAGATCCACCAAAAAGAAAGTGTTTGCAGTGTCTTTTTATCCTGCTAGAATTTCATCTGAGGAGGCAAAGGTAGGAAAACAGACAAAATGCCAGCTATGTGGAGACTGCGATTGCATTAGCAATTTAACTTGGGTCAGCAAAGAGTTCAGAAATGAAACTCCCAATTCTTTCCACTTTTCCCATTTTATTTTCATCACAGAGTGCTCTTGAGGTATGGATTCCTTTTGGATGAAACTTCACCAAAGGGACTGCATCAAGGTGGAGTCTAGCTGTTACTGGAAGTCTGTCTTTGAGAATGGCCCCGAGCTACTACAGAATAACTGCTCTGCACAGGGGGTAATGAAACACGTGCAGTGTGGATTTCAGGCCCTGAGCAATGAGTCTTCTGCTTTAGTGGCCTGTTTTTATCACACCACAGAAGCTGTTAATATAGACGTATCTTCGTATTTTCAATGGTAACTTTTATCTAACAGAAAAGTGCTGTATACTATCAATCTTTGCCTTGACATGTCATGTAAGACTGGATCAGTCTGGAACCTGCAATATCAAATTATTGATGTTTGAAACTTAAGAGAGAAAAACAAGATAAATATTAATCATATACTTACATAAAGACGTTGCTCAAACTCATCTAATTCTCTTTGGCCAGAAATCACTGGAGGTCATAGATAACAGGAATATTGAAGTTTCTATTACTTCTGAATTCCAAATGAAATAAAAAACCCCAGAATCCGAACTTTTCCTGCAGTATTTCAGTAAGGATATTGCAGTCTGAAGATTGCCTTATCCAGCCTTGTAGGAAATAGCAATTTACATGGGTGTTTGATGTGTGGCAGTCTTTGGGAAATAGGTTTCAAAAGGTTTGTGTGCAAGTCGGATGGATTTTCGTTTTTATTTCATATTGGGACAAATTTGTGGGGAAGGGAAGGGAAGGGAAGGGAAGGGAAGGGAAGG
>VXBT01012115.1:16895-110699 GCA_013400235.1 Oriolus oriolus | reverse complement strand
GGGAAGGGGAAAAAAAAAGTAAATACAGACCACTATGGATTGTTTGTTTTCAACTATGTCTGTAATAGCATACAAGAAAGAGGTATTGAAAGGTAGTTTTTGTTTTGCTTTTTGCTTGAAGTACAAAATGGGAAAAAAAGGAAAAATCTTTTATTTGTGAAACAAATCTGATTGTAAATTACATATGGGAAATTACTTCTTTTCATGGTAACCATAAAATAAGTAATTACAAATGTGGTTTCTCTATTGAGTATTTCCTCAGTTTTTTCCTTTTTGGCCTTGAAGCAGATTTTTTCAATAAAACTAATTTGTGTTTGAAAAAATGAAACCTGTTCTTCTGCAGTAATTACTGTATAGGATCAGAGAGAAATAGATGTTCAGATAAATATGCCAGAAAGCACAGAGTTTTGCACAATATTTCCTTTACATCCTTTTCCATGCAGTTAGATCATATAGTTGCTATCCACAATCATATAATATTATTATATCAAGAAAGACCAACTCAGCCAAAACCACTGATGTCAGCAGCTGTTGTAACACTGAGTTATAACATCATTAGTCTGACAAGAGTTTGCTGATAGATTAGTGTAATATAGGATTGTACTGAACCAGTCATACATATTAATCAAAACAGACCACCTACTATGATAAAATGGTTCAAGAAGTCATAGAAGATGAAATATATCTAAAGTGATAAGAAATAAAAGAAGAAAAAATAGGTAAATAGGTGTGTGTATGCATATGACAGAGAAACACAGAGAACAAATATCTGGATGCTTTGTGGCTTGTTCCTTCATTTCTGTGTAGAGACAGTTGCTGTTGTGTGGCTATTTCAAAGAGTCAGGTAGCAGAATTCAATACAAAAACCTTTGACAATACAAAATAGAGCAGGCAGATTGAAGTGTTCTGGGTAAATTTTTAGCTGGCACAGAAACAGCAAGACTATCTCAATCTCCGGCTCCTTCTTCGGATGAGATACTTTGCACTGTGAAAGCCAGAGGTGAAGGATACATCCAAAATGTATTGTAACACTCATGCTACTCTATACTACGCCTGGAACAAAAGAGTGCTTGCTCTTTCACAGGTGCTTTTGACTGTCCTGGGTTCACTAATTTCTATGTTAGCATTTTGAGACCACAGAAGGGATATGCCTTTGCAAGACATGGTGTTTAGTTAAGCTTGTTTTAAATTTACTGTGAAAGTGCATATCTTTTACTGGAGAGAGTAAAGTTTTTAGGTGCAAGGTGAATCAAGAGTTCAGATGTTTAACAGAGGACATATTTAACAGGGAATTTAGACTCAATGTAAATAATTTCTTCTTGCTCTTGCTCAGCCACTCTTCAACTATACGATGTTTTTACATTCCTCAATTATTTTTTTTGGTTAAATTCCTATACAGACATAAATGATATTTTAAGATGCTTAGTCCTCCATGTTCCAGTCACATAGATGCATATATGACTACCCTGAAATGGGAAATGTGCAATTGGATAACTTACCAAGAAACCTTTAATGTGTCACTCTAACCTTCCAATATCTGCCAGGCAAACCTGAAAGGTTCCTTTGAACTGCAGAGTTGCTGCTCAAAACAGAGTAGACATTCAGGTAAATCTTTGAGGATTGTGAGTGGGAGTTTTGGAACACAGAAATACCTCAGGACTCAAGTCCAAAAAGTGAGGGAAAGAAGAAAACATTGTTTCAAGGACTGAGGCAGAATATTCACCTCTTGTTCTTTGAGTAATTAAGATTTCTAAAAGAACCAGGAGAGGCAAACAATCCAGCAGCTGGATAACTGTTTTCCTTGCCTACTCTTTGAAAAAGAATTTTCAGTGTAAAGACTGCACTGGAATTATATCTTTTATTGTGTAAGGACAAGCCCTGTAAAGAAGTAACCTAAACAAAGGAAATACCTAACTCATGTTTCTGCTTCAAATCACAAAATCTTCTAAGGTCACCAAAGTGTAGTTTATCTTGAGAAGGGAAATATTTGTCTGTTTTTACCCAGATGTTGGAATCTAACAAATACATAGACTAGAGGCTGTATTTCAGAATTTATCACTATCTGATCTGTTTGTACTTTACAAATATCAAAAAACAAACCATATTTAACATGCAAAATAAAGAAAATTGGGCTATTGAGGCTATTGACATGAACAGTTTTCACTAAAAGTCAGGGCCTTGCTGCAGAAGCAACTTGATGTCAAATGGGCAAAACATCAAATTATATGCTCAGTGATCATCATCAGATCACAAAAAGATTTGATCTAGTTTCTCCAGAAAATTCAGAATTATATCATTGCCATCCAACATATGAATTGTTGTTACATGTATTTATATGCACATAAAAAATGTGGTTTAGCAACTTAGAATGTATTCTCCCTGAAAAACAGTCTAAACACAGAGCCAGTAGGATAAAACAGGGTAGACAATACAGTAAAGAAGTAAAACATTGCAGAATTCTTACTGAATGCAGTATTTTTTTTTCAGTGTACCATAATAATTTTTATTACTTATTTGTACATACAATTGCCCTCCCCCACCCCCCCGCCGCATTTTAAAGCTAAAATCTGGATCCCACTTTAAAGGGTTTTTGGAATATTTTTTAACTTACCCCTGTTTTGTATGACAGATTAGAATTGCAATAATTTGAGCTTTTTCAGGTTCAAATACAGGCTCTGCTTAAATGCTGAAGAATTTTGAAACAAGAGGTGATCAAATGTAGTCTCTCTAAATCTAAATCCGGATGTGGGGGACAGAAAGCTCTAGACAAGCATCCAGTCACTAACTACTGACTCTGTCATTGACATGGAGCTATGCTGGGATGTCTTGATGCACCTGTGGCTAAGTTCACTCTCCAAACATAGCCTGGATCTCACAATAGACAGCACTAGGAGAATCAGTAAGTACTTAGATTTCCTTGGATTAAGGTAGGAATACAGTTGAGTCCCAATGTAGTTCTTCTATTAGTCCAAATTAGAGTTCTTTAGTTTTTAGAGAAATTACAAGTGAAAAATGCAGAAAGTTAAGGAATCTACAGACTTCTACATTATGTTTCTAGCACAACAGATAGCTTTAGATTTATAATTAATCCTGGCTAATAGAAAATAGGGCTGGAAGATATTTCTAAAGACCACTTAGTTGATCTCTGGCTCAAAAGATTGTCAATCTCACAGTTGATTGCTGATCAACTGTCAAATATAATCAAACATTTCCTGATTTATGAGAGACCTATTCTTAAAAATGTTCAATGATGAAAATTCTGCTACTTATGTGATACATTTCAGTGTTTGAACATCATTAAACTGTTGTTTCCAATATCAAATCTAAATCTCCCCTGCTGCAATTTATCTAATTAGTCTTTGCACTACACCAAAAAAACCACAGGGAAGCGGTTTACTAGTTTCCTCTTTGCAGAAACTTTTTACATATTTGAAGGTTGTTAATAAATGTCCTTTCAGGCTTCTCTGGAGTATAGGAACCCAACTGTTTCAATATCTTTAATAGGTCATATTTTATAGACCCTCCAATGAGCCGTATTTTCTGAAATAATATCTTGAGGACATGGTAAGCCTATTTTTTTAATTGGAAACTCAGAAGACAGTGGGATTAGTTCAGTCATCCACTCAAAGGTAATTACCTGATATTAGATGTACATTTTCTACTGTTTTGCAGATATAAGCAGGAGTAATCCCCAACAGACTCCATCTAAGATATTTTCTCCTTTTCACACGAAGTAACCTGTTACACCACAATGATAATGATTCCATAACATATTCTCATCTGGCACTTATTTTATTCTGTTCTTTTTGTAAGAGTAAAAAAATCGAGTGGAAGGTTACAGTTACTATGAGAAGTTATACTACTAAACACCACAGGAAAAAAGGCAACACTCTATGAAAGAAAGTTTATTGCATCTTATTAACATTTGACACATCTGTCTTGGCACTGGAACTAATGACATGAGTCAAAGATGTCACTTTTATATTCGTCAACTATAAAACTGTAACTCTTTAAATAAATTATCATTTGCTATGGGTTCTTCTTTTGTTTGTTTTGTTGTTTTATTTTGATTTTTTTTAAACTGAAAAAGGATTTGGTAATGACTTCTTTTGCAACACATACCTGCAAATATTGCTGTTTTCACCCAGCTCGTTCACTGAACCATGCAAGCTGAATTTTGCTGGTTGATTAAACCAAGATTTACTCTGACATATGGCAGGCCTCCTCAAGCTGAAGGAGACAACTTGAGAACTTTGTATATTTTGAGAACTGGCAGAAGGTGGAACCTTGGAAGAATTCAACACTCTTCCAGAAAGAAGGGCAGCAGCTGATGGGGCTGTCATGCTTGTAAATGCTCTCAGTCTTGCTCACGAGATGAGCCCGTAACTACAATTGCTGACCAAATTACTCTCTGATAGGTGACAACAGAAAGAGAGTCAGTGGTTTCTTTAGTTTTACATCTCTACCAGCTAAAAGACAGTCAGTAGAAGGATCTGCGTTGAGTGTTCTACTAATTCCATCTCCCAAAGTCATGTGTAAGCCTCTAATACTTCCAGTCAGGTGAATTTTTTTCTCCCCTTCATGTCAGGGAGAAGAACATGTGTGAAGTGCTTCCTGAAAGTCTAGTTGAGACCATTTCACTCTTAGGATGGAAAGGCAGACGAGTAGTAGCTAGAGGGGTATGGTCATTAGTTCCAGCTCTGGTAAGGCTCAAAGGCTAGAGCCATGCAGATCATTGTGGCAGGAGTCAAAATGACGGTCGTCAAATTTTACTATTTATTTTCTGTCCCTCCTTCCCAAGATGAAGGGCAGGAAATAACAAAGGCATTGTAACTCTTCCTTTTGTCTCCTTTTTCCTTGACTTCACTCTCTGTACAGAGGGATGCTGTATATTTATGTTTGAGTGTCCAGGCTATAGTAGAAAAGAAGCAAAGCCCTTTCCAAAGAACACACAAAAACCCAATAAAGAACAACAAAACAAAAACCTGTACAAATCTCATTATCAATTTTCCCCAAGCTTATTATTGTAACTTCACAAGTCTGAAAAAGCAAAGGATAATTGTTTTGCTTGACTAAACTGTGATATTTCTACACTGACTGTTGTGATCTTGCTGCAGGCTGACAGGCAGCATAAAACAAATGAAGGTTCTGTAGAAAATAAATCATCATTGAAATTGGTACTAGGCATATGAAGTGTGTCTTATTTGCACACTTATTCCATTTCATGTCCTATAATTTAAAAAATGCCAGGTAGTTTTCTAGCATTTGTTCAAATCTGGACAGAATAACTTACAAGTGTAATTTGATGTCTGGAACCAAGATGGGGGTCAAAGGTCAGAGGAAATAACTTAGAAAATAATCTATATGCTCAGAAACTTTTTAGCGAACAGCAGGTATCCTTGAGGAATTATATATTTCAGGGTAGAGGTATAGTTGTTGTGGATTATTCAGAAAGAGTTAGGATTTCTCTCAGATTAAATTGCCTTTCATAATGTTGTATTTTGTATATAGCCTGTCTTGGGACATCGAGCATATGATATGTTTCATTTAGCTCTGTACTAGTTTGAAAACAAACCAGTGGGAGATTGCAAGTCAGAATTATAATTTAATAGGAAAATTAAAATAAATCCAATAGTACAAGAACACTGACAGAGTCAGGATACAACCTGACACCCTGTTAGGGTGGTGGCAGCAGTCCAGATGAAATGGTCCTGTTGAAGTGGTGATCCTGTAGAAAAGGGTCTGGTCTTCACCTGAAGGGCCAGTGGTAGCTCTTGTTGTCTGAGAATCCAGTAAAGGCTGTTTGTGCTGTTCCAAAACCCAGATTATATCCAGGCGGGAATGCCTGTCTCCTCCCTCCTGGGCGGAGCATCTCACAGTGGGCTGATGTAATTCTGTGAGTCATGTGGTGGGTCCTTGATTGCCCATTAAACAGAGATAGCTCCTGGAGGGCGTTATCAGGGATGAGTCATGGCAGGAGATAATGAACACTGCCCCACCTGCTTTAACAGCTTGTGAAGATGATAATAGAATATGTGCTTTTGGTTACACCTTACATTGTAACCTAGGACAAGCTCTTACCATACATTCCATCTTCCTTAATTTCATTTTTGGTGTATTCCAATATCATAAACATATTATACACATTATACATATTATATAGGAAATAATAAGAACTTACCACAATATATTCTCCACAATGGCCTTGCCATTAGAAGATTTTATCAAGAAAGGTCATGTGCTTTTTAATATTTTCATCAGCGGCTCGCTATTGCAACCATGTTTTTGTAAATATTTTAAAATCTTGATGGAAATTTTGACACAGGGTCTGTTATCTTTTGAAGAAAATCAGCTGCGTTGTGAAAAAGATATTAACCACCTTGTGTCTTCTAAGTTTTCCTTGACCATTCTTTGGGTTAGAGAAATCTCATCACAGAAACGTCATCTTTGTTCTGAAAGGCAATCCGTTTCTAGTTTAAAAGGAAAAAAAATTGTGTTTTCAGTCCATTTGGAAAACAGTAGTGACTGAAAAGCCTTGAAGGAGTTGACAGTATCTTCCAATTTTATTTGGGTTGGGTAATATCAGATAATTGATACTTGGTTCTTAGTTCAGGCAGTGGCAGATAATACACATTGCAATTATCAGAAGTTGATTATCTGCTGTAAAGATAACTTTCTTATTATCATTCACTATTCTAGAAACCTTTCATTTGAAAATATAAATTTTTATTTTGTTCACATGTCATGGAGTAAAATAGTGAAAAATTTGAGAAATATAAAATAATCACTAAATGTAAGAGTGAATTGGAACTTGCACTTTTTGGTTAATATAATCATTGAGTTCTCTATAGCATAACCAAGAATATGGCAGAATGAAGTAAAGGCCAAAAACAAGGATGTTAATTTTGTAGGAAAATAATAACTTTCATGCTTCTCTTGCATTATCCTTTCATATAATCACTTACCCCTGCCTGATGACACTCAAGACCAATTGTAAAGACCAGTATAGATTCCTGAGCTACTGCCTGCATTTCCCTACTTGTGACTAGTACAAAAGAAGTTTAGTGCAAAAAGGTACTGAAACTAAATAAAAACAATGCCTTATTATAATTTATCATGCCTGTATATACTTCCAAGGATTTGTGATGATTCTTCCCACTGAAAAATGTAGCAGAATATCACAGTGTCTCTAGTTGTGCAAAAAGACAGAGGAAAGGGAAGGGCTCTCTCTGCACCCTGAGCCACTCAGGCTGTTGACACACCTTTTACTCAGCCCAAGATCACCAAACAATGAGTGATACACTGTCAAAACCTGAGAGATCCTTCAAGCAGATGTGGCCATTCTTATTTTAAAATGACAATCTAAATGTTTCCAAACTGAAGACTGTAAATAGTTTTAATAAAAGATCTAGACTCAGAAACTCCTCTATTGCAACATATTCAGAGTTAAATTGCATTCCTTAACAATAGAACAAACCCATTTATACTGTGGTTCAAAAATAAGAAGCTTTTAAGACATCACTTTTCATGATAGATAAAGGATATTGAAAGGTCATAATGGGATTACATTGTAATCCACAGGTAAGAGCAGGATTCGTGTCAAAGGATTCTAGCTATAGTTTTATTAAGCTTCCCTCTTACTTTCAGAGATTAACTAGCAGGACAATATCTGACACTTGATATAGCAACAGAAAGGATTTCTGTGATTTTCATTTTATATATTTGACAGCAACACTAATGGAAGAGCTGAGAGCTGAGGAGTTTGAAAGGTTTACTCTCTGCAGTTTATGAGATTGTTTAGAATATGCTTTCAAGAATAAAGTGCATAGTAAGAGGGTGTTTTAAAATTACTTGATTTAAGTAGATTCAGGACTCATGAGCAATTTAGAAAACTTAATGGCCTGGATGTAAAAAAGAAACAGCTATAGCTGATATGAAAAGTAGCCTTGTAGATACATCTGAGATAAAGAAGTTCTACCAAATATGTGTTCTGAACATTTTTTCTTGCAAGTTTGAAAGAATAAGGCAGATTTTAGCATTTTTTGAGCTATTAAATAATATGTGGGAACTGAACGTTTGTACATATGAAAGTCAGATAATCAAAATAATTCTTATCAGGGTCGAATAAATTTTATGCAGAGCTAGAAGGTACATGGATTGCAAAAAACCCCTCACAACTGAATTCATAATGAGTAATGGTATCATTTATATCACACAATCATCATTTCACATAAATTGCATGAAATGAAAAATAATGAAACTCGTAATCTGAGAAGTCCAGCTTTGCCTCATTTATAATCTATTTTTTTTTAATTTTCAGAGTCAAAGATGTGATTCTGCTCATGATACAAATAAGTGTGTGCTTTTGATTTCATTATTCTTATGTGTGTATATATTCTTATATTCTTAAGTGCATCTGCGTCACTTTCAAAGCATCTTGCACTGTTAATAGTTGCCACTTCTTACTTGTCTTGTATTGCACAAATAGATGGTATAGAGACATAACTGTAAGTCAAACTACATTTTTTCTGCTGTTTTATATTAAATTTTCCTACTGAGAGGTAAGATAGGTACCCATTTGAAATACCAAATGGATTTCCAGGTGTATCTAGAGAAAGCCTATCCCAAAGGTCTATGCTGTCACTACAATTTTTAAAAAAATTTCCTTTTATTTAACTACATGCTGATAACCTAGGAATGAAACTACATCAGTTTTTATTCCCATGTTTCTGGATTCTCAGTGGATGTCCATGCAAGGCAAAGTAATATGCCTTCTTTTGTACTAATAGTGGTGAAAGAAACCTGTAGTTTCGATGAGGTTGCACAGAAGGTAAGAAATGTTTTTGTGATTTAGCACAGACCTAATGAAGAATCATAAGGCAATAGTATTTGGGATCATTTGTTAGGTGCCTAAAATGAATGGACAGAAGAATACACCGAAAGGAATACCTGGTTTTATTTAATTTGAATGATATTTTAAAGAAAACAAGAAGCATATCAATGAGGTTGTAACAGCATTGCAATTAGAATGGATAGCAATAAGAATATTTGTATTTAGATACACATGTAATCCTTAACTTTTACCTTTGCTTGTTGCAATAAGTTATGATAATTTCTGTTCTCCAAGACAGTGACTTTGTGCTTCATAGACTGAAGGCCTTTAGTACCTGTCAGTGAAAGAGATTTAAAATTTTGACAGACCGGGACTTTAATTAAAGAGGACTTTGTAGATTTCTGACATCTTTAAGGCCAGTAGAAACCACCATAACTATTTTGACCAACGTGTAATTATGGAATTTCAGGTTAGTCAAAAGAGCAAAGTTTTTTTCTAAGCTACAGAACATATTTAAAGAGCTTACATAAATTTGATATTCAGACTCTAAGTGATATAAAATTAGGCTTACCACCACATAAATAATTTCTTATAAATGACTGATAAAATACACCCTAAAGCTATTCTTACTTTCAATCATATTTTTCTGTTTTCCTCTGCTAAAATATTTCAGTTTTGCTATAGAATCACTTCTCTAATGTAAAATTAACCTTGTTTATTTTCATTCCTCTTCCCCGCCACCATCATATATTCTTGGTATTGCGTTTTTCCTACATAATACTACATAAATACTTCATAGCAGCTCATCACACTTGGTGTTTGAAAGAAACATTCCTAAAGACAAGTGTCTAATGCAAATCCAGCAAGGATACAATGCTTAGTAGTGATGGCACAAAAGGCAGGAAACCAACCAAATGAAAGAACATCAATTAAAGGATTATCTTTTTTCTTTTTATTTCTTTTTTTTCTCTTGTGAGGAATAACTTTCAAATAAATGCTGGTCCTAAAATGCTTCATTTGACTGTAACGAGAATACCTATGCAGCAACCCAAGAGCCAGAAGCCTGATTTTGCAATTTAATGTGACACAACAGAACGAATTCCTTTATTTGCTTAGTTCTGGACCATGTCTGTGGCATATTTGGAGTTTAAAGTCACCTAAATGTTATGCAGGTATGATAAAGACAAAGTGTACTAAAGGAGCTATGCAAATGCAATAGAAATGACCATGTTGTGATTTGCGATAGTCTATGCTTCTCATTCCTAAATACTGAAAAAAGTACTTTTATATAAGACATGTAAACTGCATTATTGGCAGTCTTAGACTTGCCTTATATTTGTTGAGGCTGACAGCTAGTCTGAAGGCTTCACAGATCCTAAGTTGGAGATGGTTAGCTTCTATTTGTGAGAAGAACCCATAAGAAGAAAAACAATTAGTTTATACCTTTGAAAATGTAGTATCAACAGAAGCAAGAAATCTAAAACAATAGAAGGGGAAAACCAGCAACATTTCTGCACCTGGTATTTTTCTGCATTATTGAACACTTATGCTATAGGTAGCCAGTGGTAGAATGTTGGAGTTAATAATAGCCAATGAGTCTATTGTAGTAACTTAGCAGCCAATGACTATATAACACGAATGATAATGCACAGAAGTGTATAAAAAGAAGCTGCTTTGTTAATAAACAACTTTTTGGCCCTTAATGGAGGCACTATCCATGTGTATGTGTGTCGTTTCGGCTGCCCCAACAGCGACATATATTTGGATGGGTTTGGCGAAATACCTTGGGTTTTTTGTATGTTAATATAAACAAATTGATTTATTGCCCTGTTCGTGCTTCACCTTAAGCATTTGAATAGTCTCACTGACACCAAGGGGATTAAAGCTAAGTGAGTGCAACAGACCTACATGGCTCAAGCTTTTACTGTGAGATTATAATTCATAATTACTTTAAGCAGTTTTAACTCTCTCAGTTTCTGTTTTGCATTAATAAATTAGCATTCCAAAGGCTAGAGCTTGATTTATACTACCCAAAATCAGCACACAGATGTTTTAGTTCTTCATATAGCTCTTAATACCTGCTTCATGGGGTGTTTGACTTCTCAGTAATTCTGAAATTAAAATGCTTACCCATAAAAAATGCATAATTAACTTGAATAGAAAGAAAATAAGTTACTGTTTGAATGCTGAAGTTTTCTTACTAATCATGTCTATTATTTCTTCTATCCAAATATCTAATAATCAAAAAAAGTTAATAATTAGCCTCTGAAATCTATTATCTGCTTTTCTTCACATATAAACATAGTATTCCAACATGCATCTACTGCAAAGGGAGGGAGCTATTTGACAGCCTTCTTGATTTTTGTAAAACATAAAGCAGGTGGTGCACAGGTTGTCATGGTTTGTTCTGTTCTCAAGGGATTGCCACAAAGGGAAAGAAAATAATTTGCTTTCTAGCTTCATGCAACTATTGCTAATGATACTGAGGCTGCATAAAATAGAGGCACTGTTGGTATTTCTTTACTTAAAATGAAGGGGAAGACAATAAATTCCACAAAATATGTAATACAGTATTACACTAACATGTATCAGTGAATCGTTGCTATGTAACCTGGCATAATATATCATTGTTTGATGCTGCTTTGCCAAATCACTCATCTATCCTCGGGAATCTGCTTAAATGAAGACTGCTAGATGAAATGCCATTTACCTGGGACCCTAAAGCTACTGTGTACCTTCCACGTTAGGGCAAATAAAATGTGGTAAGCCAATCACATGTCCATCTCATCAAGGTTCACCCAGTGATCTGTGAGGCAAGCAATTCTGCCTGTCAGCTTCCTTACACATCCAGGAAAAATGAGCACAACAGGAACTGACTTCAAGCAATATTCACTTCTGATTTGTTACTTTTCATCCCAGATTTGAGCTATGCCCCATTACTTCCTATACACTGTTTCAGTGCTTGAACCTGTCAGGAAAAAAATATCTAGTATAGCACTGCAGACAGAGAATAAAATAAATATATTTTAATTCTTTACCCAGAGAACCATTAGTTTCCAAAGTGCTTGAAAAAGATTATGAGTACCAATATGAATAAAAAGTACTTACCTGTAAAGAAAAACCACAAAACTAAAACCAAACAAAACCAAAACACACAACCAACCAACCAACCCCCTTGAAACTAACTGTGAAATTTGTATATCTCTAAAGTTTAGAAATCTCAGTAATTTAAAAGGAGTTTTAACACCAGTATATTAAAAAGGTTCAGATTAAAATGTTGATCCAAACATCTGGGAAAATAATGGTGAATTATCAGTAGCTTATGCTCATGAGGCTATAATAGCATTTACCATACAGATTTGGTTTAACACAAAGTGAATATTAGCAATGCAGTGTGTTACAGATATAGTTTAGCCCTCCTCAGGCTATTCATACCTGCAGGAGTAATTTCTCTTAATGGGAGAAATAATTTTGCAGGCACCCCATTCAGGCTGGGTTCACAGTGGCAACGTTAACTTGTGCACTCAGAGGTAGGTAGCATCAGTACATTATTAACTAGTAGTTATACCCATCAACATTCATGGTAAATTTAAAGTAGTCTAGAGGAATCATTTTCCTATTTGCATAAATGTCATTAGAAGGCTCTGTAGCTTCATAATCCTTATAGTAGAATTTTTCCTAGGATTCTAGCATATGGCATCTATCTTCAAGTTTTACATGTTATGTTTTTTAATGGCATCATATCCATGTTAGATAATTCTCTTGTTTCAGTAGCTGTGGAAGTTTCATTTCATTTATAGTTTCATTTTCCCCACTCTGGTCCAATAACACTACACACATATTTGTAAGGAAAGAGAGTTCAAGTTTGGGTGCATCATATGACATGTTCATTCTTTCTACTTTTATTTATAAGTTTTCACTTTATCTCATTCGGCCATCCCACTGGAACTGACCCACAAAGCCACTTCACTCTGACAGCAAACAGCAGAAAAATAGATAATTTACTCACTATCCTCTGCACTGTTTGTGCTTTCACCCCATTCAGAGCACCTTATTTGGTTCCATGGTCACAGCTTTCTGCTGGATGTTTCATACGAGTAAGAGCAGGACAAACAGCACCTCTGCTCCAAGGACTGGAGAAATTAAAGGCTGGCTGTTGAACAACAAATGTGACAACAAAAATGAGAGTAAGTCCTTATTGTGAAATCTAGAAAAAATGTATATCAATGCATAGAGGATAAAGGGTAAAAATTCCTGAAGCACCAGAATCACCTTGCTAAACAGAGTGAAGGAAGAGCGAGGAGGGATACATGCAGCAGTGAAATAAAAAAGATGTGAATTCACAGCAGAGGCCATGCAGCATGGAGATCAATTCTGAGACAAAATTTGAGGATAAATGTGAAGAATAACAGAGACAATGGCAGACACAGAAATTAGGAAATTGAAGAACCTTCATCACTGCAAAAATCTCATTTATTCAGAGTTGAACTTCTCATTCTTCAACAGTTTTTAAAAGTCAACAGAACATTTCTCTCACTGTTTTTGACTTGTGGATTATCTCTCTGGTACAGGAGTCCTGATGGAGAACAACAACAATACCTTTACCAGATATAAATCCAGATATATCCACAAAAAATATACACATTTTATATGGTTGTGATAGCTCTTGATTCACAAAGATTCAGAAGCCCAGAAATCTGCAGTCTGTTTTAAATGAAAAGACAGCAACCATGTGAAAGGACACAGAAGTTCGAAAGCTAACAGGGAATCTCATTAAAATGTACCATACTGCAAGCATTTTGAGCTGAAAGGAAAAAAAGAAAATACAAAAAATAGAGATATATAAGACTACTGCTTTTCATAAAACCTCTCTCCATATGCGGATTTACCACAAAATCTGTATCAGCTCGCTCTTCCTCTAATATCTAACATGTTGAGGGATACTAAAATGGTTTCAGTTCACCCTTACATAAAAGGAAGATTCCTTCAACAAAATTTCTGTATCTATATTTATTCTTTTAATAAAGTTCTAAAGAATCTACTGAATTTTCTTTTAAGGTTTCAGCCATAATAATAAAATCTCAAAAATAAAATCTTAATACTTCAAGTACACAACACTACCAGGAGACTTAAGATGGTACATCTGAGCCGTTTCTCTGTGAATTTAATAAACCTGTTATAGCCCTAATGTTTCATTACTTCATGCCTACAAGAAAGGGATTGAGCTTTTAGAATGGTGCTTTTTTGCACTCTGTGGCCCAGGTACTCTGTGTCCATGGAGTTGTGTGTTCATGGATCTAAAAGATCAATGTTTGGCTGGTAAGGAAATTAGAATCTCTGTAGCTCAGTATTTAGAGAGCCAGTTCTTTACCAGGATAATAGTTGAAAACAGATAAACCATAAAAAGCTTGAGCATGATTGCTAAAGAGTACCTAATAAACATCAGAAACCAAAGAGGAGGTAGCAGATAGAAACATTAAGACTGCTTCCTAATTATTAAACCATAAAGGCTAAAATGAATTAAACCCTACATAGCTGCTTATTAGTTCCAATTTCGTCTTTTATATTTTCAAGTTTGAGTTTACCAGATCTAAAGAGAAGTTGCCAAGTGAAACAGAGGATTTAAGCTGTTTTCTTTAACAGTTAGGTGACATAGACAGCCATGTACTATTCTAACATTTACATAAAGAACCCAAAAATTTTGAATGGAAAGTACCTAAGGCAGGAAAAGCATAAAGGAGCAAACCAACTCTTACCCATGGCAGAACTTCAGAGTATACTTCTCTTGAGTGTGCATTTAACTCAAGGGTATACATTAGATATTTACATCCTCCTCAGGACTCAGAGGCTGGAGTCCTGAAGAGAGAGCTTAACAAGCTTCTTAAATAGCCAGATGATATTGCCTGTGGTTTTTGGCTTTTTCTTTTTTTTCAGAATAGTTGCATTGATCGTGTTCACAATACAGGAGGAGGTAATCTGAATTCCAGACTGCTGCAGCCTGAGGGAAACTAAGCACAGGTTTTAGTGGTCCTGCTTATCATGCATCAGGGTTATCCTGCTGAAGTGTCCTGTATGTAGCAGATGATGCAATATTTATGGGCCCAGAATGAAAATGAATGGAAAACAGATTAATTAGCAGGCTAGTAAACAAATTGCCCATCTGAGAGTGTATTGGTCCACTTTGCACTCAGATCTTCTTGGAATAGAACTTTTTGTTTGAATTATTGAATAATGTAAAGTACATAGTAGGGAACAGTCCAAGTGCAGGGACTAATCCTTTGATTCAGGTACTACCAACCTAAGGACAACCTGAAAAAGATCTTCTGCTGCCTCAGAGAGTTTCCTGTCATCACACAACATTTGTGGGCCAGCTGTGGAAAGGTTAAGTAGCTGGTTCTTAGCTGTAGTTTGTTTTTACAGAAATACCATTTGTTTGTACAGAAATACCATTTGTTTGTACAGAACCACTAGAAGTCTTGATGATTTTAACTGAATTATGTGGTCTAGGGATCAGTACTATCTCTGAGGCTTCTCTTTACTTAACAAGCTTTTCCACACTCAGATTCAGTTGTTTTCGTACTTAAAAGCAATTTATTTCCATGGAAAGCTATCCTTAATTTAATAATTCTTCCAGAGTTATGTGATTAAACTTAAAGAACTATGTGATTAAACAGATATACAGATCTATCTGGAATCACTCAACTAAGACAACTAAGTTTTATTATCCCCATACTTTACATAAACAAACCAAGAAAAAATGAAACTCATTTGATTGCCTGAGATGAGCGAGGAAACTGAATGGGCAGAATCAGGAATATTCTTTTAATTCCTAGCTTGATGCTGTTCCCAAGTATGTATAGATGATTTGTGCCTTAAAATACAGCATCTGCTGGAAACACATCTAGAACTCAATGGCAGACTACAGCATTAAAAGCAGGACTTTCTCATTGAAAAGGAAAACCTGGACTAATTGCAAAATTTCATATGTATCTAAGCTACAGAGTTAGGAGAGAAGTTAGATCACAGAACTTTACCTAAGATTTTCTCTTTAAACAAGAAAAAATATTTACCCTGTCTATTTCCCCTTTGTTTTTTTCTTCTAATGCTAAATAATTATTTCTTCCTTCAAGAAGTATGCTGAGTCTGGTTATTGAGTTTTCATACAATCTCTGCATAGCTTTGGGGGAAGATGCACATTATTTTCCAGGGCTTTATTCAAATGTTTCTATATATTAAAAAAAAGTAACTTGGTCTTGAAGGCTAGTGGCTCAGATTGTTTTCTGGTAACTCTTGACTTTGCTGTGTCTTGGCCAAATTCAGCAGTTGAAAAGAGTGCCCAGAGATAAGTACAATTTCTGACATCAGCTCAGACTCTTTCTTCATTATTCACAGCGAGTAGTTAGTGTTGATTGACATAAATAATCTTAACTGATTCAATTATGTGAGCAGGGAAATCTATATCAAATGCTTCCTTACATATTTACAGATGATATCAAGTAGCAGAAAATCTTTCTAATGATCAATAAAGCTCATTTAAACTTGCTGATTACATTTATACACTTTCCCATCAAAGAGGTTTAAAACAAATATCTTAACTCAAGTTTCTAAATTCATTCAAAATAATTCTGTCTGCTCAAGAAGGTGTTAGAAGTCCTATTATTGTAATGCTTGGATATATTACTGAATTCATGGCTAGTGAATAAAACATCAAAGAATTGAAGGGGATGTAGATCACAGTAGTGGATTTGTCATTTAATATGAATTTTAAAAGGCTGTGCAAGTGTTCACCCTTTTATCAGAAGTATTGTTGATGAGTAAATATAGATTTTACACTATATATAGTGCAAAAAAATCTGCATATCCAGTAGTTTTTTAATGCTTTTTATATATTTAAAACCTTCATCTTAACAATTTTGCATATATCTGAACATATTGATGACAATCTCACTCTTTCAGCTAGCCATATTAAAATTTTCTAATACTGACCAGTTTCTCATCATCAAGTACATCTGTGTATTTCCACCATATTTCACCAGATTGTTTCATAAGTTACTGTGGTGAGTCAACTGTTAGGACAGATTAGGCGGCACAAGACCAACTACTGTCAGAACTTATAGAGGCCTGGGAGTTACCACAAGTTTTCTCAGTCTATCCATGAGGTCCTGTATAATCCACCATCACTGTAGGGCTGCTGAAAGAGATCCGGCTATTTTGCCACACTCTTTCCTTCAATTCTGTAACTTACATGGAAATAAAATGGGATTGGTAAGGACACCCTCATAAATAGCCTTTCATTTGTTTCTGCAACATCTGAGCTGGAGAAATCATTCTTTTGGAGGAGATGAGGCTGTCAGAAGTGTTAGGACTGGAGATGCAGATATAACCAGTTACGCTCAAAGTCCAACTGCTGGGTTAAAGCATCCCCAAGTCCTTGTATATTTTTAAATACTGCTCACAAGTGGAGCGTATTATCTGAAGTGAGACAACATCTTCTGTCATTTTTGAACATACAGTGGCAAAAAGAAATGGAATAGGGATAGGGTACTTTTTCTCTCTGAAGGCATGCAGCTGATGTAACTCTTCTGAGTTAGAAAAGCACTATTTAACTGCTGAAAAGAGTTACCAAACAAAATCTTTGTTCCTACATTTTGTCCTAGAAGTAAAAGAAAATATATTGCTTTAATTGTGAATCTGTTAAGGGCACATGCAAAATACTCTTCTTGTTGCTAATCTGATGCATGTGGTGGCCAGTATCGGTCAGTTTTCCAAACAGTTGTATATCAGGTGGCCATGTTTCAGCAGGCCCCCACACCAAACATAAATGAAAGTCATGTAATTCATGTAAAGTAATTTTCTATCTTTACCATACTCTCATTTTCTTTTCTATTCCACTTCTCCATGGAAGGAGAGCTAGAATGAATCAATCCTGACAGTACCTCCTTTACTTACAAAGAAATCAATGCTACTCCTTTTCCATTTCTTTAAAATAAGGAATACTACTTATTTTGCAAACACAAAGTCCTGAAAATCAAGCCCAGGTTGTGTCACACTGCAGTGCCAGTAAACTGCAGGTCCACACTCCTAAATCACAGTAATCCCTTTTAAATTTAGAAAACACATACTTTTCTGTAGCTTTATGTTATATAAGGAACTAATAAATGCACTAAAGTAAATAATCTCAAACAGATGTATTTATTTGCAGTTTTATTTTTGTTGATTATTGTGGACAAGCCTACAATTAGCAGATTTACAGGACAATCATAGTTTTCCTCAGAAACAATTTCAACTACATTCTTTTAATCTCTCAGAGCGTCCCTACCAGACACCCTGTGCAGCGATGAGTTCAAGGAACTACAGTCCTCTCAACTTCTGTTGTTCAGTTCTTCAGTTCTGTTCTGTTGCTCTCTTCTTACAACCAGAAACTCAGAGCCAAACCAGTTGAAAGAGACTGAACAAACTTTGTAGACATGCACAGCAAATGAATAATTTCTTAGTGGGAAAAAGAATAGCTCCCTTCATTTACTACATCAACTTTTAACAGAAATAAGTCATCCCAAACAATAGGGAAGAACCCAGGACCAAGCTGTAAGCAGATAGGAAGGAGAGAAAGGCCAAGAGTTGAGAAAGGAACTAGAATTCTTGGAGATTGGAGCCCAAATTTCCTACTTGACCTTTCACAAAAAAGTAATTTACCGTGGATGATGCAGCTTTTGGTTGATAAGATGCCTAAAACAAAAAAGCTAAACTTGCCTTAAGGTTTTCTGTGCACCTATAGGTAAACATCAAATGCTCATAAAAAATATCCTGATTCTGTTTTCTCATCCTGTAGATTTTTGCATTGTAGTTCCAGGAGTAAAATTGCGAAAAGACCCTGTAGCACCATTTGTTATCAAGCAGTTTCACCCTCCTAAAGAGAAGTGGCTGCATTTCAGCCATAAGAAAACAGTTTTACAGTCTAAATATGAGCGTCCCACTGAATATTTCAAGGTAGCACTGGAAATCAATTATAAAAGAAGAATTGAGTTAACTCATGTTGCTTGAGGCCAAGAACAAATGAAGATAAGCTTTTAATTGCTCAAATGCTTTAGAATTCTCTTACCCATGACTTTTCAAACCTATTACAACTAAAGAAATACATAGATTGAATACAGTTCGGTATGTAATTCAGGGACACACAAGTAATTTCTGAATCTTGGTGATAATATTAATTTTTGTCAGAAAATAGACATTTTATCTCGTCACATGGAGATATTAGTAATATTCTACCTTCATTGTGCTACCATCTATAGTTTTTCAATACTGAATATATATCACTATCAGATGCAGGAAAGGCAAAGCATAAAAAAGTAATTGCCTGATCCAATGCCTGTCCAAGCCAGTGGTGGTTCTCTCTGGTGACTCAGGTGGGCAGTGAACTACACAAAAAATATTTACTCATTCAACTATATTCAATGGCAGATGGAGTTACTAGCATTTTGTAATTACAATTTTCACATTCTGTCTGTGGGATAACATTCTATGTTGCCTACCGAGGAAAAAAATTGAGTTTGAAACAAAGCTTAAATGCAAAAAATATTCAAAAACTATAAAAGTTTTCTACGTTTACATGTGAAGGATTCTTTTGGCATTGGATTGCATTCTGACTTTAATAATTTTTCTAACAACTCAATCATTAGAATCTGCTGCACATTCAAATCACGAGCAGGTAAGAGGGCAAAGAAATATTTCTTCTTCTTCACCACTATCCATTCTGAACTACATTTTTGCCACTATTTTTCCTAAAAATCTTCATTCTGAGATTGATGGGTACATTTATCAATTGTCAGAGGTGTCTATGGAGATTTTTAGAGGTTCTTGTTCTCTGGCAATTCTTCCCAGTGAAGCAAGCAAAGGTTTCAGAGAAGAGGCTGACACTTTAGAACTTCAGACAGATATGCATAGTGTACCAAAATGTACAGCTTTATTTTGAGAACTTTAAATGGGGAAACCTATTTAATTTCCTTTTTTTTTTTTTTAACTTGAATATTATTACAATTATAAACTCTGCTGGTTTTGCCCGGGAAGATATGACTTCCAGCTGAGTTATTGTAATAACCTCGAAGGTGGATTTCTGTAGCGAGTTAGAGGCCATGGCTTAAAAGAGAGATGGGCTAGATCACTTCCTTCCAGAATAAAAAAAATTAATAACATGAAAATAATAAACAAAAAGCACCTGAGGCAGACACTAACAAAAGCACTCACCCCAGGGGGAAGAGAAGAAAGAGCATGTGACTTTGGGAACAGGGGTTTTTAACAGATAGGTTGGGCGGGATTACAAAGGTTGTTATCCTGTAGGATTACAGAAGTGAGAGACCTGTAGGTCAGGGGTCCAATGAGTTTGATGGGAGAGGCACTGCAGCAAAACTAGGCCAACCACAATTCAGGGTAGATGGAAAATTCTGGTTGTTTGCCCTTTTTGGGGTCTTTGATGTAATAGAAACCCTTGCCTCTAAGAGGCGCACTGCAACAGAATATAATCCTGAGAGACAGTTTGCAGAAGCTTAGGTTATTCGAAATCGCAGTGGTTTATTTTTCTTCCTAATGATGAAGCATATCTGTCCCTTCTGATCTTAAAAAAAAAAAAAATTAAAAATAAAAACGCAGAGTTTACAAAATAGACTAACCTTTCAAGACATCTTTGGGAAAAAATGGGAAAAAACCAATTTAATTAAGTTACGTTCTGAAAACAAAATGCTACTTTACTTAATTTTTAGGTTATCTGTTACCTCCAATTTTCAAGTTCACGTGTCGCAGCACAGCAAAACACCACAGAAATTGAATCCCTTATGCAGACACTGTACAGTCTCCGAACCTGGACAAGCAGTGTTGTGATCTCTGTTCCTGATAAGCAAAGCAGGTGCATAGAATTACTGTGCAAATCAGACTCTTGACTTGAATGAACATCCTTAAATGGAACACCAATTTCTATGGCAAAACAAACTCATTCATTCTCTCTTTGTGCTTCAGCAACTCTTGCAGGGCAGTGTGTCCCACCAGCTGCAAAGAGGTGCACAACACTAACAACAATGGAATTGAGACTGAATAATCAAAATGTTTTTCTCTATGATTTTCTATTCTCTTTGAAGTATTTGTACATATGTACACATGTACTTGTGAAGGCCAACAATTTCGGCTTGGTAGCATGTCACTTTCTGGGTGTGCTGGGTTAACTGAGTATTATGTGCTGCAGTTGGTCTGCGTGTCACATGGCGTTAAATCCATAATGTGATAACATGGTGTTTGAGATTGCACTGTGCAGCAGAGACACGGCAGTGGAAGAAGAGGAGACTAGAACAAAAGAAACAATGGAACACAGAGGCTCTCAAGACAGCGCTCTTGCTTCATAATAGGGCAGAAATCTTTCTAACCATAAATAAAAACGGAACAGTGTTGTCACCATGAATGAGTCAACATATTCCAGTGGAAACTAACTTGGACACAGTTGTCATACCTGTAAGTCATGTAAATTAATTGGAATTCAACAGGCATCTGAAAGTAATGCAAAAAGGTCTCAGAAATACATTTGTTATATGCACTAATCTGTCCTATTCAGCATTCAGTGTTAACTTAATAACAGTTCAGGGTATCCATAATAAGGAAAGACACCGGAAAATATGGAAATTTTCACATTATCTATTTTTATTGTATATTTATTTTATGCTTGCTACAGTATTTTCAATTGGGGACCACCTGAAATACTTCAGTGGCTATTCTGACCTTGTTTTTGACATTGATTTAGATGTTGATGGACTGCCTGCAATTATGGAGGAAGTACAGTAGGAGAAGTAATTCAGCTCTTGAGGTGGCACTGAGTTTTGTCTTCTCAAATAAATTTTAAATTAATCTGTTGTCACACATCAAGAAATAATTTCAAACAACAGGCCTTCCAGATATAGCTATTGAATTGCTGTCAAAGCCTATTAAACCATCTACTCAAAGATCCCACTACAGATATTTTAGTGAATTTATTTCATGGAGAAGAAAGGGAATTGAAAATTTCACTGAGGAAGTGTCCACTCTGATTATGGATTTTCTATAAGGGCAAATAATTTCAATATGCAGTTAAAACACATGGTTAAAATTTAGTGTGTTTTTCTCCTCTTCTTGGACTTGAAAACAGTATGCTATTGCAGCATGAGAGGCTAAAGCAGTTATATGTTTTAATTTTCTCTTTAATATTTACATAAAGGAAAAATGATTTCTTTAAAATGTGCTAGTACTGTGTAGGGAGCCCTAGAGAGAAAGAAGAGATCCTAGCTTTAAAGCAATATTAATGCTAATGAATTAAAAGAATATGGATCAGAATTGTTGATAGAAATGATTTGTGGAAGTTTAGCACGTTTCCCAGATTTTTGATGCTTTTAATAATTCTCTAAAACACTGGGTTTTTTAAATAAGAAAGTAAATGTTAAAGCTTCTACATTTTCAACATAGAATCATAGAGTGTCTTGGGTTAAACATAGCAAAAACTATATATATAACTATTCTATTATAACCACTGTATTTTAAGAAATTATGAATGCTCAGTTAAGAATAAAAATGTATATGTAACAATTAATAGAATTATGAGGAAAAATTAAAATTAAACAGCTAACGTGTAGCATAGTTTTGTAAGAAACTGGGATTCTTACAAAATATCAAGGCTGTATGACACAGAGAAATGTAAATGGAACATATAGAGAGCTACAAAACATCTTACTAGAGTAGGTGAAGGCATCTCAACTCTGTACATCCTGATTTTATTGAAAGCTTGCTTTGAAGATCTCTGTAGGTACTCACAGAAATATTGGGAGGTGTGCATAATACATATATGAAATAAAAAACTAAGAATTAAATAGATTATTGAAATAACAGAATGATTTGTTTTTAACAACCTGTCTAACTGGGGCAAAGTTAGCTTATTATACAGTTAGGCCCTGTATGATTTCTCTGGAAGTATTTATAACCAATTCAACATTATTGCTCTAAAAATAGTGTGGTATAAGAGAGGTGTTTTTTATCCTTTCTTGCTGCCAGCTGGTTATCTGGTTTTCCACCCCTAATACAGGTTGCAGTTAATCTTTTCTTTTGTCTTCACATGGACTCAAAGCTGTCTAATTTTGTGAAAATAGCATTGATTGTAATTATTTTCCCATCCGTGTAAGATTTTAATTTTTTTTTGGGTTGAATGTGTTGCATTTTTTTTCTCAAGAGATGGAGGCCAGAAGTATCTGATAGCTTTGCCTGATAACACAGGTTGATGTAGAATGTAAGATATTTGTTTAAAAAAAGGACACTTTCATCTATTCTGAACTCTTTCACCACATGTTGATATTTCTTCTACTTTTCTTCTGTGAAGTAGATTCTATACTTTTAATACATGAAATTTTATTCTCACTTCCCCACTTTGGTTTTCAAAGTTGTTCTTTAAAAAAAAAGTTTTCTTATAGAAGTGCCTAGCTCAGGTCAGCAAAACCTAATGAACTCAGGAGAATACATCGTACTGAAAGTCAATGGGATTTAGACTGCATTTATATTTCAGACTGCAAGGACAGGGAGAAGAAAAGCTACTATAATGTATATTTGTGATTTTACTGTAAAGTATTAGTCAAGGTTAATAGGTAACAATTAAGCTTAACTCCATCTTTCTCCCCTGCTGGACTTCTGGACTTGGAAATTAACTGAGTCAGCCTCATTTTGTTTAGCTGCTGAAGTACAGATTTGATTAGTATGGGTAAAGCAATCAGTCCCTGTAGAGGCACACTGAAATCAACAAATGCAGGGAGATCTATACTTAAAATAGTTGCTAGATTTTGAACATCAGGCAATGGATCTTTTACTAATAACAGTGCTTTTATAATCCATCTTTCCCTGCATGGAACATGGATTGATCTTTGTTTTTGCTTATCCACAATTTTTGGTATCTGATTCTAGAGAAATAAAATAGTATTTTAAAAAGTCCAACGGATACATTGTGGACTGAACTTCATCAGGAAAAGAAATTATGCCATTAGCCATTACTAGTGCAATTCCCTTTTTTTGCTACCATAATCCTGCTTTCAAACTGATGAGAGGGAAATCGAAACTGATGTATTTTCTCTCTTTGGAGCAGTCGTTTTCAATGATCAAACCACACTGCCACTGGAAGAGTTGACAGCTTTGTTTAACTAATGATCTCAGAAAGAAGGTATTTGACACCCCCTCCTAAGCAGTTACTTTTAGATATGAAATAATTCTGAAGGAAAGAAAAAAAAAAAAGAACAATACCAAAGCAAAAAAAAAGCTCAGTAAGAAGAAGCAAAGAATTTATATTAAAGTAAGAAAAAACTCAAATAGGCAATAAAACAGAAGCATTTATCAACCTGGAAAATGTTAGTGGTAGCAGACCTTCTATGTCTCAACAAATTTAGGACAGTTACCAACTAGGCAGCTAAAGAGTCAGTATAAAACCTGAGGCAATCTATCTTTTTCCTCCTATGAGTCTCTCACAGCTGTCTGTATGACATAATTTTCCCATAAAAAATGAAGTACTTCATCTCAGAGGTAATATTACTGTGAGAAAGTTAAAATGTATAAAAATTTTAAGAGTGGGGAGCTATATTGGATCTCATCTGCAACCTGACCTTGCTTACAGTGATCAGCTAATCAAAACATGAAAGATTTCAGATAGATTTCTGTACCTCTGCCTTCTGCAACTGCAGAAAATGTCTAAACTGCATAAATGCACATCTAAATATAGATAGTGAAATGTGTATACTCACCAGTTTATAAAAATTTACAAGTTCTGCTTCTCTATATTTAAGTTTGAAGAGCCTGTACATTCCATAAATAGCATAAGGAATTTACATATCAGGAGATTCAACACTTAAGAAGCTGTAAGCAGTTGTAAACTCCATAAACTAAAGGACATAATGGGAGAGAGGAAAAGAGGGAGAGAAGGAAGGAAGGAGGAGGGGAAGGAGGAAAGCATGGCTGAGGGGACAGAGGGAAGGTGGCGGGGGAAGAAGGAGGGAAAGAAATAGCACAGCTTTTGTTTTGCAGAGCTGAAATTACATACACTTTAAGAGACTATATCTGTACCACTTTTCCCTCTTTGATTTTCTTGCTTTTATTGGTAATGCTGAAGGAAGATGAGGAGTCTCCTACAGCTTCCTCACTGCCACTAATAAAATATTTTCTCTGAACATGAACAGTGTCTTGACTTTTTAAATAATCTTCTCGTCATGTAATCCACTTACTACTCTTCCTGAAAAGCAGTTGGGACTAGAACACACAGAAAAATTAGTGGAGTTGAAAGAATGAAAGGAGACATATTTTATTAATTATTATTTTTTTTAAAAAACTAGCCTACTTCTGAACAATTTAAATGTCTTCAAAGAGGATAGAGATATTCATGCATGCATAGGATTTTGAAGGTTTCAAAGACAGAAACTAAAATATGTTGAATTATATTTCACTAATGTATGAATAGAATTTAAACCAGCTGAAGGATAGTCCTTGTGCTAGCTTTCCTTGCTCCAGAGGAAAAGACTCCCAGTGTCAGATAGGAGTTGTTAAAAGATGATGCCCGTAGTAGGACTTGGATGGAATGGACACAGTGGGTACTGGTGGTGTTGCCTAAACCCCACTTGAAGCCTCATTTAAATTTGAAACTTCCAGTCTGGTTTGTGAGTTCTGCTTCTGCTCCACTTTCAGTTTGCAATTTATCATTATACTCCTTTATTCTGTGATAAAGAAGTTAGGTTTCCCTCATTTCTTCTGGATTTGATAGCCTGGACATCAGAAACACAGGGATATAAGACTTCAGTGCATAAGTGGAGCACTGTGTACCCTAATGCCATCAGGGTACCAGGGGGAAGAACCCCTCTTGATTTCTGAAATGACAGAAGGATCCCAACAGGTTGTTGTGTTGGAAGCTGAGATAAGCTTAACAACGAAAAAGTGGCAGAAGTGACTCTTGTGACTGGCCTGAAGGCTGCTCTGTCCTTTGCAATGACTAGCTCAGGATAGGGTACTCCAAGTATCCAAAAGGGTGCAGGTGTCATGCTTGTTGAGGAACAGCAGATCTCATTTGCTACCGAGTCAGAGTGGCAATATTGCCTCTACCAAGGCTCCCTGGTTCCCATGACCTGATTTGTCAGATGGAGAGCCAAGGAGTGAACATGTAGACTCAATCACTCTTTGGTAGTCCCAGCTGGTGAGTTCAAACTCTGGTGAAGGCTAGCAGTGGACCCTCATGGTGTGAATTAAACCATGTGGCCATTGAGTGCTGCCATATTGAACATGCTGGAGCTCCGATGTGAAATGGAGTCTAAGGCAGTTAGGTGATATGCCCCAGCTGATATTCCTTGTGCATTTTTTCCAATTTTTTCAATTCAATTTGCCTTCATTTGTAGAGTTGTTCAATACACCTGGAACTATCTGCCCAACTTCTAGAAGACCAGCCCTACCATTTGTCGCAGGACTATCCTGACTCTACCGGAACAACATGACCCGTGGAAGGCCCTAATCACCTGTAATATATTGATGTCATTTTGCGGGCAAAGCAGTAAAGGAAATGTTTGAGAAAAGCCAGATAATAATCCAAAATTCTTTTTAAAGCTGATTTAGACATTAAAAAAAACCTCATAAAGGGTCAAAGGACCCGCACAGGAGATGAAGATTTTGGGTATGAAATGGCAACAGAGGTGTACTTACATGCTACTGAATGTGATCAATAAGAGAACAACCATATTCCAAACAGCTATCAAAAAGTAAACACAGGCTTTCCTAAGCTTTGTGGGTTTCTGGAGAAAGTGTATTCCACATTACAGTCAGCTTGCGAGACCTCTCTGCCTAGTCACCCAAAATAAGAACTGTTTTAAGTGAGATCCTAGGCAGAAAAAAGACTTTGAACAGGCCAAATAGTAGAGAGCTTGTGCGGTAGCCCAAGTCCATACAGCACCAGCCATGAGGAACATGCTCTACATCACAGCTGGGGAGCGTGGCCTCAACCAGAGCCTGTGGCAGAAAATACCCAGAGACTCAAGATCGACCACTAGGAGTTTAGAGCTGGAGATATTAAGGATTCAAGGCCAACTTCTACCTGAATGCAGAAAAGATACCTGGAGCATGTAGGAGAGATGAAGTTGCTTCACGAGCAGTTGCTATGGGAAGCACAGATCTTGTGGGCATTGTGACTGCTTTTGCCGTGCTGGACGTTCAAAGGAAGGGTCCCTTCTACATGTGTATCCAAAGCTACAGACTGAGCAGGTAGCACTGATCACACTGCAGGCTTAAATGGAGAACTACAGCTACGCAGGAATTGTGGAAGAGATCACGGACTGGACAGAAGGCAGCGGTTTTGGAGCATCACCTGAGGAGATGAATCGTGCCCTAGAGGCCCCACCATTTCATGAATTACCAGAAAATTAAAAGCAATACATTCTGTTTACTTATGCATCGTGTTGGTTTCTACAAACCTACAAGAAGATTAAAGCTGCTATGTGGAGTCAAACATAAGCAGTCACTGTATCTCCTCAAGGAAAATACAAATTCAGTCAGTCTGCAGAAGAAGGAGGAGTTGGATTTTTCTGGCTTCGAAGGAGCGCATTGCTTGTAGACTGGATGGGCATTGGTCTATTTGTGGAAGTTGCTGAGTGATTGCTTTTCCATCACTTGTTTTTTTCCTCTTTTCATCACCTTTAAAACTGTCCTTGCCACCTATTAAAGTGCTTTTAGACCAGTTTTCTCACTTTTACTTCTTCATATTCTCTCTGCTAGTTGAGGTGGGGACAGGAGGAGGGGAGAAGCTATGTGGGTGATGTTCAGGGTCAACCCACATCACAAAGCACATTTTCCTTTTAAAGTACAATCACTTTCCTCTTTTTGCTCTATTTGGAAGGTGGGAAGATGGAAAAAGATGGAGCCATATCTTGTGTCTTAAGATGTGTGGATGGATCCAGAGCTACAGTTTTTAGTGGTACCATTCTAGCCTTTCTTTTTGTTCCCCAGTTTTTGAGAAAGATTACAGCATATCTTGGTGTTTGGAGCTTGTGACTTAGAATATAATTTCTTTAGAATGCCTCACTACCTGTGATTCTGGAAGAAGGAGTGCATATGCTTCACACAAGTTTAGATTCCTTGATACAAATTAGATGTGGTAGCCTTGCAGTCTCTTCTGACTCTGGCCCAGCAGTTTCTTTTTAAATGGATATACAGACTTCGCAGTCAGGAAACACTACAAAATAGAAACAAATTTTGCAATCTTATGAGGATTTCTCCATCAGGATCAAAGTATTAAAGAAGAAACAAAATTAACAAAACATAATTGAGGTGCATAATTTATTACAAGGACATGAATTAAAGATTCACTTTAAGACGTGGAAACACTTGTTTCAGGACTAGCCTCTGCCATAGAACTGCAATTTATTTTAAGCAAAACATTTTTTCCTGTGACAGAAGCTTGTTGAAAACAGTCTCAGAATTACCAGAGCCTGAAATACATAATTTTTACCAATGTATTCACAATGTGTTAATCTTAGGAAGTCTAAAAGAAGAGAGGAAAAATAATAATGTATTTTGACAGATGGTAGTCAAATATTTGACTTTTTTTTCTTAGTATCTATTTTCCTCTTACTTCTACATTTTTAATTGTCAAAAACCAGCTGGAAAAAAAAAAAGTGCAAAATTACTTCCCTTGGAAGGGGGAATAAAAGGGTAATTTAGAAAAGTACTGCTATCAGGCATTGTGATGTTCAAGACTGGTATGATGAAACTTACTAATGAAAACAGCAATACATATACAGTGATACTTCTTTCAGATATAGTTTGTAAAGACTTTTTTCAGAATACGTGTTTAACTTTTGAGAAATACTGCAGGTTGCAGATTTTGAGTAGATTTTCAGATTTATTAATTGAGATTTTTCCCATTGTTGGATTTGAATTTGAAGTTATTTGATAGTTCAGAATAGAGCGTATTTCACAATGCTCTTTGGACAAATACAACACAATCTGTTTTACTGAAAGTTAACTGTGAGGTCTTCTCAGCTAAAATTACTTGAGTCCCTTCCTTTCCAGTAGAACCTTTTCCCTGAATTACTGAAAAGCTCAAGAATAAAAATATTTTTTAAATAACTACCTGTTGATAAGTAGGTTCAACAGCATCCTTCCCATCACCATGCCTAAGAGAATTGTTGTGTGGCTTCTAAGTATATATATCAAATTGTGAGCATGTCACCATACCGTTAAGGTAGACTGCCTGCTTCAAGTGGTTAACATATAGCCCTGGGAAATACCAAGCTGCAGCTGCCTGAAACTGGCCTGAGTTTCAATGATAATACTATGGTAAAAAGTAAATGAACATTTTAAAATTATTTTTAAAAGACTCTGCCAAAATCAGAAGCAATTAAGGAAAGAAAAAAATGCTTGGAATAGTGGAAACAGGAAAGAAATACACTGTAAACAATAATACCATTTAGAAGAAGATTCTTTTTGTACCTGACACATGCTGTTGCAGCCACCAGCAGCTGAACTCTTCATGTCCTGAAGGCAAAGTTCTGGGCCTGTGACCAGCGCATTTTTGCCATGGGAAGAGGGAAGGGGGAGGAACAGGAAGTGAAGCTCTGGGATGAAGTGAAGTCTGCCCATATCTGACAGAAGAGTCAGCTGCCTCTCCCAGGCTTTGGCATAAATGAGGCAAGTGGGAAAAGCCGTTGCCCTTTTGGCACCAACCCTTGGCAAGCTGCTGTGCTAAGGAGCAGATGACTGCCTGAAGCTGGCCCTGCTGTTTGGTTGTTTGCACCCTTTGTGTATGCTCTACTGCAGAGAGTTCAAGGCAAGAGAATCAGACCAATTTACAGTGACACATCAATAGAATTTGAAAACGGCATGGGTCTTAACTAATAAGGTAAAACACAATTCCTGCAATCTGAGGAGTTTGGCCAAACAATGAGCTGAGTTTCATGGGGAAATTCTAGGGAAGCTTTGATTGAATGAGGTCATGAATTAAGTGATGTTCATTCAATCTGTTACTGTAGTGATGATTCATATGCAAATTGTTCTGCGTGGTGTTTTTAAATGAAACCCAAAGTGAATTAGTTAGTGAAAGCTGATTTTTACTGTATTTTCTTTATTTTTTTGAAGATATTAAAGAGAAATTACCAGGAGTGTTCTCACATGAGGAAAAACTGGGAAGTTGTTTTGCGGGTGCCTTCATAAAGTAATTTCTTCACAGTATTATATTAAATAATGATTAAAAACTGAAAAGCAAACAAAAAGTATACTTGAACTGAAGCAGAATTTCAGCTTCATAAAGTAAGGAGAATCTTGGAGCAAAGGGCAGATAAGAAAATTCTCTGTTGTACTCCCTTTTTATTTTACTTAGCTGATCTCAGTTTTATCTTCAGAAATACAAACAATAACATATAATTTGTCAAGACTTAGACATTCCATGTACAGTCAAGATGTACAACCAACCCCTGAAATCATAATTTGCACTGCAGTTACGTAACCTGAAACTTGGAGGAAATATTGCAGTACAAATCCAGGCAGACAGAAGTGACATAGCCTAGAAAGAATAGCACAGCCCTGGCTAATTACAACTGTGCATCTCTAGTACTGCTTGAAGCAGCCAGGGTGAGCTGTGTTACTTTTCTGGATCAAAAGTGCAACTTGACAGTTGACACATATTACATGGACTAACTTCGAATTTTAGTAGGTGCTGTGCTTATTTTTCAGCTACATTTCAGAGATTCCTTTATGCCTGTCCTGGGTTCCTCTGACACACATATTTTTTATTTCCTTTAAACAGCAGTACTACTTCAGGTATAAGCCTGAAGAACATTGTTTGCCAGTGTTTCTGAATTCTGCAGCTTGTCACAGACATCATACAACCTCTTTGGTGAAGGTTTTCCAGTTTGAATGTTGCTGCAGACCATTCCTGATTCTTCTCCCAGGATTAGAGAATTTCTGAAGGTTTCCTCCTTACAGTTAATTTATTTTTGGTTCCTAGGATTTGGTTTTTTATTTTTCATTATTCTTCCAATTTCTTTGTTAAAAATTTCACATATTGCATGGGTGTCTATCTATTAAGTCAAAACTTGTACTTTTCTCAATTGAAAAAGCAAAAATCAGAAAAATTAAAACTTAAAGCTGTCCTTGTTTGAATGCTGGGATCAGTCTTCAGTTCACAGAGGCCACTGTAAACACTTTTATATCCCAGACAATTGATCTGTACACTGATGTCTATTTCTACTGCAATTCTAGTTCTTCATTCCAAAACTAATAGTCATCTTCCACAGACTTGTTCCCTCTGTCCCTGTACTACTTGATTTTCCTCACAATAATAATTTCATTCTTTTCCAGTAAATACTTTCAGAATTAGGTCCCTGCTCTAAAGTATGATGCCAGATGTACCTGCTACAAGCCACTCCCCCTTGTAAATTATTCTTCCTTCAGTGCTAAGTTCCCCAAATTCTATTCATTCTATGGAATATACCCAGTGGCTAAAACAACTCTTTAAATGAACACATTGAGCACAAATGTGTTAACCACATAAAAGAATGCCTTTCTGTATCAAATTCAAGTTAAGTTATTTCTTAAAATATAAGGGAAAAAAAAAGAGTTTGCTGATGTGCCATAAGTAAAGCAGCCCTATTCAGGGATCCCATAAAGAATGGGCTCATGTTCCATTTAATTATCCCTCAAGAGTTTTCCTTCATTCTTTGTCATGTAGCAACAAACTAGAGTTTATTGCAAATAAATGATGTCATCCAGTGTGGATCTGCAGAGCTGTGTGCAGTAGTCAAGAGTGTGTCTGCCTTATTTTTGCTCTCCACACGCAGCCCCAGTAATGAAGGAGAGCTGCCCTTCCTACTCTCAGCGCTGTTCACACCTGTACCTGTACCTAAATATAGGATCATCACCTCTCTCAAATTGTTTCCTTTCTTCAGTGTTCTCAGGCACCCGGCCTCTAAACAAAGAGTTTGAACTAAACTCTGCAGCCTGTAATACATAACTGCACCATTCCTGCCTGCACCCACAGACGCCTTCTGTCCCTCGTAATTTTCTCAGTGTATTTCTGCCCCATCCATTACCATATTTTACACAGGATACACCCTTGCTCACTCTTCCCCAAGATGTTCTCATTTCCTGTTTGTGAGTGAAATAGGATTCATTGCTGTGGCTGTTGCTTCACGGACTGCTTTGGTGATCGAGATCTCATTCGCTGTCATGGTCTACCTAAGAAATCCCATCTCTACAACTGTATCAGAAAATGGCACTAAAAAGAGATATTTAGGTGTTTATGATGGCTGTAAATTTCCAGAGCACAGAGGAATATTTGACTATTGCTAATGTGTAGTGAGATATTAAAAAAACTCAGTGTTTACCTTCATCCTTAGATGCTCACACCTCTAAGTCTTCTGTGCTATATAATAGACAAAACAGTGCCATCCAGGCTCCAGTTCCACTTGAATCTCCATAGTACAGAAAGCAAGCAGTCAGACTGGATTCAGGGGAGAGGACAAAAAGTTAGAGTGCTTTAGAACTGCTTGACAAAGAATGTAACAAGTGAGCCCTCATCTTCTGTGTGTCATAAACACAAATTCCTGTAATGCAACAGAGAAAAAGTAGGTCTCACAAACAGTTATTTTTACACTTTTCACAAACTAGAAGCAGTTTGATATTTAAGTGCTATCAGATACTACATTAGTTTCGGCATCTATTAATCAATGGAAATAATAATAAAGTTTTTTCATCTCCAGTGTTCAATTTTATTAGTGAGTACTTTTGGAAGAAAAATAAAGTCATATTTTGATTGCTAATAAATCTCAACTGTTTACACCATACTGCACCACACAACTGCATTCAGTTGATTGGCAGAATACAGTCTTGAAAGCATACAGTGCGCCATAAAAACCTCTGTAATTTATAACATAATGCTATAGCAGTTACTGTTAGAAGTTGACTATGCAATGTAAAGAGGCCTCAGTTTTACCTGGGATCTTTGCTCATGTATAAGTTTAAGAGGAAGTGCGCTCCTGTGGTTGGAAATCTTTCATGCTTGATTTCTGTTGAAGGTTTGGAAGTGAGAAAGCAGGAAGTGCAGGTACTTATCAAAGGAAGCTTTGCATTCTATAGCATTTAGTAAGAGAACAGCATAATCCTTTATAGGTTCTAATGCTTAAAATGAGCACGTGTTTCTATATTAGGCAACTCTAAAACTGGTATTTAGCCTTTATGCTAATGCTTCAAATTCAATGAGAAGTTTCAATATTTTAAGGGAGCCAAGTCTATCTGTAGGACATCCCAGTATATAGGGTAATCCCACTGTTTGGCCCAGGAGGGGCTGCAGTCAAGAGGAATGATGGGCTCACCCTCACCATTCATGTGACAGCTGCATCTGAAGACAAGTCCTGGATCATCCATCCTCCAGAGACAAAGTTGCAAGCCTTCATGGAAGGGGATGTCTCAGAGTAAGAAGTAAGGGACAGAGGACAACATTTGCCACTCATGATATTCAGGCTGCCCTGTCAGGAAGATTTGTAAAAGAGTTGAACATATCTGGAATTCCCAGCGTGATATCTTCTGCAGGGAGCCTTAGTGACAGTCTCTGACAACCGCATCTGAAATAAAATTTATAAGAACTGGTCATCAGGTAGCTATTGGAAGAAAACATCCCAAACACAGGCGCACCCTCAGGGATGAAAGAGATATATTGGAATAAGACAATGTAAAAGGCAGGCTGTTGGAAAAGATTATACTGCTAGAACCAAAGATAATTGTAGCACCCAGTGAACACAGTTACAAAGACATAATAGTTCTTCTGTCAGCTGAAAGAGATTGGATGAAACCCTAGAACCGATGTAACGTTGCCATCCTATTGATCGCAGAGAAGCTCATGCTGGTGCCTCTTCTCAAGGCACATTGACTTGAGCCCAGCATTGTCCTAATGTGGCTGTTGGCTTGCTGATGAGGCCCCAAGGAAGGTCTTGCTGGAAAACAGGAGTATGTCGCAGTACTTGAACATATAAAGCTACCCCTGCATTCCCTTGGTAGAAACCATCTCTCCCTGAGCTTCAATTTACTCATTTTCAAAATTTAAGACCATCTAAATGTAATGAAAAAGTCCAAATTAACGAGTAGTAACAAACAATGAGTAATTTTTCTTTTACTGAGCAGCATTACGGTACTGTGTGTACTCAACAGAAGGGGCAGGCAGTGAAATATGATACTAGACTAAAAGGAAATCAGAGAGTTCACTGCAGTAATATCTCACTGGTAGTAATTGTGCCATAAAATGAAAGTGTTTATTTTCAGTTTGATTCTTTTATTAAAATAAATCCTGTTGAGGGAATTTACCTACAAAAGCTATTTTTATATGTGTGCAGCAAATTTTTCTAATTATGCAGCTACTCCTGGGAAAACTAGGTACCATTGAAATGTAATGATACGTTTGCAAAAACAAGATTTATGTCATTTTTCTAAAAGATACGTCATTGCTGACATTTTAATTATGTAATTCCTTCTTAGACTTCTAATTTCAATGTTGTTTCTATATTTCAAAAGGAAATTGTTATGATATTTCTGAAAACAACAATAATAAATATACTTGGAGATCATGCAAAACAGGTCTACATATTCTGAGCAGAGAGGTAATACATGAACCTCTGCATAAAATAGATATGGAAATAATATGAAAATTGCCTGTCTGGATAATACTGACAAAATACAAATTTTGACTGTGGAGAAATTGTTCCCCACGGGGGAGATCAGGAGTAGCTTTTCAATTTAGAAACTGAGTGAAGGTGTCTGGTACTGTGCAGGTGGTTTTGATAAAACCTTAAAAAATACAATGAGGTCTTCAAGCTCTGGGTGCCAGATTTTTTTTCCATATAGAGGGCGATCTTTCCCAGCTGGAAAACATAAAAGGAAGCTCTTTGAGAGCAATATTCTCCATGGGAAATAAGAGAGAACTTCTGAGCCTAGGCAGAAATTAGCGAGCCCCACTGCCTACTTCTGCAATAGGATGTTTCATTGCCTATTCATCACTGAACTGTGTGGATCTGCAAATTATGCTCAACTTGGGACCTCCAAAATAATTTTAATATGGTCTTACAAAATACTGAAATGATTAAATTCTATTTCCATGAAGTAAAGACAAGTATAAAACAACATTTATTTTAAAGAGAAAAAAAGGCAAATTTCTGAACTTTTGAAATCTACATGAAGTGCAAAAAAAACCCCAAAAACCAAACCACCAGAAAACAGAAGCTGGAAAAGAGAACCTTCATTTTCCCTTACTCACACACTCATAAAGCCCAAAATGCTATTCTGCAGCTTTAAATCATTGCTTTCAGAACATTTTCTCTCACTTTGTGTTTCCTGCATAAAGACATTCCTTCATTCTATTTAGTAAGCAACTTGGGTTTTATAAAGTAGCAGGTTACCACCTTCCTTACCTTCTGTGGGAGTCCTCTTCTTTCCTGTTCCCTTAGACTTATTTACTTGCTGCAGAATAGTTTACGCATGTTTTTAGAAACATACATAAACCTTAAAAATTTAAGACATATATACTACCTGAAAATTTTTGACGTATTAGATTGCTCACGTAGGCAGCTGTTCAAGTACGCTCTTTCATTCTAAACTTCCCACCCTTTCCCAGCATCTTCTAAACAAAAACAGCTTAAGGGAAGAGCAGTCAGGGCAGTCAGAAACCAGGAGGAGACACAGGCCTAGGCAGATAATGGTGGAAGTCATGCAGCATTTGGGGTGATGAGCAAAAACTTCTGCTGCAGGTGCTGCCAAAGTCCCCACAAGTCTAAAGCTCTACCCGAGCATTCATTGCCTGTATTAGGCAACATCCAGGCCAGAGTTTTGTATAACCCTTTTCCCAGCTTTCCCATTTCTGTTATGAATAAATACATCCTCATCTTCTTTTGCTGAGCTACTGGTGTATAGTCAGCTGGAGTTGGATTTATGTTTCTGTGCACTTCATATTAATCATAACTGAATTAAAAACTGGAATGAGTATATATGATATATTGTCATTAGCATTCAAATGTTTTCGTGGTGCATTGACTTGTAAATCACCACAAAGAAGCAGAAGTTATATAACAAAATTTGTGATCCTCTGTTCACAAATTATAGATTTAATCTTAGAGAAGATGCAGTAAACCATTACCTTCCCTTCTACATGCAAACACGAACAGATCAGAATTCAGATTTTGGACAGCTAACACATCCTTGCAGATGTTGCAAGCTAGCAAGTCATAGAAGACTTGTAAATGGCTAAGAGAGGTCTCAGAGTTTTTGTCAGCTCAAATTACATCTGTACTTTTGTGGTCTGAGTGATAAAGCTGCATTTTTTCTAAATTTGAGGGTACTAAATTGATTTGATGATCCTGCACTTCCTAGTGCTTGCTCGTCTACGAAAGGAAAAAATACTGTCATCAATATTCCCTGCCTGTGAAACAGCTGTTCGGCTGTGAGAGGGTTATGGAAAAGAGAAGGCAGATGAATCACAGTACATGTAGTTGGTGCCTGAGGATTTGAAAGTCTCTCTGAAACCCTATGATAGTAGGGAAGTTGCTTGAGGAAGCTGTGGATGAAAACTGTTTTCTCAGAAATGTATATGACTGAAACCAAATAAAATGTGACAATCCTGACTGGATTACTCATTTTCTACAAGTATCACTAATCTTTTTTGCTACAAAATTTGTACAGTTCAGGCCACAATGGATGGTGTATACCAAAGATGAGGGCTATTGATGCTAGAGCAAACCATAAAATAAGATGAAATAAAATAATAAACAAAAAATTACAATAAAATAAATAAAACATTAAAATAAAATTTCTTTCTGTAAAAAAATAATAGGCAGATCCTGGATTTAAGTTTGTCTTAATAACATTTTTTGTTCTTTCAAGCCAGTGCATTTCAGACATTCCTGAAGTTAAGACAAATAATCTGAAAGAAGTTACAAGGAAACATTTGTCCTAATGTTATGTATATTGTCACTGCTACTGATTTTTGATGTTTAAACTAATGTAAATGTTATGTTTTAACATTGATGAACGTTTTGCACTAAATTCTGTTCCTAGGAAAGTTCTCTTTGCGGAGAAGGGAATGAGATTTGTCGTAATCATTCTGATTATGAATGTGTTTTCCCAATTTGCGTGATTTTTGGTGGAGCTATATCATGTTGCAAGTTTGTCTCTGGTTTTAAATCTATTCACACCCTACAGATTGCATCAAAGTTTCTGCCTTCTGTGGGGTTTTTGTTTGTTTGTTTGGTTTTTTTCCCATACTCCATAGTTAAATTTAACATCATAATTTTCCAAGGCATATGATTTTTTCCTTTTCAGAAAAGATCTCATTTTAGTGTTGCTTAAAATGTTAGTCATTGGAAAAAATATGATAAATCTTTAACGTATGAAGCAGAATGAAGATGAGTTAAAAAGTTATCTTTCACTGGACGTAAGGCATGTTGTTTTATATATCAAAAAAAAATTAAAGAGACTATGAAACTGTCACTCTATTACTTTTATTAAAGTGCAGACTTTGTTTATTTATGATTATATTTAATGGCATTTAATCCGATATTACTCTACTTTGTTTTGAGCTCAGGTTTGTTTACAGGATATACTGAAATGTCTGGGCTACCCTTGTGGAACAAGTGACAATAATATGTAAAGGCACATAGCAGACAAGAAATATGTAAGTTATGAGGTGAGTTACTATATCGTTTGGATGAGAAAGAATGCCAGATGCAATCCCCCAGTTGGAGAAACATTCTAAACACATAATTTTTGTAGGTATGAGAGGGGTTTCACTGTCTGATGTTCTTTATTAATCATGAGAATATTTATTAATCACAAGAAATATGCAAACAGAGTGAGGGTCTCACTGAACCTCTCCAGTGCCTCTTGCACATACCACTTTATTTTGAATAATTGGCAGCTGTAGCTGCCCTTAAGACTTTAGATACACAACAACATATTTTTCATGGGAAGCCTTGGAATTAAACATTCTCTCCTTCTTTACTTTCACTATGCCAAACATATATTTACGTTTGAGATATTTTCCATATTTTCTTAGCAGATTAAAGTCTTCTTAAAAGTTGAATTTTTTTGAAAATAGGTTTTATTGTGCAATTAAATTTCTACAAATTTCATGTACAATACAAAGACACTTTCTTTTTTTCCCCGTTTCTTTCTTGTGTATCTATGCTTCATCACTGCAGAATTTTCCGAAAAGAAAGGAGGAACTTGAGTTTCACTGTTTAAACTTTGTGACTTCCCTTGTTCTTACAGAAGAAAGCAATTTTATTTAAGGTTATGCTATACTGGAGAAGTACAGAACTAAGGACTGGCATAGAAAATAACTTATCCTGTAGTTCTAGGTGCGTTTTTCAAACTGCTTTCCACAAAAACAAAGCATTGTTTTATATTCATGCCACCTGCATGCTGAGGAATGCTGAGGGAAAAAAACATTATTATATATGAAGTGAACTCTCATATAAAAGCATTGAAATCCACTTGAAGTGACTATAAATGTTTTAATTTTCTTTTTAAAAGAAAACTTATCCTCTTTTACCTGGCTTTCAGCAGCCTTCCCTCATTTTGAACTCTTACCAGGGTGAATGCTCTGAAAGAAGCAATAGTGAGTGTTCACACAGCTACTATATCGGGAAAAAAATTGTGATTTCCCAAATTTTATGTTTTGTCATGCATTTTTATGAGATTTTGGTTTTTAACCAGTAATGTATTATTCAGTATTTCCCATATACTATTCATTATTATCTTATTAAAATTTTCAGTCATCATATTAGGGAGCAGAAACAATAAATAAAAAATGCATGTGGGAATCAGAATTCATGTCTGACTGATTAATGAGTAATGAAGGAACGAGGCATCATAAAAATCACCAAGGCCTGCTGAAGAACATTCATTAAATTATTGCCTCTTTTCTCTGAAAATCTCCCTTTCATCAAACCAAAATTGGGGTTTAACTAATCTGATAACCAGAAGGGAAGAATATCTGTAATAGATACTTTGAGCATTGTACAGAATATAAAAAATGCAATACTACATTGCATTATTCATTAAACCACATTAAAAATTTGGAAATTATTCCTAGAATTATATCACTTATTTTTAGAGAGGCCTGTCCCTTCTGAACCTTCACATCAGTCTATCTCAGACCCCTGCAGGGGCAATATCACTAATTCCTATTATTTGTGCAGAATATCACTCAGATCTTGTTGTTTATTAATCATACTGGTTTTTGAGGGCAAAAGGAAATGTAGTTAGCTCAATAACTCATGCAGTACATGCCAGTGCAGTCTGTAACAAATAAAATAAAATAAAATAAAATAAAATAAAATAAAATAAAATAAAATAAAATAAAATAAAATAAAATAAAATAAAATAAAATAAAATAAGTAAAATAACTGAAAAAATGTTCCTAACCTGTTCCTAGAGTTTAAACTACTTACCAACTAGTCAGTTAAATACCATATCAGTACACTGAAGGATATACAGAATAAAATAATACTCTTTGCTGAAAGGTCTTCTTGTGTAAAATGAATAATTTTTTTTTTTCTTTTAAAAATAAAAACAAGACCAACACTTGAAGTTGTATGTGCAGCAAACATGCTGGAGATCTGGTCTGATAAAAGTGAACCTATCTTTTATTTACCATAAAGAATTAACCACAGTGAATTACTGTGACTTTTTTGATCCTAGCATTGGTTGCAGTCAAAAGATAGAGATTCCAGCAGGGTGGAAGATACTTGTGAGCATAGATATCCATCTTCCGGAACAGAGGCAAGAGCAGCCTCTGATGTTGGCTTTCCAGCCCAAACAGAGTGTGATTTTGATACAGTTGAACTTTTTCCACTGGCATCAGAAGAGGATTATAGCAGGTGAAAATACTTATATGTAGCTAAGCAGAACTTCAATGTGTTAATGCTCAGGAACAGCACAGAAAGTATTTGGAGAAACTATGATGTTTCTGTTGAAGACGATGGGCAACTAGCCCTGAGTAATTAATTTTAGCAATACCAATTTAGATCTGCTCACAGGCACTTGATAATTACAGCTCTACACAAACTCACTCACTTTGTTATTTTCACTTGGGTGGTATATTTGCAGATGGGCTTAGGAGAAGGATGTACATTTAAGAATCAATTATCTTCCTATGCAAACAGTAAGCTGGTCAATTAATTTGATGAATACTTTTTCCTGTCTGAGAGCATAATAATTTTCCTAGTTAAGAAATTTCAGTAAAATCCTACATATCATTTTCATACTGTTAAATCAAATGGGATAACAACACAAATCAATTGCTTATTTACATTCTGAATATCATAATAAAGGTATTAGTTCTACCATGCAGATTTTTGAAAGATTCTGGGCATGTTTTAAAGTTTTATCTGCATATTTTTTCTTTACAAAAGGCTTCTAAAAAAATCATGCACTTAATTTAATTAAAATTAGAGCTCCTTACTACTTACTGAGAATTAGAGAAATAATTAAATGCCTTTATTACATTTCTTCCTAATGCCTTACATAAATTATTTTTCTTTAAAATGTTGAAAATTTGTACCTGAAATATTCATGTGTAACATTACTTGGCTTATTGAACCAGAATTGAAATATTTCACTGTGTTACAAAATTCTCTTGACATAATATTCTGCTTTTAATTATAGCTCTTTTCTTGTAAATGTCCTATTGTCACCCATTTCAGAAAAAAAAAAAAAGCCACAATGATGTAAAGATGACAGTAAATACCAATATCAAATTTAACCCCCAAGTATTACAGGTGGGAAAAAGAATTATAACAAAATAAAATGTGTAGCTAAGTTTTTATTTAAATTCTGAGCAAGGGGGTCATCTGTTGTATATGGCAATTAGGAAGTACACCAATGGTCTAACCCCTGTCAAGAACTAAGTCCTTTGAACACTTTCATATTTTCTTTCTCTTCTGGTAGTACCACTTATTTGAAGATCATAGCTAAAGCTCTAAACAAGAATTCTCTTGTAATCTGGAGTTGCTATATAATTTAGCACACCCTAAGAACTGAGGATACTTCAGAGAGTTATAGATTGAGAGTGGAGGTACCAGGGCAGGGCAGAGATTCACTTGGACCCCAGAAAAAAAATTGTTCTAAAAGTAAAGAATCTGAAAATCTTAATTTCTAGTTTATTAAGGAGAGAAGTACAAGTATAGTCTCCTACCTCTCCATTCTTCAGATTCAAACCCACAGCTTTACTGTTCTAATCTCTGCTGATGATTTTGGGGTTATGTATCTGGTTTGACATCTACCTATGACAATTTTATACTTTTACTAGGGATTATATATCAAAGCAAAAGATTCAACATATTTTCTGCCTCTTCAGGGTATTGCTGTGATGATCTTCAGTGGTCTTCTTTTGCATCACTGCAGTAGAAATGTGTATGTGGAGGGTGAGCACAGAAACTGGGGAAACATGCCATTATCACAGACTTCCCAAAATCCTTTCTGAAGACTATCATGCTCTCTGAGAAACTACTCATTGTTGGTGATTTTGAATATGGGCTGTTAAAAGCATAGAAGTGGAGGATTGAGAGAGCAGGAAGAAGCTATTTTAATGTTGGACAGGCATTCTATAGAATCACAGAATGTTTTGCTTTGGAAAGGATCTTAAAGGTCATCTGGTTCCATTAAAGCATGGTAGTTGGGGTTTTTTAAAATTCAGGATAAAATTTTTAAAAAAAGATGTTTTCTTTTCCTCTAAGCTGTTGAGGTTGTGAACCATACAATAATTCTTAGCTACTGCATATCCATTCCTTTCAATCTTAGATAGTTAGATACTCCTGAGTTATTTTTATATATCATTAAAGTATGTAACATTCTGACATTAATTTATAACCAAGAAATAAGATCAGGAAAAATGCAGCATGAGTAGCCAGCACCATCTTCTTAGAAAATTTTCCTAAGGCAGAGGAAGTGGAATGTTAACAAAGAGTTTTCTTTCGTATCTTCCTTTTTCTAGAGAGAGAAATCAGCTGCATCAGATGGAGGAAATAGAAGAATAGGTGATAGTATTTAATTTTTGAACTTCTCCTTTCCTCTCATACTGTTGATTAAATGATGGTAACCAGGAGATGAGAAGGTTGCCTGGAGAGCTCATAGCAACATTTCAGTATATGAAGGGAGCCCACAGGGAAGCTGGAAAGGGATTCTTTGTCAGGAACTGTAGTGGTAGAACAAGGAGTAATGAGTACAAAATGAAAGAGGGGAGATTTAGGCTACACATTAGGAAGAAATTCTTTACTGTGAGGGTGGTAATATAGCAGAACATCTTCCCCAGGGAGATTGTGGATGCCCCAACCCTGGTAGTGTTCAAGGCCAAGTTGGATAAGGCCTTGAGCAGCCAGGTCTAATGAAAGTGTCCCTGCCCATGGTAGGGGGAGTTGGGACTAGATGGTCTTTAAGGTCTATTTAAGGTCCCTGGGACTTGATGGTCTTTAAGAACTCCTAACATTCTATGATTCTGTGTTTCTATATCTGAAGTGAAACTGTTCACTTCTATTTTGACACAGGTATTTATCAGCTGAATTTAGAGTTTAGGATACAATTCAACCTCCTAAAGGACTTTCCTGAAGGCCAGCGAGACTATAATGGTGTAGATGGATGTAGACAGAGTCTGAAGGAAAGTATCTGAGAGACAGAATTTTTTTATTATGACTAATTTCTCTCTTCTATAGAACATATCTTTATCACAAAAGTTGCAGATGAGAACACATTAATTTTAATACCGCTCAAAAGTGAAAGTTAAACATATCAAAATATTATGGATATTGACTTTATTAAATATATTAAATAAAGAGGAATCCAGTCAACTCCAGTCAGCCTACCTTCAATCTCCAGGAGGATTGTGGAGCAAAATTTACAAGCTTGCTCTACACACCTCAGGGACAAGATGATGATATCAAACAGCCAACGTGTTTACTGAGGATAAATCAAGTCTCACTCACCTAATAGTGTGTCTGGCTCTGTGGGCAAGGGGAGACCAGTGGATGCTGCATATCTTGGCTTTAGCAGTTGGCTTCAGTCTCCTTATCACCAAATTAGTGAGATAATGGCTGGATAAGTGAAAGTTAAAGGTGGCTTGGAAAACAGACTTGACAGCTGGCCTTGGTCATTGCTGTTATCACTGGTGCACAGTTCAGCCAACATCCAGAAAACAGAAGAAACCCTCAGTCAGAAATCAGTACTGAGACCAATACTGTTTAAGTTTTCATTAAAGACATAAGTGATGGGACAGTGAGCATTCTCAGAAAGTTTGCAGATGATACCAAATTGGGGGAGGGGAGGGCAGTCAGCATGCTGGAGGACAGGGCTGCTACTTAGAGGGACCAGGACAGGCTGGAGAAATAGACTGGACTCAAACAAAAACAAATGGAAAGGCTTGCAAGGCTTGCATCTGGGCTGTGATAATTAAGGGTAGAGCCAGTAGGTCAAGAAGAGTGATCTTTCACTCCAGTTTGGCACCTGTAAGACCTCACCTGGAGAGTTGTGTCCAGACTGGACAGCTCCAGTAAAAGAAAGAAGGAATCCAGAGGAGACCTGCCAAAATCATTAGGGGTCTGGACCAAAGAACATGTGAGGAGAGGCTTGCAGAGCTGATGCATTTGATCAGAGGGAACAGAGAAGCTGGATCCAGAACATGAGGGTGGTTAAATACCAGAACAGGCTCCCCAAGGATGCTGTGGAATCTCCATCCTTGGAGGTGCTTGAGACTTGATTGGACCACAGTGTTGAGTCCCAGAAGATAAGCATCTAACGTGAATGTCTCGAACACTGATAGCTGGATGGCTGTGGAGCCAGCTAGGGGCTGTTGGTAATCACAGACAAGAGTCATTGGTAATAACCAAGGACTTGGTAGTAACCAAGGAGTTTTGGTATTAATATGGTGTGAAAAACAACAAGCTGTGATTGGAGAAGGGGGCCATGTGGAGGTAGGGCAGCATTTCTTGGACAAATATCTTTGTTCTAGTCCCCAGAAGCAGAATATGGTGCAAGCCATGGATGGGATGTCACACTGAGAGGTTACTGAGCAGCAATTAGTAAGGCAGCAAAATGGACTTGTGCTGGTTTCAGCATTCATACATATGTAGTCGTGTAAAGATAGCGTCCATCCTGACTGTTCAAACTTGTATAAATTATATTGCAGTTTGCATGCTTGCAAAGAAAAATTACAGATCTTTTAAAGCCCCCCATCTAGAAGGGGGACAGAATAGGCACTAAGCATATGTGTCTCCTCTGTAAATGCTGTCTGACATGCTGATTTCCCAAGACACATATATGTAAATATGCTTACTAAGTTTGTGCACAATGGCTGTGAACCTCATGTTTTCCCTGTTAAAAATACAGCTATTAATACTGCTTATGAAAAATGTAGCAAGGGCAGAATAATAAAAATGTTATCAAAGCTGCTGGAAACACTTGTGCAAGGGAAAGGTACAGATAACAAATACTGTCAGTGTTGGCAGATGGAGCTTTATTATATGCAGCAATAGGTTTGCCTTGCCTGTTTCATCATGTGGCATTTCAATAATTTGCTATTAGGAGAAGGCTTTATTATGCATCTCTTCTCCCACACATGTTCACAGTACCCAGAGCAGTAAGTATTCAGTCTACTGACTCTCTCTTGTTTCAGCTGGTATTTTGGAACATGGGTTTTTAGACATCCCCAAATGGAAAGGAGGGGACGACAATAGACAGTATTTCCATAGCTATCGTTTTTCCTTGCTTGATCACAGCACACTGCAGAGCCATTAATATGAATATAAAAAGTACTTTCAACCTGAGAGGTTTGCCATTGATACAACTCAGCTCATAGTTGAGAGTCGCACAGCCGAAGACACTTTCAACAATTGTGATGCAAATATTCCAGATAAGAAGCAAAAAGGAAGAAATAATAGCAGAGAATAATACAGCACTGATACTGAAGAGATCTTTATATTAATTTAGTTATCGTTTCTCCTGTGAGCATAATGAAATCCCAGTAGCTATAGTATGAATTATGAATATGTATCCGAAAAAGTCCTTGTTCATTTTCTAATATAGTTCAATCATGGTATGGGCAAAATGTGAAATCACGGAGACCTACAATAAACAGCACAACACAAAATAACTGAGGTAGACTACAGTGATACTGACTCTCATTTTTTTCTCTGCACAAAATTCTTGTTATAGTGAATCTCACCATTCCCTAAGTGCTGCCTTTCGAAAGGGACTCATTCATCCTTCTGAAGCTGAACTGCTTTTTAGTTGTACAGACAAAGTGTTGGTTGCACAGACAAAGTGTCTCATAACCTATGTGCTAATTATTTTAGGTGTTTACTTGATATCTATTTAAAAATACAATGTGAAAAACCCACTTGAAACAGGCAGATAATTACATAGATAGTCCATAAAATTGCTTTTGAGTTTTAACTCTATGTGCTAATTAATTTTATAACAAAAATTGATGTATCTGCATGTGAGATGAGTTTAATACTGAATAACTATTTTACATCAGCCAATATTTTCCCTATGATAAACATGTGGAAATAAACAGAACATAAAATATAAAAATATAAGACTGGTTAATCTTATGTAGATTGACTGAAAGGTGCAGACCTGTGGGGGGGTCGCTGTAGAAGCGTCACCCCGGTCTCTCTAGGGACCATCTACTCCCCCCAGCCTGGTGGGGGCCAGCCGGTAGGTGGATGAACTTTAAGCAGAGAGGTGGCCCCTAGGCAGATCACGAGTTCAAACCCACACCCCCCGAGGTTTGTCCGAACCCCTTTTCTTGAGACTTCTGTATAATTAGCAATCCTGTCATGTCAAGCTGTCCCCCTGCCCCTGTCCGGAGTTCATTGGTTGTGTGTACCCCGATTCCTCCCTCCTATCCGCTCCCCATTGGTTTGTGCTGTACTCCCCTCCCCACTTTGCCGTCCCTTAAAAGTACCATGCATATCCTGGACCCGCGGAATTTTTCCTTTCCTCCATGATCCTGCAACAAAAACCCTCCCGTGTTATCTAAGGGGAAAATATCCCTCCTGTTCGTCCTTTGCCTCCGAGATTCGTGGGGTCACAGGACCGCCGAAAGTGAGGAGAGGGCACGCTACGTCGTCTCTTGATCTCACGCGGTGCCGTGCCGCCAGCGGCGGTATCTCGCCTGACTCGTTTCCGAGGTCGTGTCTGCAGGCTGGTTCTCGGAGCCCACGCGTACGGGGTTCGTGGAACCCCGACACGAGAGCCCGGGACTGCAGCTACACAGACCCATACATGATATCAACACATTGAAAAGGTAGTCAAGAACTGAAGCTTGGCTTGTTTTTTGTCAGGGTTATATTACAGAAGCTGGGTTTCCAAACTACTTTAACTGCATTTCAGCACCTAACATAAACATTTCTCTGGGATGATGTTGTTCTTGTATTTTCTTGCTTATCTCTAGTAACCTTAGCAGTAGAATTTGTCTGATAACTTTGGTGGCCTTCTATGATGGGGTTACAGCATTTGTGGGTAAGGGAAGAGCAACTGATGTCATCCTCCTGTATTTGTGCAAAACATTTGACACTGTCCTGTGTGGCATCCTTGTCTCTAAAATGGAAAGATATGGATTTGATGGATGGATGGATAAGGAATTAGCTGTATGGTTGCAGTCAACAGCTCAGTGTCCAAGTGGAGACCAGTGACAGGTGACATTCCTCAGGGTCAGTGTTGGGACTGACGCTATTTAACATCTTTGTCGGCAACACGGACAGTGGATTGAGTGCACCATCAGCCAGTTTGCTGACAACACCAAGCTGTGTAGTGCAGTCAACACGTGGGATGGAAAAGATGCCATCCAGAGGGGCACTGACAGACTGCAAAGGCAAGCCCATGGAAACCTCACGAAGTTCAACAAGGCCAAGTGCAAGTTCTGCACCTGGGGTGCAACAACCCCAAACACAAATACTGGCTGGGTAGTGTATGGATTGAGAGCAGCGCTGAGAAGAATGGATTGAGGGTGTCGGTTGAGGAAAAGCTCAACAAAACCCAGCAGTGCATCTTCACAGCCCAGAAAGACAGCTGTATCCTGGGCTGCATCAAAAGCTCTGTGACCAGCATATCAAGAGAGGTGATTCTTTCCCTCTACTCTGCCCTCCTGAGACCTCACTTGGAGTGGTGCATCCAGCTCTGCAGCCCCCAACACAAGAAAGACATGGACACGTTGGAACAATTCCATGGGAGGGTCAAAAAGATGATCAGAGGACTGGAGCATCTTACTATGGAGACAGTAGAGATTGCTCAGTCTGGATAAAAGCAGGCTCCTGTGAAACCTTATAGCACCCTCTGTAAAGAGGTTTACAGGAGATTTGGAGAGGGACTTCTTACAAGTGTGTGCAGTAGTAGGACAAGAGACTTTAAACTGAAAGAGCCCCTTAGCTTTAGACTAGATATTAGGAAGATATTATTTATGGTGAGTGTGGCATTAGAACTAGGCAATCTTTTATGTTACAACACAAATCTTTCTATGATTGTATTATTCTAAGATAAGAATGGTTGAATTTTGGTTTCTGAAGAATAAAGACTTAATCTAGGTTATTCCCACTGAGGAATGGGAGGAAAAGGGAGCAGGTAAAATAAGAAACAGAAAGCATCAAGGCAAAAACCCTGGAGAGTAGAATTTACAAGTGTTTCTGATTACAGGGAAAAGAGAGTGCCAGAGACAACAACACTTGCTGCCACAGGGAGCAATAGTCCCTCCATCTATGCCTTGTTTGAACAGCCTCATTATGCCTATATTTTTTTCAGATACGTAGCACACAAAAAAACCCCCCAACCCAGTATGGAAGAGGCTGTTCTGACTCCATTCTGGTGAGACCCCATCTGCAGCACTGAATCCAGTTCTGGGCTCCCCAGCACAGTACAGACCTCTTGGAATGAGTCCAGAGAAGGGCCAACAAGATGATTAAAGGGACGGGACCTATTCTGTGAGGAAAGGTTAAGAGAAAGGTTTGTTCAGCCTGGAAAAGAGAAGGGTTCAGGGTGTCCTTATTGCAGCCTTCCAGTAGCTGAAGGGTGTCAGCAAGAAAGATGAATAGAGACTTCTTACAACAGTGACAGGACAAGGGGGAATGGCTTCAAACCGAAAGAAGGTAGGGTTAGATTAGATATTAGGAAAAAATTATTGTAAGGGTAGTGAGGCATTTTAACAGGTTGCCCAGAGAAGTTGTAGATGCCCCATCCCTGGAAGCATTCAAGGCCAGGCTGGATGGAGCTGTGACCACCCTGGTCTAGTGAAAGGCGTCCTTGCCCATGGCAGAGGGATTGGAACTGGATGATCTCTAAGGTCCCTTCCAGTCCAAGCCATTCTATGATTCTATGATACTTGTTGGAGTCTGTTTATACATTTACAATGATGATGTTTTCTAGTCAAGTATATAAAACATTTCTCTCACACTGGGATAACCAGCCAGAAGAGTTAATAAAATTATTTCAAAATTCCTTCAATGGAGAAACTTCAATTTGACATCTACATCAACAGAGAGCAGAGAGCTGAGGAAAAGTGTACACAACTGGGGTTTTTTTCTGTAGTGTGTTGTATTATGTCCCAAGTTAATGAACGAGGCATTCTGTGGCAGCCTCAGGAAGGAAAATATATATTTAGCTGAGTCTCAAACTTAGTGCCTGTGTGCAGGTTATGATTCCTATTTAGGTTTCTTAGTTAATTCACACGATTTCTTTTTTTTTTTCCTTAATTTCATCCCCAACAGAAAACCTTAAAACTTGTATATGAAATTAATCCAGTATTGGCACATCACACTGCACAAGTGTAGTTTGTACAGGGGAATTGATAATTAGCCAAATTTTTGCCTGTGATTTGTTCTTGAGGACTCTTGGTGCACTTTTAGGCTCTTCAGATGTGTATGAATTTACTAAGTACTTTTAGGAATAATAATTATTAGTGTACATCCAAGACAATTCTGTGCATGAGTTAATGTATCAGATTTATACATATATATATATATACAAAATTGATTTCTGTATCAGAAATAGTGTGGCCAGCAGAACTAGGGAAGTGATTTTTCTTCTGTACGTTGCACTGGTGAGCCCACACCTTGAGTACTGTGTCTCGTTCTGGGACCTTCAATTCAGGAAGGATGTTGAGGTGCAGGAGCATGTCCAGAGAATAGCAACGAAGCTGGTGAAGGATCTGGAGCACAAGTCCTATGAAAAACAGCTGAGAGAGCTGGGGCTGTTTAGACTGGGGAAGAGGAGCATCAGGGGTGACCTTGTCACTCTCTACCTGAAAGAAGCTGTAGCCTGGTGGGTGTCAGCCTCTTCTCCCAGGCTACTGGCAATAGGATGAGAGGACACAGTCTTAAGCTTTACCAGGGGAGGTTCTGGTTGGACATTAGGAACAATTTCTTCACCAAAAAGGGTGATTGGGTATTGAAATGGGCTTCCCAGGGCGGTGGTGGAATCACCGTTCCGGGAGGTATTTAAGGAAAGACTGGATGTGACACTTGATGCCATGGTCTAATTGACATGGTGGTGTTCAGTGAAAGGTTGGACTTTATGATCTCAGAGGTCTTTTTGACCTAATTGATTCTATGATTCTGTGAAAGACATATCCCTAGTTAAGCATATAGCCGAGACATTCATTAAGCTATTATCAAATTTTGCATATTTCAGATGAGTCATGTCTTGAAAGTATTAGTAACTAATAATACTTTTAGCAACAAAATATACTGTCAGCTCTATAACTGTTCAAATTTTTATTATAAAGAAATGCCAGCAAATTTGTTTCCTAGATTTTTTTTTCAGCTTTTCAACTTGTCGTCACTGAAATGTTTCACCAGATTGGTTTTGAGAGATTAAGGACGCCAGGCATCCTCAAGGTCTGTTTTCCAGCTACTGTAAACAAGACGTACCATACATAAATCTATTAAGTTAATCTTAAAAACATTTCCATACCCCCCAGTTATCTTAAGTGTTTCTCTTTGTATCTCTTCTGCTTTCATTTAATCTTTCTTGAACATATGCAAGTGATACTAAACAGCCAGTTTCAAATGAGATCTAACGTCTTTCATGTACAATGACACTCATACTTTTCTATCGCTGCAGGAAAAACTTCTTTTGGTACATTGCTTGCTGTTTTAGATTTATAAAACATATTGTCACAGTGGACCGTTGCCCAGCCAGGTGACTCTCCGTTCCAAACTGATCAGACACAGTTTTTAGAAAAATATTTGTGGTTTGATGCCCAAAATTATGAACTTACACTTTTTAAAACTGAAATTCATACCACTTCTATTACTCCAAGTTCAATCCTAAACATCATTCGTCTCTTTCTTTGTAACATTTAGAGCTCTCTTTCCTTCACGCTACTGATATTCATTAATATGCTCCTAATATTTTGGATAAAGATGCTGATCAAAATTTTGGCTTAAGATACTGACCCCAAACCCAGTCTTTAGGCCATTCAAATAGCATAATTCCCTGCTAATGACTCAATTTTTAAAGTTCTCCATTACCAGAATCTCCTTCATATGACCTTGTAGTTTTACCTAAGTCAATCTTCCCCAGCTTAATATATGCATCTCTTTCACTGGTGTATCAAATGCTTGTCTGAAGTTCAAAGAGATTAAATTTGTGAATTTCCTCTGTTTAGAAAACTGTCAGTGAAAAAAAAGATCTATTAGGGTAGTTTCAATATTTCCTAAACTGCTACTATGTTAATGCTATTATTATATTCTATTAATTATATTTTATTCATTATATTCATTATATTAATGATATGATGTGATATGATGATATGATATGATATGATATGATATGATATGATATGATATGCCATTTTTCTTTTAGGACAGTTACAGATATTCCCTCATTACTGAATGCAGGAATGATTAATACTCTGTCCCCTTCTTATATGTATACATTACTTTCCTACATTTCAGTCTGATTGCACCCTTCTTCTCCAAAAAGAATTATTAAAAATACTCATTAAAGGATCCACAGTTTCAAAATTGTTCCTTTTTAAAGAAGTCTAACAGGAGCATAGAATTCCAGAATTCTAGAATTCTAGAATTCTAGATAATTAGATAGATAGATAGACAGACAGAATTCTATCCAGTCTCCTCAGTTTTCAGAGGGTCATTTTTTCCCTCAGTTGTGGTTTTTCCCAATTTTATACCCTTGCTTTTGTGTCACGGTTTTTAAGTGTGAAATAGACAACGTATCTAATTGAAGGCAATTGTTAAGATCATCCTCATTCTTTCCTAAAACCACTGGTTTCTTCCTTCTTTGTTCTGTTTTTATATACCTCTAACTGAAAAGCCTCCAATGATGTTTTTAAATGTCTGATACTAGTCTAACTCAACTAAACTTCAAGAATTTTCTGTTCATCGCTACACTTACTGACTTTTAAAGCATGATTTTCTTTGTAATCAGGAAAGACTTTCATAGTCCTTGAAATCAGCTTCTGTCACCACTTTCCCATTTCTTAAACAGCAATAAGGAATACATACATTGATTTTTCTTTACAAGTCACATTAAAATTGTATGCATTAAAAATTACATACATAAGTGGAAAAAAAAATAAAACACATTTTGGTCCACACTGTAAGTGGTCTGCCCGAACATTTTTGGCATCTACGCAAATCTGGCATTTTATACAAATGCATTATTGCTATTAGTATAAGGAATCCCAAATATTTACATGGGTACACTAATTTTCAAACCATCAGTGATGCCTCTGTCATAAACAATCAAATAGTTTAAGAGATCGTTTTTACTAGGCAAAGTTTGTTGACTGTTGGCAGACATTTTCTCTATATATTTGGTTTAAGAGAAATGCCCACAGACATTTCCTTACAGGTTTTCGTTCCATAAGAGTGAGCTGTCCTTCACTTCTTCTTTACAATACACACACACAGAGTTTAGATTATTTTGGAGGAGAAAAAACACGTGGAGTTTCTCTTGCAAATGAAGAAAATGGCTCTGTTCAGGGCCACCTGTGGGTCTCTGCTGTAGGCTGCAGTTTATAAAGCAGCGATCAGGAAATCAGCAGCTGGCTGGATAAATGAAATAACAATTGCACTTTGGAAACAATTTCTAACACAAATGGGAAAGTAATGAAAGATAGTGGGATCAAATATTTTTCTATCAGCATGCAACTGTTTAGCTTTCTTCTTTCAGCCCGATAGTAACATTGCTGAGTAACCAACTGAATTACTAGCCTACTATATGTACCTAGAAGAAATTACCTACAAAGCTCTCAGAAGAATGGAACATTATATAGTGTCTGAGAAGTGACCCTGGTTACCTAACTCTTTGTCCTGTCGTATTTACAACAAGGCCTTGCTTGTTTTTAAATCTACTATAGATAATTTTTTTTGTAATGTGTTCACATCTGTTAGCTCCAGTTCTAATTTTGCATCTAATTTTTCTCAATATAAATGTTAATTTTAAGATTACCATTATCTTCATTTACATCATGTTGTTAATGTGGAGTTATGGTCTGAAAAAATAAGTGAGGAAACCGAGCCAGAAAGCCACTCAAAACATAGACATCATCTTCTGATAACTAAAGGTCTAATTACAGCTAATGGCACATCAGGGGTGATGGCTTTGCTTTTCTTTTTTTTCCATTTTTAAAAAGATAAGAAAGCTGCTGTTTGGCATATATCCAAAACACACACAGTTCATTTACAATGATCCTTAAAAGTGTAAGTCAGGGCTTAGGCTAAGATGAATAAGAAAGGATATGTAAGAGAATAAAAATGCCAGAGTGGCTTAATGAAAACCTAAATCCCACAAGCAAAACAATGAGGTATGAGATACAATGTATTAACTATAATTAAACATGTAACACTCTCTTCATCTGCTTTATTATAAAATAAAAGGTAATGAAGGGAAAGAGAAACTCTGATGTCTGTTTTAATGTCTGTTGGAGTCAATTCAGAAGGTGTCTTGCTCAGCTCACCCTCTGCTTTGCTACTCACAACTGCTTTCCACATGGACATTGTTATTCATCTTGGATTTGCATGCTGGAAAGCAGTCTGGGTTTATTCCTTGTCACCCATCAATAACAGGTATTTGGAGTCTGGTGGACAGTTCTGAGAAAGTTAATTTCTTGCTTGCTTATCCTGTAAGCATATGTAGCAAACCTCCTAGCCAGCAGCACTGCAATCTCTTCCAAAGCAATTGTGTTCAGGTAATGGGTAGTTAGGGAGATAATGCCAATTTTGTAACTCTATTTCGAAGGATCCTGAGGCAATTAAGAAAGTTTATGCGGCATAGCTCTTATTCACCTCCACCACAACCAGTCACAAGAGGAAGTTTAGAATGACTTGGCTCTATATGTTATGTATTTTACAATCCTTCTCTGAATAGTAATGTGATTCTAAGTTGAAAAAATTGTGGAATAAATTGTAGAATATTGTTGCTAGTCCAAATGAAACCCCTTGGAATTATATGGAATTTTCTTTTTCATGTTGCAGATGTCTTTCTCTAAATGATGAATTAATATTTGGAATAGGAATGGTATGACTTCTATTCCTAATTAAGCCCTAGTTTTATGTCCAAGTTTTGACCCAGATAAGATGCTTCTAAGAGAAGTGCAAGAACTATTGCTATGAGTAAACCTGGAGTGATCTGCTCCCTGAAGGAGACCTCTAACTCTAAAGACATGAAACATTTTTTTGATATTTCTTTCATGTTCTTTGTCACTTTTCTCCTGGATAACAGGGCTGAAAAAAATGGGGTGATGTATTTGCGGATTTCCATATTCCACTCCTGACAGTAGTCTGCTCTCTTCCTACTCTGCCATCACACAGAGGAGAAAGACGAAGTTTGGTTATTATCTTATGTAAACACAAGCTGGGTGTATTTTCTAGGGGAATAAGAAAACTTTTGTATGGATCTTAATGTAAAGGAACCTATTGTATGTGTTGTTTAACAGCTAGCCTAAATCCTACAGAGACCAGAGTGCAAGAAATGAGTGCAAAATTTTCTTTAGCTATTGTGTAGAAAACATTTATTTTCAGGAAGCAAGACAAAGAAGTAAGACTTTTGGAGTACTGATGTGCCCTTGTGAAGGATCTCAGACACTGGAACAGTCATGTACAGCATGACATGCTGAACTCATGAAAGCATAAACAGTTTTCTTTGAAGAAATACAGAAATTATCTTAAAGGACAGGGAACAAGTTACTGCATCTAAAATCTACTTTGATAGGAAAACAGAATTAGTGCAGGTATTCTGAGTTTATTGTTTATCCATCCCTCAATTAACTCCTTGCTGGGCTGTCTCCTAGGGATCTGTATGTCACCAACATCTCTTTTCATCAGTGTGGGAGGGAGCACAGTGAGTGCAAAATGTGCTACACCTGCTGTGTTCACACAGAACACTGGCAAGCATCAGACTTCCTCTGATGCTGTAAGAAAACAACCATCCCTCCTGAGAGAAAATTCAGGTGGTACTAACTTACCCTGTTGCTAACTATCTTCCACAGGGCCATAGAACAAAGGTAGGTACTGTGGAGACTGTAAGACAAGTAGGGAAAGAAGTGTTATTTTTAAACTATGGGTAGTATTATTTATGTGTTTGGTTTTGCCTGAATTATATAGAAGAGAAGAAGTTAAGAAAATATGAAGAGGCTGGAACGCCAATGTGTTCAGCCTTGGCTGAGGTCCGTTTAAACATAAATGCTGCATTGAAAGGAAAACTAGGGTTTTTCATTTTAAAGTATGAAAATGTGAAAAAACTTGCTATGATGACCTAGCTGATTGGATCAAAAGATGTAATAACATAAACTTCATTACTAAAATTGGGTTTTAGTAATATAATTTAGTCATTAGTAGAATTATTTTTGAAAATATCAGTTTAAAGAGAGAACTGAAATAGTCTCCTCAAAAGTTTCAACCATATATGAAAAATTGACTTTTAAGGAAATATATTTTTACATACTTCCTTGAATATGATGTTTTCCACAAATCAAGGGAAAAATATTGAATCAAAAAAGTTTTCCAGAGAGGCTAGTTGTATGAAAGAGGGGACAAAAAGTCTGTTAGGTTGTACTGTACCAGGCATATTATGGTTTATTGTACAGTCTTTTATTTATTTATGGTGCTAGCACAACACGAGCAGTATACTTGATATTTTACTGCTTGAAGTTTTCTATGGCTCAATATATTTCCAAGTTTATTCTTCCTCAAAACACTCTATATTATTTTCCTGGGACCACTCACATGCAGGCACACCCACCCCTATGTATTGATACAGATACAGACAAGTGGTGTTCCTCAGGGGCTGGTATTGAGAGCAACACTGTTTAACCTACAGACAGTGGGACTGAGTGCACCCTCAACAAATTTTCCAATGACATCAAACTAAGTGGTGCAATCGGCAGTTCCCCACTGGAGGGAAGGGATGCCATCCAAATGGACCTTGAGAGGCATGAACCTATAGCAGCTTTCTGATACCTAAAGGGGGCCTAAAAGAAAGCTGGAGAGGGATTTCTTACAAGATTGTGTAGAACAAGGGGAATGGATTTAAACTGAAAGAGAATAGGTTTATACTAGATTTCAGGAAGAAATTCTTTACCTAGAGGTTGGTGAGGCACTGGAACAGGCTGTTCAGAGAAGCTGCGGATGCCCCATCCCTGAAAGTTTCAAGGCTGGGTTGGACAGGGCTCTGAGCAACCTGGTCTAGTGGAAGGTGTCCCTGCCCATGGCAGGTGAGTTGGAACTCAATGATCCATAAAGTCCCTGCAGCACACAACCCAAACCATTATATGATTCTATGGTTTAGAAGAGTTCCTATTTTATTCTTTGCTCTTTAAGTTTCTTGTATTTTAAAATTATCAGTGAAAGAAGAAATTAGTGAACAATATTCAGTGAAATAATGTGAATAATGATCACATAATAATGTGAAAATTCATTGAAAACAATGAATAATAATATCCCTATTTAGAAATACAAATGTACTAAGTAATATAGTACTAAATACTATAAACTTACTAGATTCACACAAATTTTATTATTAAAAAATCAGATCCAGGTCTCCATGAACCATCCACATGATGCTGTCTAATTGTATTCACTTTCCTTTGAAAATTCACCTATTTGCATATAGTAGATGTCTTCGCCGACATCTAAAATATCTACCTGTAGTAGTTTGTATTTGCACTTACCTATGATGCATCTACAGCAAGACCAAGTTTAAGATTCTGTAGTTATGTTTGAAACTTTTCAGGTTGACAAATTTCATGCTTTTTAACTTATAGGCATTCTACACAGTGCAGAAAAATAAAAATATGGTTGCAGTGTCTGTGGAAGAATAAATGATTGCTCTTTCCATTGCAGACGCTCTGCTCAGAAAAGATCTAAATTAAGCCATAGTCAATATTCTGTATTCTTTATGTCTTTTATGGTAGATCTGCCTCTTATAAATATCTTCCAAACTTGTCTCACTGCTGCTCAAGCTCTTACAAAAAACCAAATTTCTGCAGCAGAGATAATATCATTTAGAACAACTTCTTATTCTCTGAATTGAATAGATAAGTTTTTACCTCTCTTTAATCCTTTAAGAGAATACATTTTGAGGGGCTAATCCAATACGTAATCTCAAAAAGCAACCGGAATGAGCAGCTAAACATTGTCTCTTTGGTTACCCCCAGGCTAAACTCACTATCTTAGAACTCTGGACTAGAAAAGGGTATTTCATATCCTATCTGTTGGTTAATGCAACTGTCGCTTGTCTCTTCAACAGGGTTTTAGTATGAAGTATTTGAAACTTAAAAAATTGAAACATTTGAAATATCCTCTCAATAACAAGGACCTGTTGTAATTCTGCTAAATCTTTATATGTCTATCTCTGTCTTTGAACTGCAACAATAAAATGACCTGTCCGAATAGTAGCACATGAGGGAGTAAAGGGAAGCAATCAGACACCTGTTCATCAGGTTTTCCAGTGACTCCTAGAATAACAGATTCAGTCTATACAATAGGTGTGAAGAAAACCAAACCAACAGGGAAACTAGTTTGTCTTGACCTCTTTTCATTAGCAAATGATGGTTCTATGCCTAGGTCTGTCCCTTTCTAATGCCCTTAAAAGGGAAGTTTTTTGCTAGATCCTTTGCTTTAAATGAGATTAAAAAAAAAATCATTAAAACAATACTGTCAAGGGATATTGCTTCACCATGGACTACAGTGAGAAAGAAAATAGTTAGAAAGATAGGAGGTGGGAGAATGGATCTGTGTTAGTAATACCCCTAGTCAGTACAGACAGGGATTAACTGTTCTTTTGACCACTTCATAAATCACCTCATTAATCCATATATATCTGCACGCACAACACATTTCCTTTGCTCTCCAGCAAAGGAAATGAGATTTTCCTTGTTTAGAGAATAAGAGAACTTTGAAGATTTATGAAATAACTGCTCACAATGTGTAGTGTGTATGAAGGCATCTTTGCTAAATCATTACAAGAGTCACAGAATCAATGAGGATGGAAAAGGCCTCTGAGATCGTTAAATCCAACCTATGACCAAGCACCACTGTCAAGTAGACTATGGCAGCAAGTGCCAGGTCCAGTCTTTCCTTTAAGGGGATGGTGATTCCATGGCCTCCCTAGACAGCCCATTCCAATGTGTAATCCTCTTCCTATGAAGAAATTCTTCCTAATTCAAAGAAATTAATTGCTGGTAAACAGAACTGCAAGACTATCGGCGTGTTGGTGAGAACGGGACGGGGAGCCCAGGGCAGATGCTCAGGAGCCATTTTATTATTTTATCAGTCTCATATACAGAGTTGAGACCCAAGAGATGTTATAGGCTCATGTCATCAAGGCAATCCGTGATCTCCTGGTTACACAGCATTCTTAAAGGCTTTTTAGCCAATTGCATATTCTTAAAAGTTACAGACAACCGTGTTAACCAATCTCTAAAAGCGCACGTACTACTGTTATAAACAATAATTGCTTGTTTATACCTTATATAACAATGCACAGTATTCCATTAGTAAGCTTAATCTTATCTGTCTTGCTTAGCATATTTTTGCAGCTCTAAAAGCTATCCCAGCCAAACCTAGAAGCTTTAGCCATTGTTATAATGTCCTTGCTTGCAGTATAATTGTATCTTCTTTAAGTTTTCCCAGCCAAAGCTAAATCCTAAACTCTGCTGCTTTATTTCTGAAGCTTACTTTCATTTCTCACACTTAAGAAGCTTTCTACCTTATTTCTGTGATTCCCACACTAGACAGTGAGAATGAGCTTTGGGCAACTAATTATCCACACTGCTTTATACCCTGCTAAACAAAACAGGAATAATCAATGTGCCTAGGACCAAGAGATGGGCTATGTCCAGGCTGCACTGCATTTGTCCTTCTGGGCTACATATGATATTCCTGGAACTGTAGTATATAATTGTCATTTTCTGTGTGCTGTTTTTACTCTAGGATTTGTAGGATGAAGGTAGCAAAGGTGATCGACGTTTCTTCATTTTGTGTAACAGGAATGATTCAAGGACCCTAATGCTCTCATCTGGTGCATGGGCATTGTCTTAAGATTGTTTTTTGGCAAAACCCACAGAATAAAACACAGCAGCAGTTATGTAGTAGGACAGAGGCAGGTGGGCATTTGAGTCAGCATCTTGGTTCTGTTCAATGTGGTGGTATAAATGTTTGTTGGTCCAGTTCAGTGTCCTAAAGGTTAGACAAGCATGCTATTCTTCAAATGTGAAGGACAGCACACGGTTTATTGTGTGATCTTTTCCAAAACAAAATGTTGGACTCTGACGTGAGGTATCCATTGCATGATTTTTCTCTGCTGCCCTTCCCCAATACAATCTTGCATCTGTTGGAGTTAGAGCAGCAACCACACTCCTCTGGGAAGTCTCTATGTCTTTCTCCACATCAAAACAGAATTTTAAACTTGAATTAATTTCTAATAACCTAAAAATACATATGATCATTAGCTTATGATAATTCAAAGCTAGCTCTGTGGAGACCTGTGTCAGAATGGAGCAATTTCTGCTGGAGTTTTCTATGCTGTGTGTTTTGCAGTGGTGAGCATCGCCAGGAGGTTGAGGGAGGTGATCTTGCCCCTCTACTCAGCACTAGTGAGGCCACATCTGGAGTGCTGTGTCCAAGTCAGGGCTCCTCAGTAAAAGAGAGACATGGGGCTCCTTGAACAGGTCTAGCAGAGAACTTTGAGCATGATGAGGGGACTGGAGCATCTCTCCAATGAGGAAAGGCTGAGAGAATTGGGCCTGTTCAGTCTCAAGAGAAGACTGAGGTAAACTCATCAAAGTCTATCAGTATCTGAAAGGGAGAGTGTCAAGAGGATGCATCCAGGCTCTTCTCAGAAGTGCCAAGCAATAGGACAAGAGACAGTGGGCAGAAACTGAGGCACAGGAAGTTGCACCTGAATATGAAGAAGAACTTCTTTACTGAGCAGTGATCACACACTGGAACAGGCTGCCCAGCAAGGTTGTGGAGTCTCTCTCAGTGGAGATATTCAAGAACTGTCTGGACACCCTCCTGTGCCATGTGCTCTAGGATGGCCATACTTGAGCAGGGAGGTTGGACCAGATGACCCACTGTGGTCCACTTCAACCTTATCCATTCTGTGATTCTGACCCAGTCAATTTCTGGAAAAGATTTCCTGGAATTTAGCAATATTTTCCCTATTTGAAAACGTTCTGATGGTAATAAGTTTCAGAAGAAACATTATCCTAATAGCATTAAGATTAAAAATTCACTGGCCTTCTTCAGAAAGAAATGAAACTAATTATATGAGGTAATTGAACATCATTAAAGGTACTTATTATTTGAGGGGCAAAAGGTGGTTTGTTGTTTAATAATTATAATAGAAAACCAAACTATGATATGCCTTTAAGTCACTGCTTAAATAAAGCTGAGCATCTATTAGCTATATACATAAATACATTCACTAATTTAAGCAGTATGCACTTCATAATTATCCTCAATCTATTACTGAAACAATGGGGAATCTAGAGTTAATCTGAAAAAAACCCTAGACATTTTTAAGATAAGGCAATGAATGTAGGAATATGCAAATATGAACTTGCATACAGTGATAAAATGGAATATATGCATCAAAGTCAAATTAAATGTGTAATTCAAAATATTTCCTCTCTAATGTGAACCTGTAATATGGGATAATAGCATTATCTTTGGTGCATTTTTCAGATCTTCCCTCAAATTGTTTGATGCCTAACTATGAATTTGTGTAGTTCAATGTGTTTGGATTTCTTCTAAATTCAACTTTATTTCTGAATGTCTGGGCTATATTACATCCAGGGTCAGATGCAGAATTGACATTGTCTGTTTTACATTAAGTGTAGTTTCCACAATATTTCCCTTATAACAGAGCTTTATCTCTTAATTTGAAAATATTTTAATTCAATTTACAACTCTGGAAAAAATAAAAAAAAAAAAAAGGCTTGCAATATGAAAAATAATCACAAATCAGAGAACTGTCACTTATAAGCAAATTTTTTGTGTGGTTAAAAATATCCACTTATAATAAATAGGATATTACTGTATATATGGCTTTGCAAGAGCTGCTTTACATTGAGATTGAGATTTTTCTCTTGAGAATGAAATGGTTAGGGAATTGAAATTGATGGGAAATTTTATGTAAAATAGACTATGTACTCATGATAACTTTTTTCTTTTTGCTTAGTAATAAATAAGGTGTCTGCTTGCAAATTTTTAATATAGAAGGTAGCTCATTAAGGTCATTAAAATTAAGATTTAGTAACAGTAAGGATGTATAAGAAATAATAGAACAGAAAGGACAGTATTTTTATGGTGGCCAAAAGAAATCTTTGAGGAAACTGAAGGTGAAATCTATTTGAGAATGGATTGTCTAACAAGCTCTCTGTTTTGCGAGCACTAGACTAAACATACATAGATTATCCAGTGAGTTTTACTGATCAAGATATACACCAAGTGAGCAAACAGCTCCTTAGGTCACCTTACGGAATTGAGAGATCCATCAGTCTTACAAAATATATGCATAAGATTTTGAAAATAATGGTAGGAAAAAACCCTAGGAGTTGATATTAAAACTGCTAGAAATTTGAAAACCAAAATCCTAATCATTCACAGATTATTTCAATGACATTTTGTTGCTATCAAGTACTGCTGTGTCAAAATTGCAAGGAGAGAAAATATGGTCTGGTTTTGGCAGAAGATATTGATAAATATATAAATATAAACCGATAGTGTAAATAGCCACTGAAATTAATGAACTTTATTACTAATTAACTCACAAGTACTTATTACTAACATAGTGATAACATTGAACTTTAAAATTATATCAATAATCAACTTTATTTGTTTTTTAATGTGTCTCTATTTAACTATTTAGTGAACTTTTTTTTAATGCAGTATTCATTATAACACAGCTGTCCCTAAGGCAAAAGACAGGCACAAATCTCTCATGGATAGCAAAGTTGCAACTATCTGGGATAATTTGGGACTATGTTATTTTGTTGTCCCAGGTGGCTCTAATATTTCAGAGATGTCCACATTCAGCTGCCACCTGGTAAAGCTGGCTGTGTGCAGCAGGGCTTTGAGGGAAGATGCCCGGCAGGAGTGCTTGTGCACACCCAGGCAGGGCGATTATATTTACACTATGTTTTCGGGATGATGACGAAGTCTTCCAGACCCACATCACCCTCAGCAGATTTACCTCTGCAACAGGGAAATAGCTGCTTGCTGTGGCAATCAATATTTCTGGACTGCACCTGCTAGCCAGAAGGTGAGGCAGGGAATGGAAACAGTGATAATTGCGGTGAAAAGCATGAAGGAACGGCTGTGGAGGGACACCAGTAGCTCCAGGCACAATGACTGAAGTAAAATAAATAGCAAATACAAGATGCCTGGTTATCTATCTTTACACACTTAAAAGTAAGGAATAGAAGACCAGGAAGGTTTTATAATGAAACACAGTCAGCTACGAAGTAGCTCTTAAATGTCCCACAGAGAAAAAGAGTTATAAACTCCTCTCTCTTTAAAACATTTAAATAATAACACCAGGAAATTAAGCTATATACTTTCTTTTTTTTTTTTATAATAATATATTTTACTGTTTCTATTAAGACTTTTGGGCGAAATACATGTCTACCATAAGTTATCTGAATTCTTTAAAGTCAATGGAATTACTCCTGCTAACATTCATGGGAACTTGTCCCTTGGTTTTCTAACTTGGCCATTTCCTCTCTTGAGCTTCTCAGAACTGAAGAAGACACAAATGCATTTCATTTTTTTCTCTGAACTCAGGAGGGATTCTAAAGGTTAGGGAAACTTTCCCTGAATGTAAGAATCTGGGGTGGGATGTGTGTAAGTGTGTGGAGCTGGAGGGTGGAGGTGGATTTTTCTGTTAAACCTGAACCCTGAGCGTGAGCTGCTTGGGTTTGATAAGGAGAGAAGATATGAAAATTCAAAACTGAATGCAAAATATTTTTTTGGCGTGGGCCATGTCAGTTTTAAATCTAGTTTATATACAAGCTTCATCTTATGTCTCAAATACTGCATTACTTCCCTTACATGTTGTCTAGCTTACAGCCATTTTGACAGCATACAGAATGAGAATATGCCAGTATATATTTTTACATTTTGCACTTAAAACAGGATGCAGTTCAGTAAAAAACTATAACCTAAATTCTTGTTTTTCTATTTAAGTTCAAGTGAAGATCTGCAGGTGTTTGAGAAATTTCTTAATTGAAAGACATGGTTATAGTTGGGGTTTTTTTCCATTTGCATAAAACTAAATAAATAAACATGAAAAAAATTAGTGTCAGAGTTGATTAGCAATATGAAGTGATAGACACTTTTTGTGAAGCACTTTTGAGCGATAGATGCTAATGTCTTTAGGCTCTTCTGTGGGAAATACAGAGAAAAAGAGAGGTTTTTCTAAAAGCACATAAATTAAGGTTTCCCAGAATCACCTTCTCTCAAAAAAAACCCCACAAGCCCTACAGTGCTTCCAGTGACTGTAAAGGATGTCTGACAAAATAACTGTACTTGACGACAGCAATTGTCAAAATGCCTCCTGAGTTATTTCATTTTTTTACTGAAACCACTAGCAGTGAAAGACATACAGCTTTCTGGATAATTGGACTACCAAGCGGGTTGGTTCTTTTTTGCTGCTTCAGAAGAGGAGGTTGTAGCTAGAGGAAATTTCCTGGTATTGGCCGGTAGTAACTGAGCATCTGTGGTGGTGCGTTCCCCCCACCACCTTTCCCAGGCTGCAGTGCGATCTGAGACGTGCTCGTTAGGCCTCAGCACTGAAAACAGCACCTGGGCTTAGCTCTTCCCGAGCTTCTCAGAAACACTGTCTGCTCCCAGAAACTGCTAACGAGTTCCTGTTTTCCTCATGAACAGCCTTGGAAAAAGTTTTTCTTGCCTTAACGGCATAACATTCCTGCTCTCCCTTTCAAAGAAAGGGCTGACCCAAGCTGTGGCCAGGATGAAACATTGTTATGACTAAAGCCCACTCTCTTCTGACCCTATAAACAGCGGTCCAAAATGAGACCCTTTGAGCTCTCCTGGATTGCAATGGGCTGTGACCAGCAACCTCCCTCTGAGGGGGATGCCTCTCAGGTCTCACAAACACATTTGCTGTACTTGGAGCATCACCAAACAATGACTAATCCTGGGCTGATACCCTCACTACTTGAGGCCCAACCCTTCACCTGCCAGGAGATGCAAAAGCATCTGAAGTGAGTATTTCACTGACCTCTGAGGTGAGTTTTTCACAGGTGCCTTATCTTGCACTGACTGTTTATGTCTGTGTGCATGCATGTGCGCCGATGCTATAGCAAATCTGGGAGAAATGCTGCTTTCTTAGATGTGTAAGTATCTTGGATATTGAAGCGAGTTAGGCTTGTAAGTAAACTTGTGACTTATAACTTAACCTTACTTAAATGCTTCTAAGTGTTGTTCTTTTACTAAGTTGCTAAGTATAACTTTGAAGATATAAGTTAGGTTAAATTCTGCTAAGTGTTATTCCTCTGTTAAATTCTAGGGTTATGTTATAAATTAAGTTTAAGGTGTAAGTTAGGTATAAGTTAAGTGTTGTTCCTTTGTTAAATGAAGCATTTGAAATACAAATAAAATACAAAAGGTAATGTGGGCCTATTACTAAGTGGAGGGGGAACCCAGGTAGCAGAAAATGCAGAGAAGGCAGAGTTACCAAATGCCTTATTTGCGTCGGTCTTCCCTAGCAAGACCAGCCCTCAGGAATCTCTGGCCCAAGAGATCAGGACAAAGGAATATTGGAAGAAAACTCTCCTTTAATCAAAGAGGATTGGCTTAGAGAACACCTAGGTAAACCTGACATCCACAAATCCATGGACCCTGATGGGATGCATCCATGAGTGCTGAGACAATTGGCAGGCATCACAGCCAGGCTACTTATGATCATCTTTGAAAGGCCGTGGAGATTGGGAGAGGTGTCTGAGAACTGGAAGAAAGCAAATGCCTCCCCAGTCTTCAAAAAGTGCGAGAAGGAAGACCCAGGGAACTACACAACAGTCAGACTCACCTCAGTCACTGGAAAGATGATGGAGCACCTCATTCTGGAGGCTGTCTCTCTCCACATGGATGACAAGAAGGTGATCAGGAGTAGTCATCATGGATTCACCAAAGGCAAATTGTGCTAGACCATCTTGATTGTTTTCCACAATAAAACAACTACCAGGATGGATGAAAGTAGAGCAGTGGATATTGTCTACTGTGACTGCTAAAAAAGCTGTTAGCAGGGAAACCTTCTAACTTTCCCAGCACTTCTGTGAGATTTCTCTCCTTCTCTCTTTTTTCCCAAGCAAAACTATTAGAAACAATTCTAGGAGTTTTTGTAAACTAATTAGTATCGTGCAGCTGTGTACTTTGTTTTGGATTTCTTAGGAGATATTTTAGGATGAATGTTTTGAGGAATTGGCCAATGGGTTTGGTAGGTGGCTAAGCTCGAGGTCGAGTTACCTCCTGCAGTTTTCTGTGAACATCAGAAGCAAGAAGCAAGAAGCAAGCTACATTCATAGAGCCGTTCTGTATGTTAATAAATAGTTCATTTGCTTTGCCTTATTCACCCTGGACTCCATGTCGTTGTTAATGAAACTCTGCGACAGTCTACCTTGACTTCAGCAAGGCTTTTGACACTCTCTCACAGCATCCTCACAGGCAAACTTAGGAAATGTGGACTGAATGAGAGGACAGGGAGGCGGATTGAGAACTGGCTGAAGACCCCAGAGGGTTGTAATCACTAGCACAGGGTCTGGTTGGAGGTCCCCCAAGGTTCAGTACTTGCTTAACTCACCCACATATCTCATGCTCACTTTAGAAGATGATCAGGTCAAGAACACTAGTGATGAAGTAATGTAGCAAGATATGTTTCCAAGAGCATATGGATATTCTTTAGATGAATGTATAGATTGTTTTCAAACAAAAACCTGCAACAGAAAATTCTATATATCTGATGATATTTAATGTCATTCTTAGTTACTTATGTAGCTGTGAATTTTGAAAATCTGAAATTAAGTTGGTGCTACCAGACATATCAGAGTCAAAGTGCAGTGCATGGAATAGTGTGCTATACTGCTACTTCAACTAAACCTTTTTCTGTTGAATTGTGTTTTTAAAACACAAATAATATTATTTTTTATTTTAATTTATTATTTTTATTATTATATTTTTTGTGACAGGGCATGTTAAAATAAAATATGTTGTGGATAATGAGTAGCTATAATTTATTTCTTAGTTGAATATAAGAGATAGGACTGTACTTGCTTTCTGTGAAGCTACTTCCCAGAAAACTTTGGCTGGTGAAAGAAAGGAATAGATTTTATTAGATTGTTTGATGGCACACCTATAACTCTTTCTGACCAAAAGTCATTTTCATTTGCAATGAGCAATTTCAGTTACATGGTACAGTTACAGTTGAGTTCCTTCACGAGTCCAGTGTGCATTACCAGTCAATGCTCTTTAAAGACATATGTTGTAGTGAAAGAGACAGATTTAGCAAGACAAGACATTTTCTCTCTGTGGGCCTTGTGATACATAAAAGTCTTGTCAGTCTGACATTTCCTACTTTGCTTTATGATTTTTCCCCATTTTCCTCTTCTGTACCTATGCTATCATTATCGTCCTAGTTGAATGGTTCTTAACTGCAAAGTAAGGTCAGAAGGGAGAGCTATACATTGCAACACTGCTCTGCTTTCTACCAGATGGCAGAAAAAAAGTAAGTAGAGGAAAGAGCATTTTTATTCTGTTTTGGTTATTATACCGCAGTTAAGACATATTAGCCATCTTCTGTATAATCTTACTTCCAGCCACAGATTGCTCAATGTATATTTCTAAATGTCGAACACAGTAATTTATTACCTTCCTATAAATCCTCCTACAATTCAAGAAAAAAGCCTCCCTTTTATAATATCAAATGTGCAGTTATCAGTAACTGGAGGAGCGTTTAGCAATCTCAAAGTCTCTGTACCCAAAGGAAGTTATTTAACCTGTCAGTGCAATCAAGCAAAAAGCCCATCCCTATCACTTGGAACCTATCAAGGTTCCAAGAATATCTCTTAGAATTTGAACCATTGGCTAGATGTATTTGTCATTTTTCATAGAATAATAGAATGGTTTGGGTTGGAAGGGACCTTAAAACCCATCTAGTTCCAACCCCCCTCCCATTGCAGGGACACCTTTCACTAGGCCATTATCCAACCTAGATTTCTTCCTGGACACTTCCAGGGATGGGGCATCCACAGCCTGCCTCTCTGGGCAATTTTTTCCACTGTCTCACCACTCTCCCACTAAAGAGCTTCTTCAAATAGCTAAATATACCCTCTGAGTTTAAAACCATTCCCCCTTGTCCTATCACTACATGCACTTGTAAGAAATCTGCTTTAGGTCCTGGAGGGCTGCTATAAGGTCACCCTAGAGCTTTCTCTTCTCCAGGCTGACTCCAACTCTCTCAGCCCATCTTCAGAGTTGAGGTTCTCCACCTCTCTGGCTATATTTGTGGTTTTCCTCTGGTCCAGCTCCAGCAGATCCATGTCCTTCCTATGACAGAGCTGGACACAGTCCTCAAGGTCTTACGAGACTGAATAGAGGGACAGAATCACTTCCCTCAAACTGCTGGACATGCTGCTTTTAATGAAGCCCAAGATGGTTTGTTTTTCTGGGCTGCAAGTGTACATTTTGAGGTCATGTTGAGTTTCTCGTCATACAAAAAGCTGTCATCACACAACAAGCTCTTTCAGTGGGATTTTTTCCAATGCAGGGACTAGAAGACACATTACATATTGTATACCTTTACATACTTCATTGTGTTTTTATTACCCTTTCTCATTAAATATTAAAGCAATGGGAGATAAGAACATGTAGTTCTATTACTAAGCGTGCACTGAAAATAGCCATATTCATTTCATGTAACATCACCTTGCACACAGCTTAAGAAACATTACCTGTGTGTGACACCTCGTTTGCCTCACAGATCTGCATTTACAAATTATGAAAGACTAAATGTCTTGCCCAAGGCTGATCAGAACTACAGACAGTCAAAATAACTTTTCATCATTTATTATCATTATTTCAATTTATCTTCCTTCAGGGTTCCAGAGTGGAAGGTTTGTCTAACTGACCATAAAAAGAAGAAAAAATTGGAATAATTTTTTTCTCTGTTATGCACTAAAACTTCTTTTTTGCCTTTTATTGCTCCAAATTAATAGTTCCCAAAACTCTGGTAATTTTTTATTCTGTTCCAAACCTACTGCAAATAATTTCTTTCACCATTCAAAGCACTGGGAAAAAAAATGGATCCATGCTATCTTGACTTTTGTAAGCCCATTTAAATTTTGAGTGCTAATTGGAGTGCTTGGACCAAGACCTTTCTGGTTCATATTGGTAAAGCTCAATCTGATTAATCTCCTTAAAGAGTCTTAAATAGAACCAGAAATTGTGATAAAATCTTTCCTAGTTCACAGTGTGATTTTATCTACAGGCACAGGTCATCTTTCAGTCTAAACTGAGTTCACTCACTTCCTCAGTTCACTGTCATCACTGTGTCCAGGAATTACTCACTTCTGAGACCTTCTGGACCATCTGTTGTCTCATTTTAAAGTAGAAAGGTGGTTATGACGACTATGAATGGAGTCTAACTTCCCTCCTGTAACTGCTCTGAATAGTGCATGTATAATATCCCTTCTGCGATGATCAATTTTATAGTGAAATCTATTATTTAGAAACATCTAGAGGTAATTACAAAAAATTAAATCTCTACAGGTATGACTCTACAGAAGCTTCTGAGATTTCAACATTGAGGTGATTTAGCAAAAAATTGGTTTGTAGGGTCAGAAAAAAAAGAGGAAAAACAGCTGCTCGAACCTTCTGTGACCAGCACAGAGCCAATAGCGGATGGACAGGTTACTAGGCCAATTGAACAAGCTGGAAACACCTCTGTGATGACATATTTTAAGAAATGAGGAATGGTGAAAAGTTCCTTTTTCTGCTTCCCGGCCGAGGGGTGGCAAGGGGGGGCCTCCCCCAGGCCCATCCTGGAGTCGGCTGTTGGGGCCTCGTAGTGTGGTGGCCAAGGCCACCCCAGAGCTGCAAGCAGGTGTGAACAGCTGTGAGTAGCCACGCAGCCGGGACCACACAGCGCTAACTTCTGGGGCTGGCGCAGCCCGCGCAGTGCTGGCAGGCCCTTACACAGAGCTGGAGCGGCTCATGCCGAACTGGGCAAAAAACACCATACAGCCAGCTGTGGGAGACAGGGCGACTTTTTCCCCAGTGCAGAGCCTGGACAAGATCAGCTTCTCAGCTGCAGTGTACAGATACCAACTTTCTTCCAAGTCAGAGAAAAGGAAAAGTGATGTCACGTGAGAAGGCCAACCTGGCGGCACCAAAGTCAGTGTGGGAAGGGAGAGGGTGGAGGACCTCCCAGCGCCAGAGCTGAAATTCTCCTGCAAGCTGTGGTGAGGACTATAATACAGCAAATTATTTTCCCTATAATTCATTGAGGTATGTGAGGGGCTGCAGAAATCCACGTGCAGTCTGTGAAAAGGAGTGGTCACGCCAGAGTGCATAGATGCTGAGAGGCTTTTAAAGATTGAAGAAGAGAATCTTTGTTTCCACGCTAGAACAGCTCATCTTTAAAAGACTAAACCCCACGAACTGTTATGACCCACGCTGGCAGTTGTGGGAAGACTGCGAGATTTGTGGGAGGGATCCTTCACTGCAGGAGATTTGGGCGGACTGTTGTTTGTGAATGTTGAAACCATGCTAGAGAAGTTGGCAGAGAGCTGTCTCCTGTGGGAAGGATCTCATGGCACAGCAGAAGAAACTCTTTTCCTTAAACATAAAGAAAGACTAGTAAGAAATGAAATACTGACCAAAACCTCATGTTTGTTTCCCTTGCTCAGTTTGGTGGAAAGAGGGAGGTACTGGAGGAGAAAACTGTTCTGAAGGTTTGCTTTGGTTTCTCATTATTCTTTTTACTTTTAATTCTGTTAGTAATAAATCTTCTTTATACTGTTTAAGTTTGGACCTGTTTTGCCAACATCAAACCGCCACAAACATTATTTAATTTTTAAGTGGAACGATAAAAGTGAATTCCAGGACAAGCCTCTTGTACTCCAGGAACTTCTATGTGTGTTACTACTGGTCAGTTATGTACCAGAAAGAAAATCCTGACAAAAACTTGAAGGAAAAGAATAAATTTCACAAAAAAATATCTACTTCTGAAGAAAATAAATTTTCCCAAGAAAATTCTGAATAACTACTCAGAAAAGTCCAATACACTTTGAAACATACTCCCCTCAGTCTGTTGCTTTGTTTTTTCCCCAGTTAAACAATTGTTTTAGAGTGATGGTCTTTATTTTGGTACATTCCATAAAACATTATTTATTAATGAAAACAACAGATATTTCTACATCTCAGAGAGCTGCTATTTGTTCAGAATTACTATTTTTCCCCTTCCTTATGGATTTCCCCAGCTGAAACATGTATACACATGCACAGTTTTTAGATTTATAAATTGAGGAGTCTAAAACTTGCAGAGATTTTGAAACAAAAGCAGAATTTTAATGGAAACAGTTTTTACAATCTTCTTGCCTGTACTGATAGTAGGTCAATACCAAATTCAATACAGGATTTCATTTCTTCTGCAGGCAAATTATACTTGCCAGTTCTAGTAAGTGAAGAAGGAAAATGAAAGATCATGACTTGAGAAATGCAATGCTTCTTAAGTTAAATTGTATCCTGAACTGATAGTTGTGCCAATAAAGGAAGATTTAAATTGAAAAGTTACAGGTTGATAATGTGTCTTTAAATTGACTAATCTTCGTGTAGTATCAGATCAATGAAATGTGTATTAGAGACACATGCCTATGGTGCAAAGAAGCCCTACATCAACTGTGCATGGATGGGATGTAGTTTTTTGCATGTCAAGTCAAAGGCAATGGGTCTTAGGAAAGTAAATGAATCTCATCAATATTGCATAATTGCAAGTATGTTATAATCCATTTTAAAGATGTCACAAAGTCACTATGTTCACCATCACAATGATTTCTTTTCTTTCTTTTTCTAAATACTATGTCACATTTCTAATTGCATTTTCAGCAATTTATTTCCTTTTTCTCTGCTGCAAAATTCATTCAATGTCAGTGTTATTATGCCATCAGTAAACACTGTGAATTTAAATTATTGCATTTATTCACACTTTTACTCCCTAGAAATTGCTGAAGTAGTACATTCAAAAACATAAATGTCTGTTTGCAATAGTTTGAGCTTTTTGTTCTCATTATAAATTTTAAGACGAAAACACAGTGTTCCTTATTTAGGTAGTCCATGACGACTAAAATCTCCACAAATAATTGATTGCATATCCTTTCACAGAAAGCTGTATCTAACAAGACAGATGGTGTTTCCCTTGATTCAGAAGGTCTAATAAATACTATTTGTATCATATTAACATGACACAAGAAGGTAGACTGTCTGTTACAGAGAAAATACATATACACCTCATGTTGTCCACTCATGCAAGTATTTTTCCCCAGTGAAGTTTCTGTGCATTTGAGTAAGAAATACATATTCTTCAATTCAATCCAATCAATCTGTCTAGACCAAGATGAAGGAGATGGATATTGTAGAAAGGTCTGTCCAACAGCAATATTCTATTTTTGTCAAGAAGGGTATTATTTCAAAACTGTGTGTCATGAAAAAAAAAAAAGACCACAAATCAAAACAAGTGTTGTATAAGAAAATAATACATTGGTGGTACGTGTAAATATTTCCCTAAAAAGAAAAACAAAGTTGCTCTGATTACTATTACAGTTTTCTGTTTTGATTGAGGCAGACATAGCACATATTAATTAACCAACTGGAAAATCTCAAAATTGAAGCTTAGAAGCGAAAAAAACCTCTTTCTCATGGTGGGTGTCAGTAGTTTGAAATGCTTTATGATGACACTCCAAATGTCTTCTTAGTATAAAAGCCATAAATTACACATATTAAGAATGGTTTGCTAGGCTGTTTACCTCTGAGCTGAAGACCTGTATGAAGCAGCAGGGAGCTCAAACACCAGTAAGATTTAAGCAGACCCATTTTAAAATGGATGTTTTTACAGGGAAATAATTCAGGTTTTTTACAGATCCTCCTGGAAGACTCTTCTGTTGGAAAGTGTCCAGTAAGTGTTCTCCAACCTTCCTTTTGGATGCAAAATGCTCACTTATGTTTCCACTGCTGTTACTCAGGGATCAGCTCTTGGGCCTATGTTATTGGTAATTTTTCTCAGGCAGCTAATAGTGCCATAAAAATATTATTAATTATATTTCAGGAGATAAATCACTGAGAGGAAAGGTCCCACTTACAACTGTCAGTAACCTGAAAGTGGGAAAATATGTTTTTCTTTTCCTTGCATGAACTATACAAGTTACAAGGAACTATATGCATAATATTACAATATTTTGTACAATTAAATTTGAGAAAGAAGTTGCAGTAACACTGGGGGCAAAATATGGAGTTCTGAAAATCATTAAAGAATAGGGAGGCCTGATGAATATTCTGTGACCAAGTGGTCTCAACATCTTTTAGTTAAAAGGAATATGAGATGACTTCACTGCAGTCTGTATGCAACACACATAAATGCAGATTTGACATTTCTTAACTTCTGAGTGTTTGACATAATCTAATGTCCTCTTAAAGAACAGACTTTCATGTGTGCATACAGAATATTCTCAATTTTTTTAATATTCATTTTTTTCAACTTTATCACTTAGTTTCACATCTACATGTAGAATATGTCCTTTTTTATACTTTCCAGGCACATTTTTTTCTCACATTTGAATAAAGATGTTACAGAGTTTAAACATGCACCACAAATAATTAGTAAATAATGATTATGATAATTGTAATGATAATCATAATGATGACAGTGATAATAATCATCATCATCTTTCAAGTGTTTCTACTTTGAGAAGGAGGAGTATCAAAGTCACTTCTTTGTTAGCTTTCATCACTTCAGTATCTTAACTGAGACAAAAACCAGTTTTTGTAAAAAAGATAAAAACCAGTTTTTGTAAAAATTCAAATTGTATCTCCACATCTTTTAACAATAGAAGGGAATATTTCTACCCAATCAACTCCAAGTAATTGCTGTGGTACAATATATAGGTTTTCTTCATGTTTACATTGTCATTAAAGATTCCTCACATATGCTTTATGATTTACAACAATTCAATAACACCTATGTCTTTCAGATTTTATAGAGTATCAAAGAAGATACAGAATGTTAAAACAAGATTAATTCCTAGACTGTGCAGATAAAATCTAGACTATTTATTTATATCTGGATTTGCAAAATAAGGTCTAACTTCTCTATTCAACACTTTCAATGTCTGTCATTGAACAAAAGATTAAGTACAAGTTAATAGAAATGAACATTTCTTTAGCAACAAAAAGAACATGATATATTTTTTTCAGCATTTAGAAATACAACTACAAGTATTCCTAAAAATCCAATAAACACAAGTTTCAATAACCTAAGGTTACCTGTACATATATATTCTGGTTTTGTTTATTTCACAGGTTTATTTTCTATAGAATATTAAGAGGAAAATAGCACTATATTGTCCTTTTGAAATTAAGTATTACTGGGAAGGAGAATGAATATATCAATAACTGAAAGTGCTGAATTGAAAAACTTTCTTAAAGGCAGATGAAAGAGATAAAACTGAAATGAGATCATAAATTTTTGTAATAGTAAAAGTGGAAAAAGAGAAAAAGAAATTAATATACCAAAATATGACAGGAGGCAAGTGACACCAGTTTGTTTGTATATGTATTTTGTTGCTTTTAAAAGCTAGAATGAGGACTCTGGAAAAATTTTGTCTTGTTGAATTAAAATGCAGCTTATTTTAATGAAGATATCTTCAATAAGAAATATTTTCAAACCAAGATAACCAACCCAAAATTAGAAACTATGTTGTTTCCTTCAGGGTCTTAACTGATAAATGTTGTGTAAGCCATGATTCATCATCATCCTGAGGGCTAATATGGGTGGTAAGAGAGCTATATTCTGAATTCCCACCTGATAATACCATCCAAGAGAATGAAGTGAACTGGAAGAAATATGAAGTGGCCTGAAAGAGAAAATATTCTTGTTTCTTTGCAATGTTGCCCAAAGACCAATGCACAGGTTACCAGCTAATCAAATCCTTATCCCCTTGAAGAAAAATCTTCAACATAAATCTACTGAATATAGTGCAGAAGTTGAAAAAAATAGATGTGTTAAGCAGTACAACTTTTGAAGAAAATGCAGATCACATCTGAGGACTTACCACATTCAGAATAGGATTGGATCAAGCAGTTTAAAGCTTCTTTCTAGCCCATGACAGCCAAACACAGTAGCTCTTCCTCTGTGTCACAGGCATCGAATTGGATAGGCTACTATCTATTATTAAATGTTTAGGAGGTAATATATAGACCAGACCATGATTATTATATGTGATATCCTTTCTTTTCTTAAGAGTGTTATGGCAGGGAAAAGAAAAATAGCAGACACATGAATCATCAGCAAGCCTGAGGGAAAAATCCTGGAGGAAAAGAGACAAACTGTTCCTTCAGACATTCGTGTCCTTGGGTTATGCTGTTTCCTTGTCCCTAAAAATCCTTTACTCTGCTTTATGCTTCTCCTAGATGACTGTGCCATGAAGTAATGCATTTGTTGTACACCTAATAACAAAGACTTGGTTTATGTCTACGAACAAACCTCTCAGGATCTTTGGTTCAGAGACAGTCTTAAAACACTCAGAGTACAGGGCAGAATTAGGCTTTTCCCAAAGTGCAGTTGTGGACAGAACATTCTTTTAAAACATCTCCAGAAGTGGTGATAGCAACTCCATTTCATGTAATAGCCTAGGCTAGAACACTCACTCAGGAATTGATTTATATGGTTTTAATTCTTTTGACTTCCCAAAGAAATTCAAACTTGTACCATCCAGCAGCCCAGAAAATGTTCCTATCTTGGGGTTGCCTTGAGGTGAAAACACTCACCTTGAGGACTCAAGAGACAGAAAGCAGGATTCATGAGCTGGAGTTCCTGTTAGGAGGACTGTTCTTGTATTAAACTTTCAGCAGTCATGGGTGAAATGTGTGTACTAAAATTAAATTAAAGATTCAGTGGTTCACAGAAAGGTGATTAAATATTCATTACGCAGAAGACAGATGAAGAGAACTTCTGCCAGACTAAGTATGACTGTCACCTGGTGTGAGGCCACATTTGTAAGGAGGAAAACCCAACTTCTTTCTTATTCCATGTCTGAATGTCCTAGAACCTAATTACTTTTTCGGATGTTGATTCCTTGAAACATTAGCAGTAAATAAAGAACAAAAATATCTCATGAAATATTTTCTGAAATAAAAATTCTGCCAGGCAGAAACAGGCCTGGGTGGCAAATTCCAGATTATCAAAATGAAGGACTGGAGCTTGAACAGAGTTATGCAGTGTCTTACCTGGCTGATCCTAAAGTTTCTTTGTGGGCCAGGTTTCTGACTTGATGTCGAGCATCATTCATCTCTACAGACCCATCTGGTTATTCCTGGTCTGCATCTGACCTTGACCACCATCACGGTCATTGATCCTGCTCTGCTTTTCTTGTTGGACATGGTGGAATGGTGTCCTTCAAGCCCTGCCCTCTCCTGGCAGCTCCTAACTCACTGCTCTCCTCACTGTAGCAGCCCCTCCAGCAGCACCCCAGCAGACTGCTCAGGGCCCAGACAGCATCGTGTAATCTTTGCATTTAGTACAATAAACTCCAGAAAAGAAAATAACACTAAAATAATTTCAATAACAGATTTTGCTTATCAAATCACATATTTAAATATTTAATTGAGCACAGGTTATTTGATCTATGCAGAAAATCTTTCTTGGATTCCTCTCGTGAGGGCAGTGGAACCAGTTCATCTCTCAAAGGAACACTAAACAGACAGAACTTCACATGACTCAAAGCTGTGCTGTTGTTAGCTTGTGTCCTTGGTATGTCTGTAAAGAGCAGCTTTTTCACAGAAGGCTTAATCATGTTGGCTTGTCATCTAAAAGAAGACAGTTGAAAATAAAAATTAGGTTTTGACCGATAGAGTGACTTAGGCCCTATACAGGCACAAAGAGATATCTTTAAAAGTGAATTCAATTTATCAGTGTATGAGGCTTCTTTAATTTATAAAGCAAGTAAAACCTGTTGCTTTCTGCCCCCCTGCCCCCAAAATTGAAAAAAATGTAAACCCAACCCTACCATAAATTAAAGTGGAAAAAACAATTACACAGCTGATTAAAATAATGTCTCTCATTTATCAAGACAGCATTTTTGTCTGTTACTATGCTAGGCATACATTCAAGTAGCTGTCAGTGACTCTGAAAACACATGGTCAAAACTACCCTAAGGTCAGTCACAGAAAAGAAATGGAGAAAAAAAATTTAGAAAGACCAAATTCCAACTTCAGACCCTCTTACCAAACTGTCCCTTGCCCTACTTGGCATTCAGGTTTTTCTAATGTTGTCTCGAAGTAAAGACACATCATAATTAATAAGAACACATTTATGAATGAAATAGAAGATTATTGAGTGCTGAGATCCATGAATTATAGTCAAAAATGAGCATAAAAAGAGGACAGGGACTGTCAGATATCTTTGCCAAAAATTAAGAGATTAATAAACCCAACAGATTAAATGACCTATCTAGAAAAGGCCAGAGTTATCTGTAAGTACTCTGGTAAGAGGGCTAAACGTGAACACTTGAAAAAGTCCCCTCCATATACAGACATATTTTAAATGTTCCTTTAAATTCACAATTTTAGTAACTGTACTTTATTTTCTTCCTTTGTAAATATAGTAATAATACATTAGTAGCTAAAACTAGAAAATACTACAACAGGAGGCAACTGAGTGAAAAACAAGCTTTGTAATCATCAAAGAATTGAAGCTGTAATATGCAGTACTGCAAATTGTACATTATCTGCACAATAAAATGATGTTTTGTGATGCTCTTTCTTCTTGATTAAAGGTCAAGCTTTCTGCAGCTTTAGTGAATATGACAGTTCAGAATGATTATTCAGTTCTACTGAAAGCACTTCTAAAACCATTCCCCTAGAAATACTGTGCAGCAGCAGCATGTGAATGGAGACTGTGCCCCTCTAAGATGTGAATCAATGAACCTCTCTACTGCTTTCTTATTAGCTGTAATGACTATAGATGTCAAAGTTCCTCTAACTTCAGCAGAGTTCATTGAAAAATGTTGATGGGAATATACAGTGAAATCTGTCATATGAAAATTATGCTTATTCTTTTGAGTCTACACATTTACACACACACACAAATGCTGCTTCTACATATATCAATTAGATTTGGGTGAATAAAAGAAGGTAGATAAGAGGGTAGAATTTGCATTTAGTCTCATTTCATCTGGAGTCTTTGTAAGCTTTACAAAGACCTCCTATAGCATAAAACCTATAAACAATTAAACATCAGAAGGAGTTGTAGAAACTGTGCTTTGTTATTCTGAAAACTCTCAAACATGTAGATTTTATAGTTTGTATGATCATTCTGCTGTACCTGTGATGTAGGAGCCAAAGCTGAGATCTAGGTGTGAGATACTCATTAATGACTAGTTTGTAGAAATTCAGCTATCAGAATCAGTTATTTCTTATTCATTATTTACCTGCCAAACAGCTTCTCTCTATTTTATGTCCTTGCCTTATTATATTATTTCTATATGCCATGGGAATTAAAAAAACCCACAGGTAAACACAAAAATATTGTCATTTAAAATATTTTTTAAACTCTTCCCTGCTTAGATAAGTAGAGGCTTAGTATATATGGAAAATAATAATGAAAAGTAGAGCCATTTCAATATTATGAGGAATTTGAAAAAAAAAAATATTCAGTAAAATAAATAAATCACTAGATAGAATATAATTTATTTCTGGAGAGTAGAAAACAGGAGCAAGAAAAATAGCAACAGAACGAATTTTGTCAATATTTAAGGCCTCCTAAATTATGTGGCTTGTTGCAATGACAATGTTAAAATGGAAATATTTGGTACAGATTAATTATTTTTTATAGTTGCAACATGTTGACCTGTGTTGTGGAAAAACACTCTGCCTTAGGTAGCATTTAGGTACAGATGGGGGAAATACCAACTGAAATATTGAACTCTGATAGTTCCATTAGCATGCACTTCTGATGGATGTCTGAGCAGACAGGGCCTTACTCATGTGAGTTAGAAATATGAATTCAGGAGGTGGTGGTCTATCCCTCACTGTTTTGTAGTATGAAAAGGAGACACACTGATGCAGGATGAATCCTCATAAACTTCCCAAGAGAGTTATAAAACCTTTCCCTTTAGTAAAAAGATTTTTCTAAGATGACTTTTGAGTAGACAACATTCACATTAACCAGGCCTACATTGTCTGAGACTCCATGGCAACAGACCACAGCAAAAGATTTTTTCCTTTGTTTTTCACATGTCTCTGAATCTGAGTTGTTTGTTATAGTCATAACTGGAAAGAAAATCATATATACCCTGACATACACCTCATGTGCTCCTGTAGTGTTTTGGTCTTCATTCAGTTTAATGCTCTATTCCAGGATTACATTATATCTCTCACTGCCATGAATTGAAACAAATCTAAATGACTGCTTTGAGATTTGGTTCATTTGAAACGTTAAATAATCACAGTTTTGATGTGATTGATATCAGAGTCAAGAATGAGACCTTCAGCACAGCAGGTGCTCAATGACCATTGCCTCCTTTTGAGTTCCCCACACTACAGCTGAAGGATTCTTTTTCCTCTTTGGGGTTGATTACTGATCATGAAGATAATGCTTGTTCCAGGAATAGTGCTCATTCATGATACAAATATATTTTTTTACAAAGAAAGACAGCTTTTTTTCCTCAAACCGAATACAAACATAACATTCTGATAAGGTGAAAATCAAGACAGGAACAGGCATTTCATACAATCATAGAATCACAGAATTTTTTTCATTGGAACAGACCTTACAGATCATTTAGTTCCAACCCCCTTGCCATGGGCACAGACACCTTCCACTGGACCATGTTGCTCAGAGCCCCATTCAACCTGGCCTTGAGCATTTCCAGGGATAGGGCATCCACAACTTCTCCGGAAAACTTATGCCACTGCCTTGCCACCCTCACAGTGAAGAATTTCAGACACATTTGCTAGTTTTAGAAGTGTCTTCAAATACAGATGCTTGAAGGTACAGAACAGCCACAGTGTATTCCAAGTATTTCCACGTATGTAAAAAACCTCAGACACTGAGCAAGAATTAAGACTTTATCATCTTGAGCATAGTGACAACTCTGCACAACTGTAAGTTCTTGGTTTAAATCAGGCTAAAAATGTGGAGTGACAATTTTGACAGTTATAAAATTCTTCACTAATGCCACGTACATGTTAGAATCTTGATAGTAAAGTCGAATTGAACTGGTGTTCGTCCAGTTAAAAAATATTTCCCCAACTGACCTCATGGTATATCCCATTGCTGAAAGTTTGTTATAAGCAGTGTGAGCACAGATGTAAGACTGAAAGTAGGAAAAGTATCTTCTTTTCAATCATAAACATGATGAAAGCATCTTGCAAAACATTTCTTCATGTTAATTTGGTTTTTTAAGAAAATTGAGCATAGCCTAGAGGAAGAGACTTATCTTCAGACCATGAAGGGCATTAATACAGGTTCAGAGACCAATGCAATTGTAAGAATATAATAAAATTAGAAGAAAATACTGCATTAAAAAGAAAATAGACACATTTAAGAGATGCTGCAATTCATAAATAACCCCAAACCAAAACTAGAAACAGTATTTCTTTCAGTAGTAGAAAAAATGAAATACTTTAATAAAAGACAACCAGACAGTGAATAGATCATTCCAGATAGCTGATTTCACCTGAAGTTGAGACAGAAACCTTTTCTTAACAAATAAATACAAGATGTGTTCCAATATCTAATAAACACAATACTATGAGACAGTTTTTCAAAAAGAGTTGTTCAAAAACATGCAGAAGCAAAATGACTAAGATTTATACAAAATAAATTCCAAAGCACTAGAGAAAACCAAAGTTCCAACATAAAATTTACTTTTGATGTTTCAATGATTCTCTGCTCTGACAACATGGTGGCTGTCTGAGTGCACATGATGGCAGATATTTAGATGCTTAAATTTCCTGAAAGAAACTTAGGTGCCTGCTTAAGTAAATAGATATTTATTTCTCAGATCTGCCATTTAACAGAAATAACCTTTATATGACTATGCAGTTCATTTAGTGGGTAAAATAATAAAATATGAAAGTGCTTCTCTTGTATCTTTCTATTCTTTGATGCAATGTTAGACATTCACAATGTAGACTGCAGTGAAATGCAAATTATTTAAGATTAACCTTAACCCTGGTTGTTATGGAAACTACATAAAAATGTACCATCCTATACACTATAAAATATTAATACTCCACTAGCAACTTTTGCGGAGTTGTGATTGTTTATTAGAAAAATATTAGGGAACAAAAGTAACTCAAGAACTCACTTGTATGTGAGTGCTTTTTTTATGGTTGGCAGTTTCCACATTAATAACAATACCACAAGATTATAATTAATTATTAATCCCGTTCAAAGAAGCAACAGGTATGTTTACTATTTCGTATCAGAATAAGTTGTGAAGAGTTTCTCTGTCTATGGTCTAAACCTTGCATCTTATACCTCTACACTTCCTATACAATTCATGGTGAAAATCAAATCATTGGTTCATAGTACCCAAACTGCTTCTCTGCCGTGGGTGAACTCAGACACTTCTGAATCACCTCTTGGGATATGACAGGTCAGACCAGATAGGCACTTCTCTCAGTATGTTGTGATGCTGCTACCCCTCTTTCTTTTTGAATACAATCATGACCAAAACTTGTCAAATGGATGAAGGATGCAAGATTTCTGACTGTCTTTCTGAGAAATGTGCCCTGTACGGTGAGATGTAGTGTAGACTGAACTTTAAATTTTGTCACTGTGAAACTGAATACTCGCATTCCTGACATTCAGAGAGTGAGAACAGAAAAAGAGATTATTTCCCAGCTCTCGTGGAGCAAGGAGTCCTCATCCTAGTTTCTCTTCTCAGAAATGCTTGCACATTAAAGATAGAACGTGTTTGACAAAGTAAATGCAAGTGAATTTATAAATATATAAAGGCATATTTTTTGTATACATAGCAGCCTGGCTCACACAGCAAACTTCCATGGGGCAGCTAGAAACAGGTGTGAGGAGGTTACAAGAGAAGCTGTCCTCTGTAGCAGGACTGTCTGATCACATTCAATAACATACTCCATGGTCTGTCTTTATTGATGGAAACCTAAATGCCTGCATGTCTTTAAAGATATAAAGCATTTTTGTTTTGTGACAGACTCTCCTAGGTACACCTGTGGTTGAAATGTTGTTTTTCTTTTGAAGAAAGAGAGAATAAAGCTGAAACAACAAATCATTGATTATATACATTTAAAGCTCTTTAGACATCTACTCTGTTTCTAGTAACATGGATGATCAAAAGCTAAGACATCCAGGTATTAATTCAATATTTCTGGAATTTTGAACATACTGAAAGGAAAATCAGACTTCAACTTGTGCTGTACATGTCTAGCAAGTCAGCTCATTCTCCATTTCCTACCTTCATTTCAGGTAAAATATCCACTATCAGCTTAGACTATGAAACAGCTGAGACAGTGACATAAAATATCAACAATAAAACAATGACAAATCATCACTTACACTATGGCAGCTCTCGTTACCTTAAAACTGAGTCTACAGAATATGTGTTTAAACTGGCATATATGATGTATTAGCATCAGAAAAGTGACCATTCTGTCTCTAACAAAACTCTTTTCTCACAGACCTTGTGAATCTGGGGGTTGACATTTTAATGTAAATAGGAATGTCAAATTTTTACTGATGATTGCCTAGCATTGTAACCTACTTCTCACTGAAACATGAATAGTTTGACAGAAATCAAATATGTGCTCTTTTAATTGAGAAACTCATGCTGAATTCCTGGCAAATATGATAGCTTGACTCTCTAAGTTATGATGTTGTACAGATGACCCAGAGTGAAGTAAGAACACTACTATATATTTTTTCTTTTTTCACATATAATTAATCTAATTTTGCAAGTCCATATGTGACACATATGTGGACAAGACCCAAATGAATGGAAATTCCTCAATATCTTCTAGGTGAGAAAAGACATGAATAATTTAAATTTAGCAAGATTACTAAGAAATACCTATGAGTCTACATGAAAAAAAGAATGAAGATCAGTGGATTTATCATGTTGTCTTGTATAAATAGCCTGATAGTTTAATAAACAGTGAAATTGAAGTCATTCACATTAAGAAAGACTGCAATCTTGTAGATTCTTGAAAAGCAATACAAGTTTTTTATCAATAACATAATATAGGCTACCTAAATGCACCCAACAAGAATTCATCTGACCCAAAGAAGCAAAATTCTTATGGGAAGTTAGTTATAGCCAGCTAGAAATAAACACAGACAGCCCAGTATGGGGTAAAAGGTTCAAGAGTGAATAAGAGCATCACCAGTGTCAGGAATTAACTCCCATTTAAAGAAGATAATTATAATTTTAGTCATTACATGTGAGAGCCTTCAAAGGGTGCACAAGGATTCTCTGGGAACATATAGCTATGTGAGTAGCAGTAGATTTGTTACACAGATATGAAATGCCGCAGATAAGAATGTACTAGGCCCAATAGATAATAACAGAATCACAGAACAGTCTGACTTGGAAAGGACCCAGAAGGATCATCGAATCCAACTCTTAAGTGAATGGCCCATACAGGGATTTAACCTGTGACCTTGGTGTTATTAAAAGCATGCTCTGACCAACTGAGCTAATCTTGGGGTCAGTATCTTCCTTTACTTTGGCTTTGAGAGACAGGATAATTTAGTTAGGGCCAAAGGAAGATTCTAAAAAGTTTTAGAGTAACAGTGTGATCATGTGTCTGCAACAGCAAAGAGGATTCTCTTGACTTAGAACAGTTGCACCTTTCATTTCTTCTACATTTACATGCAGGTCTCTAAAGGTATGCTGAAACGAGTACGCTGGGCTAACCCAGTTTTGAATATTCATAAAATGGCCACTTAAGTATATTAAAGGAAAGCAAAACCAGTGAAACTTCTCAAGGCTATTTCAGTAGCATCCCATGAAGTTTCATTTGAATCAAAATGAGGATAGAATAAAGGATCAGAAAATAAAGCCAAATTTATTTTGTCTACTTCAGTATGATCAAAATTGTGGCTGGGAAGTTGTCTGCATAGACACTTGAAACCTGTGGGATGCTAGTCAAAAATAAATATTGAGAGGTAAAGCAAGGTTATTTTGCTTTGAAATTTAGAAATGTGGAGTTGAAATTACTTATATGAACAGGATTTATAAAAATAAACTTCTGTGTTGCTTTTGACTATTCATGAAAATAAAATGTAGTGTTGATTATATTACTAATGTTAGTAAAGTGTTAAAAATGAATATGATGTAAAAGAAAACTTTGATAGTCTCTTTCCATTTACAACAAAAACCCAACCAATAGCAGTGATAAATTAATGTTCTGATAGTGATTCTAAAAGCTTTGGTTTTTTGGCACATTCTGGACAGTAATTTTAATTTCAGTAACTGGAAAGGGTAAAGGCTGTTAGAGGTATTTTGTGGAAAACAGTGATGTTTACATCCCTAATTTTAAATCATTAACTCATGTAATTAATTTTTTTTATAAACTACATTTTCATATTTTAGTACTCTTCTGCCTCTTTTGTGTCTGCACAAACATACAGAAACACAGGGCAAGAGGAACAGAACAGATAATTGGACATATTTTTCTACCGATCTGAAAAATATTTTGTGTTAAAACTATGGTATTTTAAAGAAAAATATTATTTTCTCATAACTACATATCCATTGGTTTGCAGCTCTTGTTTTTAGAGCACATTTACTTTTAACAATGTTATTACATTTTTCATAATATGTCAGAATCTTTGTATATGAGATGACTTAAGCCCATTTTGAATTATTATATCTTCTTAGTGACTGGCTGAACATATATTTAGGAATATATTGTCCATAGTATAATACTATGTAAATGATGGATAGATTTACCAGCAGGGAAAAACATGTTCAGTTTCAGGCCAATTGAATAATTTTGACTTTTTAAACATTGAACTCACAAGGCATAAAATATGTAAGCAGTTATTATCACTGCAGGATCAGTTATTTTAGTGAAATTACCCCAGAGATGAGTGATATACAGGAATTTTAATTGTATGAGCCTTCAGTGAAGAAATTTAATGGTTCTAAAGGGACAAAATCCTTCTCAGGTACCCTTCAAAATCCTTCCCAGTCACCATCTCTGTGCAGAGAAAATGAGAAAGTAACACTCTTCTCCACAGCACATCATAAGGACTTAAATGTAGCAACCATGGTGAAAACATTTCTGGCCAGAAAAAGCTAAGCTGGATCTAGAGGATGCATGGAAGAACAGGCCATCAAAAATGCTCGTATACTAAATACCCAATATCTTCCTGCTTAGTCGTGAGGTAGGGGTTAAGCATGTTTATAAAGTAAAATGTCTTAGGCCTCTAAGAATTTACATTCAAAACTGAGCTCAGGAGAAAAAGAGCTGACCTAGACAGGACTAAAGAACATAAGCCAGTAGCGTGCCCAGGTGGCCAAGAAGGCCGACGGCATACTGGCTTGCATAAAGAAGACCGTGGCCAGCAGGACCAGGCAAGTGATAGTTCCTCTGCATTTTTTACTGGTGAGGCCACACCTCAAGTTCCGTGTCCTGTTTTGGGCCCCTCAGTTCAGGAATGACACTGGGGTGCTGGAGCATGCCCAGAGAAGGGCAACAGAGCTGATGAAGGGTCTAGGGAATAAGTCCTATGAGGAGTGACTGAAGGAGCTGGGCTTTTTATAATGGAGAGAAGAAGGCATAGAGGAGACCTTATCCTTCTTTCCAATATTTTAGCAATTCAGTGAAAACTTTACTCATTATTTGTGCTTAGTGCTTTGGAATTCCAACAAATATTCATATTAATTTTTCCAACTGCAGGTACAAACCAGTTTTTTGGTAGAGTGAGTTATGTGTTCATCAAGTCATTAGTACAACCACAAACTAAATAAAAAACTGTCTAGCTCTTCTAAAAACAATCTAGGAAGATTTTAATAGCCTTTGCAGCATGAAATAGAATACTAGTAAATGTCAGCACTGGGAATTAAAGTGAGTCCTAGCTCATTTTAAGTCTCCTCATGAAGAATGTAACTTAGCCTAAAGAAGTTAATCATATTTCTATGCAAAAGGTTAGTGCCAATACTACCATTTAGATTTTATAAATCAAAACTTAACATCTTCAAGCACAAGAGAAAATTAATTAATGATCATTAATTCATAAATGATAATTGTATGCGGAGGGCCTTAGATATTTTATATACTGTATACTTATAAATCCCAAGTGTCTTTTGCGAGCATTCTTGCATTCTCTTTTGCTTCTGTAATTTCTTTTTGCTTCACTGGGGACTAAGAATGTGTAAAGGATGCAAGAGTAGAGCTCTGGGTTTTTAAGCATACCAAAGTACAGACATACATGATTTTGATCAGATCTGACTAAAAGTGCTATAATTCAAACTAATGAAATTTTCTATGCATCCCTGAACAAACTTTAAAGGTACAAAAACACGAGGGACATAGTTTCTAATAGAAGTGCTGACAGGGCCTTATGAACAAGCATAATTATTTCAAATATATTAAGCAAATACCTTTAATCAACAGCTGAATGGTAGCATGCTGTGATAATTATTTCTGGTTGATGATGAGAAGACTGATTGCAATTTCCTCATTAACTTACTTTTTTCCCACTTCTGTAAATTTTTTCTGTCTACATACTTTCTTACTTCTACAATTGATATCTTTTTCCTTTTGCAATATTTTTTAGTCACAAAAAGACTCATATGCCTACCATCTATATTGGTGACTCATAACATTTTTTTCCAAACAGGACATATTCCCCCATTTCAAAAAAAAGAGTTTAATGTCAAACCATGGTGTGTTACTCTGTGTTTGTTAAGGTTATGGTAGTCTTCAAAAGCAAATAAATCAAACTAATCCTCTGCCCACTCATTTTAAGGAATGCTTAGAAGCAGGAAAAATAAACAATCTTTCACTCTAGAAGAGTATGCAGTGTATTTAAACACAAAGATTTTCAGTTGTGGGTTTTAGGGGTTTTTTTTGTCAAGTAGGTTTTGGCTCTTTGGATCATTTTTATTAATTTGTTTACAAGGGTGAAAAAAAACAGAATTAAAAACAAACGAGGGTGAATAGAATATTTTTTCTGCTTCAAATTTATGTTGGTGTCACTTAAAGACAGAAGGGATGGATTAGGGAGGAGTCAATTGCCTGAAATCTCATAATTTAGAATTCTCACTAATACCTTAATGTAATCTCTGTTACAAGTAAAGAACTTCATAAATCCTTTTTGTGAATATGTTTGAATCATAATTATTATATATTCTTTTTACATGGCACAAAAGCCTATTAAGAAAAAAAAACAACAGCTGTAATCCAAGCAGAAGTATTTAGGATATCCTGTAGTACGCTACTAATGTCATTGTGGTTACTTAGGCCCCAGTTTCTATCTCAGAAGCTGTATTTACAGCCTGTATAAGGTAGAAGCTGATTTTGCTCATTGAAAAGGCAATTTTGAATATTATACAGGGAATTCTTCAATGTCCTTCTGAGAGTCAGCAACCTATGTTCATCTGTCAGCATTAAAACTGGACAGCCAGGAGAACTAACTCAAGAACCAGAATAACTTTGGAGGCAATATGTACACAAAGAAAGCAGAAAAGCCCTGTGTTTGGCTCCTTTAGAATGAGTAGTACACATTCTACATATTAAATTTATTTAGGGAAAAGGTTACTTTAAACCAAAATACAAACTGTGCTAAGCTTTGCAAAGTTTGAGTTCTACTATGGTTTCTTACATACGCTTAGCTCTTTGCATCTTTTCCAAAGCTGGAGTAACCTTTTCTTTCAAAAATAAAAATAGTTTGAATGTAGGTTTCTTGCAACTTGTAAGTTTACAACAATTCAATAGGCCAAAACCACTCAGACCTCAGCACAAAACTCAGAACCAGTCCTACGGAAAACAATCACATTTCCTTTATATTATTTTGTTAACACAATTCTGATTGCATTTCAACAAAATCTTTAACTTCTATGGATGCTTTTTGCTATTTAACATCACATAAATATTTCACCTCGCTTTTTTACTAGTTTTGCACCTAATTTTAATACTTAAACATCTTTTGTGTATCCTGCCTATGCTTGATTATTATTGCTAATAATTTCATACATTACTGGAGCTTGCAGCATTCTCAGAAAGGATTTGAATTATACCAGTTGAAAAATATATACCAGTAAACTGTCTTATGTCCTAAGAATCAAAGCCATACCAAAATCACTTGGATTCTTCCTACTAACTCACTTGATTTTGAATTTGTCTTTAAAAAAGAATTTGCTGACACAATCTCCTGTATTTAGAGGGTTTGTTTGTTTGTAAAGGTGAAGAAGGAAGTAAACAGTGATAATCCCAATATCAACCAGGAATTGAGAAATTTAGCATGTGGGAAATGCATATTTAAATCTTTCAGATTCATCCAAGGGCTTATCATTTGGAAAATGAGTTTTAGGCTATTTTTAGCTAATCCACTTTTACATTTTGTCATGGAGCATGGTTTTTTTTTTAAAATCTTCCTTTCTTGCACTGGAATAATGTATCTCAAAAATCAGTATTTTTTAAAAATGAGTTTTTTTCTGGTTGTGTCTGTATAGGGACATAGAGGAAAGGCACAAACCCGAATAAAGTCTCTTGGAAATAGTATACCAGATAAAATGTGGAAAAAGTGCTCTGACAAACAGGCTGGAATTTTATTTCTGTGATTTGAGAATTGAGAATGTCAACATAAAACAGACTGGAAAAGCAGAGTTTAACAGTAGCCAAGGTGGGAAACAACTATATACCACATACAAATTTGAATATCTGGCCAAAAAGAAGAGTATACAACAGCATGCCTGCAGTCCTGTATGCTGGACCAAGACAATGTGATCCATAAAGTAAGGAAGGGAAACTCACTTCATGAATGAACTTCCAGTAATTTTGTGGAGTTCCCTTCACTTCATGTCTTCTCATGAGAAATACATATGTCTTGCTGTTATGGTTTTAGTTGTTCTCAGCCACCTTAAATTAACACAAGCTATATTAGTCTAGGAGGAACAGCTTCAGGTCTGCATTATTGACAAGTACCTTTACTTGCTTCTGTGTTAAGTTGCTCTACTTAACAGAGTACTTTAAGAAGTTCTTGAAGAGTTAAGCCTTTCCTAGATTATCCAAAAATATAATTCCCAAGAGTGACTGAACATATTACAAAATGACCTACAGAAATGAAAGACAGGAAGACCCATCTGTAATTTTTGAGAGTATGGCAAAAGGTTTTAAAACAAAGATTTCAGAAGCTGGTTTAATAAAAAAGTAGAGCACTTTTAAAACCTTTCTAAAATATATATCTGTTTTTCTGGGCCAAATGTTTTCCACTTTATAATGAAAATCACCATTCATTCAACTGTTCCTCTGACATTAAAACCTGTGAACTTATTTCTTTTTCAACACTGGAACAACCATTTAAGGAAAAAAGCTTTCCTTACACGTATTGTAATTCCAACTTCTTGCCCCACCTTCCCAAGGCCAATTTTTACCTTTTAAAGACTGTCTAAAAATTCCTTAACTGTCCTTAGTGCGTAGTAAACTATGCACTTGCATTTATGACATAAAAAGAACAGTGCCTGATCTTTTGGACAGACCTTGGAGCTTTGTAGAGTGCCTGAAGTTCTCACTACAATGGGAGTGATTTTTTCCTAAAATGTATCATAATAAAAAATAAACAATAAATATCTGCAAAAGTTACTGCCTAGAAACATAATTCCAGAAAATCTTTGAATATGTAGGATGCATTACTTCTTCAATAGCTGAAATGTCTGTAGCTGATGTAAAATGGGGAAGTGGATATACTAGAATTAATGTATGTTTTGTACTAGATTAATTTGAAAAATAACAATGTTAGCAGAATATTCTGCTATCTCTGTATATATTTAGCTAGGAATATAACATATATCAAATTAACATAGGAATATGAAGATCTTTTGGTACAATACAGTGAACTATGTTAGGCATGGCTGGCAATATGACTCTGAAAGCACTTAAATTACCTGAAGGTGAGCATGGAAAAGACATCATGTAGCACCCTGCCATTGTTTGGGTTCAGTGGAGGCAATCTGTGAAGACACAGCAGGGTCAAAATACTACAAATAAGCAGGTATTTAACCTTTTTGTGTTGCTGTTATCAGAGCTGGTTATTAATTAGTTATCACTTATCTTCACATAAAGATATTTGAAGGGTAGCTCTGCCCTTCTCTGTTTTTTAATTTCAAACTACAGGTCTGACCTTGACACAGGAGTGTAACTGCAGCTCAGAGTAATTCTAGCATCCCTCAGTAGGCACGGTTCTTCAGTATTTATTTTGTTTCAGTCTACTTTTTTTCCTATTGAAACAGTCCCATTGTTACTAATTACCCACAGTTAGACAAGGGGACAAGACCTTCTTGACTAGACAAGAAAAATTTGTACAGTACTCTCTGACCTGTTTGTTTATTTCTCTTTAGGCCAGCACTTTGCTCTCACATTCTTTAGTTGTAGTGATTAAAAATAGGGCTATCACACATCTTACGCTTTGAAAAGGCAAAATGGCATTTGAAGTGTGATGTTTCTTTACAGCTTTACCCTTGATGATGTGTTGCCAGATATTTATTCATAACTCAAGCTGTGATTGGAAAAGAACGGGATCAGTCACCAGCATAAGTGACATAGGAGTATCAGGGAGCCTGCAGTAACTAAAATCATCATACATTAATGGTATAGAAGAAAGTAGTCCTACACAAACTTATTTTGTCTTGCTTCTGACCTAGGCAATCTTTAGCCTGTATGGACCACATTCTGAGTTAAATGTGAGAAAATATTTTTTTTCAGGTCACCGTGCACTAAAATAAATTATCTGGATTTTTTTCTGTGTTGGTCTCTGTGGCTGCTGTTTTAACTTGGAGAATGGTAGTACATAGAGCACTAGAGAGACAGACATCCCAGATACCAGCATTCAGAGAAATATCTTTAGACTAGAATCAGACCATACTCACTGACATTTTCTTTTGGCTTGAAAACTTTACTGACTATGCAGTGAAGGTAGTGGGCACTGACTCCTCCAAACCCAGATTTTCTTACTACTGGTATATAGAAATTTTATGACTGATAATAGTAACACTTGTTCAAATTGTCATGGACCATGAATATTATCAAGGTGACAAGTCTTTATGAAACTACACTCATCCAATTCTGAAAGATTAGATGCATGGGTAATTCTAAGTGGTATTTGTATGTACCCTTTATTTTCTGAAAGGAACAAGAAGCAATGTGAAAATATTTTCAGAGCAAAACAGTTTCATTAGATTTGTGCTAGTCAATCATTTTTATAACACTCAAAATGTTTATAAGGACAAAGATGGAATATATTTAATTGAGGAGAAAATAATCTCTTGCTAGAGTTATTAATGTTCTAACAGTTCACACAAAACACAATAAACAGTTATTATATGTCAGGTTATAGTAATACCAACACTTACCATTCAAATGATATAATTATTACAGGTACCTTGTTAACAACAATAAAAATTGCTATAAATGAACTTCTGACTGCTTCTAAATTCCAGATGATGTCTGTTTTACTGTTCTTTTTCATACTCTTAAAACTAGTTTAACCTGATTCACAAAGATGCTCTCCTGAAGTGACCAGTGTGATCTGTATTTTCTGCTTAAGACTGTTTTCTTCTGAACTAGGATTTCTTTGTAGGATCATGAATCACTCTAAGCAGAATACCTTCTTCTTATTACTGGCTATTAATTGATAGCAGGTGTTCTAACCCAAAGCTAAAATAAGTGAAACTAAAGTAAAAACAAATCTAGGCAATAATATCTGCCCATTAGACAGCTGCTCTTACAACTAAAATCAGATCAATTAATATATGTCTAGTGAAGTCCTGAGACTTTATTGTATCAACACAATTTTGTATTGTATCAACACAATTTTGTATTGTATTTTCATTGTCAAATTTCAGTATGGCTAAAAGTGTCCTTGAACATTCTCCATTAAGGTATTCTTGCTCGAGAATCACATTGTGCATAATTTTCTTTCCTATGCTGCATATCATGAACAGCATTCATCATGTTATGACCAGGGCTGAGTCTGCTGCAGTTGCCAGAAAGATTTTTCTTACACTTATCCTTCTAAAGTTCTCTTCAGTCATTTGATAAGTCCATGAAAGTCTCAGTTTTTTATAACACTAATTTGATGATGGGTCAGGTAATATCCTAGTGGTAATTCCTACTGGATTAACAAGAACAGATGTTGCAAAGTTTCAATCTGATTTCTGGTGATCTATCTTGCAAACATTCCAATGGCTTTAAGTCAGTACTAAAAAGAGAAATCTTTTATTCTACAAGCAAAGTTAAAATATAATTTTTCAATAAAGTCATCAATAAGAACATCATGGTGTTATGTCATATACTATGATAAAATTTTCCATATACTCACATTTTCCTTTGAATCAGGAGGAGATTTATGCCTCTCATCCAAGTCTTCTGGGGAACAGATAAATGTCTGTTAATTTAATTCCTGGAAGCATGACTTGTTATTGCTTCTGCAGTCAAAACAATAAAAAATAGAATGATGTCTACAACATGTAACCCTGTCAGATCCAGGTCAGACAGAGGTGAGCTGCTTGCAGTAAGTACACAGAACTAATCCTGCAGGTCAGAAAATCAGGTATAGCTTTAAGTAACTCTTACCAAAATTGATTTTTGTAGACAGCACCATCTGAACATCTGGCTTTAGTCTATACATTTCCTTTCCTGTGAATTGTGCAGCACCTGCTGAATGTATTCTCGTGATTTGCACAATGACACAACAACAACACTCGATGTCTCTTGTTTAAATAAAAAACATCCATAATGCTTGGGAAATTGCAGGCTGATCACCTTTCAGTCAGGTACCTGAATAAAGTGAAAAGCTAAATATTTTTATTTTCTCCATGGGCAGCCATGATCTAAAACCTGTGTGTAGGTATTGGAGTTCAGTGCAATGATTTATGAAAAAGGATCCTGGAAGCTCTGAAAAACAAAGGAAAAAGTAAAATACTGGTATTGGTGTTGAGCAATTGTGTCTTGATTAGAGGGAATTTCCAGAAATCTGAACGTAACTTGAGAACATTTTCAGCAAGCCACTTCTGCAACAATTGCTTTTCCTGGCATAGACAAAAAGTGAAACACAGTAACAAAAAAGAAGGTTCTTACACTCAGTAACTCTTTGTTCAAGTTGGTAGTCAGTCATGCTTTCCTCCTCAGCTGCAGTGCTTTTGAGAACCCCACATATAAAAAATATTCAGTAGAATACCAACCACAGGAACCCCAAAAAGAAATGTGAAGAGATAAAAGTGCACTAACAGTTGACTGAAAAAGGAAAATTTAAAATGAAATAAAATTAGATTAAAATAGTTTTCTGATTTGATATATTTATTGATGACATTATGTATAGGATAGAATAATATTGCTAATCAAAATAGAATCAATTAATGATGAAAATAAATTTTTGGTTGTTTCAAAGTTTTGGTTTTGGTTTTGGGTTTTTTAAAGTTTGTTTTGTTGTTTCACCAAAAAAAACACCAAACCCAAAACAACCCAAAGGCAGACCAAATACAAAAATCAGTTACTTACTTTCATTTACAGAAAATAACATTAAGATTAGTATTTCAGAGCAGGTATCATATTTTTTTAAACCTATGCTTTACGGACTATGCTTAAAAAATACAGTAAAAGAGTAGAATACAAAAGAACTCCCACACCGAGGTTCCAATGCTGTAGGTTAAGCTCTTTGAAAATGCATAGTAGTAGCTTCTTTTAAAGAAAACTCTACCTTAAATATTACAACAAGTAAAACTTGTGTCTGAGTAATAGTTCTCTATATGACTGACCACCAGTTGTAATTACAGCACACCAAATTGATGTTGCTGTGCATAAATATAATTTCTGAATTATTACAAAGAACCATACAAATGTAATAAAAGTGAACAGAAGTACCAGAGAGAATGATGAAACAGATTTTTTAAAAGCAAACATAAACTTAGGAGAAAGAAGAGGGCAGCAGATGAATCTTATCCAAGAAACAAAGAAATAAATCACTTACATTTCCTTATGAAATAACAGAGATTCAGATATGATGATGAGAACCTCGTAAAACCCCAGGAAGACAGATGGATGCCATAGCAATTCACACAATCTCCCACCAAACTTGGAAGTGAAATTAATTGTTTCAAACTGGGCTTTTGATTAAGATTTACTTTTATTGAACATGAAGAATAGGAAATTCACCTAAGAGATCATATCCTTCAGGCAAGACATTCATGACTTTAAGACAGCAAGAAATTTTAAGAGCTCATTGCCCTGCTGAGCACCAGATTCTATGCAACACACCTGAAAAATATTTTTCTTTAGTTAAGATGATTGATGAATAATTTTTAATTTTCCAAAGTCTAGCTATTTGTTCTAGTCTGGAGCAAAGACATTCCCAATTTAGCAGCTTTCCTCTACAGTGCTGTGCAGACCCTGTGCAGTTGCTACACACCCTGCTGACAATATGATTATATATGTGCAACACTGGCAATTAAAAGTGTGGTTTCCACTGGCACCCCAGGGAATAGTATGTGAATTCATGGTGATACTCCAAGAGTCAAAGGAATTCTCTTGTTAAAGGTGATTTAAATTGTTTTCATTGTCTGTCAAACAACAGCAGCCCCCCAGCCAATTCAAAAGCCAATTCAATTAGTTTCCTTCCACTTACGGTCTTTCAAAAATCACAGTGTAGTTAAAAGCCTTATCCATCAGGCAGATCAGTTGTAGCTGAGCTATTAAATATCTATGGGCCATAAAGCCATTTTTTTTTCTGAGAAGAGCTACTGTGTAATAAATGTGTAAGTTATTTTAAACAAAAATGCTATAGAAAGGCAGTTTCCCATGATAGATGAGTAGATAGTCCTGGGTTTCAGGAATCTCAAAGTAATAATTTAAGTAATAATTTTCCTCAGAGAAAAATCTTATTTATAAGGTCATTCTTAATAAAAAAGGAAAAGACACTACTTTTTC